>CP092864.1:112114038-112458630 GCA_030710605.1 Cordylochernes scorpioides | reverse complement strand
GTTTGAGGTCAGACTCTCTTTGAGAGCTTCGAAAGAGGTTTGGCATTGATTGTCCCAGTTCCATGTTGTGTCCTTCTTAAGTAACTTATTAAGGGGGGTTCTGAGTTGCGCATAATTAGGTATAAATTTATTGTACACATTAATGGCACCTAAAAACGATTGGAGTGTTTTTAGATTAGTTGGAACCTTAATAGCGTTGATTACATCAAGATTTTTAATTTGGGGCGTGTAGGTGCCCGATTTTATCGTATATCCTAAAAATTCAATTTGGGTCTTCAAAAATTCGCATTTATTATAATTTAATTTAATATTTTCTTCCTGGCACACTAAGAAGAATTTTTGTATATGTTGAGCATGCTCTTCTATGGTATTAGAGAATATAACAAAGTCATCAAAATAATGGGCTATGAAATCTAACTCATACTTTTGTATTACTTGACTTAGAGCACGTTCATATATTTGTGGTGAATTTCTCAGACCGAAAGGTAATCGAGAAAACTGGTACTGCCCTTCGAGAGTTACAAAGGCTAAAAGGTTTCGGGAACTAGGTTCGATTTCAACTTGCCAGAATGCTGAATTTATGTCTACATTTGTAAAAATTTTGGCATGTGCTAACTTATCCAAAACCGTTTCTATTAAGGGGAGAGGGTGTACATCGGGACAAATTATCTCGTTTAATTTACGGAAATCTACGCAAAATCTTTTCGTTTTATCCTTTTTAGTTACAAGGGTGACTGGGCTAGCATAAGGAGAAAAAGAAGGTTCTATTATGCCGAATTTAAGCATTTGGTTGACCTGCTCTTGTATTTCTCGTTGATCAACTAGAGAAGCACGATAAGGTCTCAAAGCAATAATTTTATCGGATAAAGTATGAATCTTAACTGGGGGTATCTTCAATTTAGGTACATCAAATTTGTTACTAGAAAAAATATGAGAATATCTATTAATTATATCTAAAAAGCTTAAAGGGATGTTGGAATTTGAACAAGATTGGGATGCGGGTATCTGACATACATTAGTAGTATAATTAGGAATGCAATCATTAAAAACGTTATTTTGTGGCATATCAACAGGTTTTTTAGGCGAGGCGAAGTCACAATTAGAAATGGTTTCATGTGAAGGAGACATATAGCTAAGACCATGCCTAGAAGTGTCCGACACATGCATCGATGGGTTGTGCTGATAGGTGGCAAGGTTAGCCATTTTGCTGGAATTTTCAAGGCTTTTACCATAGTTGCATGAGTCGTTAACAAGCGAAAAATGGTACATGGTAGGTGGCAGGGGAGCTTCGTTTTGGAAGACCAAAAAGTTACATAAATCTATTTTCAATTTGAAATTGCTTAATATATTAAGAGATAATATGCCAAATGGTAATTTGGAATCTATAACATAAAATTTTGTTAATTTAGTTAAACAGCCAATAGTGACATTTAAATATAAAAATCCCATTGTTGAAATGTCATTGGAAACAGAACTAAGAGTAACATTGTCATCATATATTTTAAAAGTACAACCTAAATTGTTTTCAAGAAAGGTAAGTATTGTTATATTAATTATATTGACCGAAGCTCCTGTATCTGCCAAGAACGGTAAACAAAATTTTCTGCATAGTCCCAGTTTAAATATTAAATTATGGAGGGCAACGAAAATTACCTCCTATTTCCTCGCTTCGGGGAGTGGTCTGGACTGTGGTATCAGATGGCGGGGTTGACCGTGCTGGCTGTGACCTGGCGGTGGAGGGAGATGTCCTCGGCTGACGCCCCGTAGTTTCTTGGTAAAACGCATTGCTTCGACCAGATGGTTGTCGGCGCGGACACTGGGCGTTCCAGTGATTTCCCCGACAGTAGTGGCATGGTGACGGGGGTCGCGATGGCACACTTGAATCTGCATGGCGAGGCAGTCTAGGGGTGCTGAAGAAACGCGGCGGCATGTTATAGGGCCGGCTTGGTTGTTCCCTGGCCAAAGTAATATGGCCATCGTGCCTCGAAGAGGTGGGTTCTGGTGTTGGGCGCGCTGGCGCGGGTACACTCAAACCCTTTATTCTGGCCATTAAATCGTGCCAGTCTTTCAATGTGTTTGGCGACACGGTTCGCACCAAACGCTGGTCAGCTGTGGGAAGGCCTTCAGTCAGGGATTCGAGAATGATGTCGGTAGGCAGGTTCAGTTGTAGGCCCATTGCGGTTTTTTCCTTATAATAGCCTTGTAGGGTGGTTTGAGGAGTTAGCTTCAATGCTAAAAATTTGGAAAATGAAACTTCTACTGTGCCAGGGTACAGGTCTATTAAGATTTGTCTGGCCTGGTCGTAGGACTTATTGGCTAAGTCAAGTTGGCGAAAAAAGGTAAGGGGCTCACCTGAGAGTTGTGCCGGAAGTTTTTGGAGGCGCTTCGTCTCTGTCAGGTAGGCGCGGCCGGCGATGTCGTCGTATTGTTGGAAGAAATTGGCAGCGGGGTACGTTCCATCGTACCGGGGTAGGTCGCTATCTCTTTGGCCGGGGTTTACGATGTCGCGAAGAGCTGCTGCTAACTGCGCTACGATGTCGGTCACGATTGAAGGCGTGGTATTTCCCTCCGAGGTGGCGTCACTCCTTGCCTGGTTCTCCATCTTCGGATGTCTTGTCTTTGGTAGGTAATCCTGTCGACTCCGCTGTGGTGAGGTAAGTCGATCCTGTAGGATGACTGTAATGTGTTGGTCAAATGCAGTCGTTGTGGCCTCGATGTTGGAGTGGGTTCAGGCGTGTATGTATTGCACCAAAGAACGAGACATGGTAGGTGTCACCACGGAGATGGCAAAGAGTGAGTCTGGCCGACACCAGTTTAGGGGAGAACTGTCTAGAGACGTCTGCAAGTCTCGTCCCCAAGCCCGACTAACCGTGTTTATAAAAAAAGGGGGGCTGTGGGGGCCCAGACTGGAATGTCGCACCCCGCCGCCGGCGAGACAAAAATGCAGACACTATAAATTACTGCGGGGGAAGCTATGAGGACCAGATGTACATTCCTGGCATCGGCTGTCACTCACTCGAAATTTTATTTGTCACACTTTGGCAATTACATTATACAATATATACAATACATGGAGACATAGATGTATTGGAATATATTACAACATATTCATATTTTAAAATAAAAAAAAATAAAAAATCATTTAAAAAAAAAAGGATAAAATATAAAATTATAAAAATATATATATATATACTAACAATCTTATCTACCTTCTTTACAAAACTTGTCTTTTTCATATTATTAGTTTGATTAAAAGTGCATGGTTCTGTCTTTCTCTCTTTTCTCTAACTACTAAAATTTATAATATTAAATATATTCTCACTTCTATTATTCTATATATAAATTAGAGTATGTCTAAATGACGTGTAAAAGCCGATACAAAAGACGTTACGTTGTTAAATTTTATTGTTATTAATTATAAATATATAATTAACTGAATGATGTGTTAGAAGTGAAGGATTTTTTTCTCTCTCTCTACTAAATAATAACAATTTACAAATTTTATAATTTGAATTTAAATAATCAAAATAATGAAGATAATTTTAATACAAAACTAAACCATAAAACTAAACAACTATTTATTGTTATAATTAATTTAGATTTAGCTTGCTAATCTAATCAAATCTACTTGATATGAGTTATCATTCTTATCAGTTTGCTCCTTGAGTTTTAAATGTGGAATCGCTGTTATATTTTTGTCATATAGTTTTTACACTATATTAATTCATATGAGCTTGCTCTATGATATATTTTTTATATATAATATAATATACAAATTAAATTATATTAGATATTCTAATATAAATAAAACTCCATACAGATTTTAATTATCTTTTATTGTTTGATTATGAAAAAGTAAATTATAAAAGTAATTTTAGAAAAAATAACTTCAGAACTTTTGTTTTTTTCAGTGTTTAGTTAGTTTAAAGATGTTTTTTATTAGTTATTCTTAAAAATATAACAGATAACAAACAGTAATATCTATATTTTTATAGATTAATTATTCATTTCATTACAAATTTTACACCACAAAAACAATTAAGAAAAATATATATTAAAAAAAAAGAATTTTCATAAGAATAACAAACTAAAAAACTAAAAAAAACTACAAACATATTAGGGTTAGCACCTCTTTTATGTTAATTTAAACTCGCTAAGAATTGCCTAAGAAAGAATTGTCAAACTTGTCCCTTTCTTAAGAACCATGACACATTTCAAACGACTAGTTGTAAATTAGTAAATACTATTTATAAATTAACATGCCAAATTTGTCAATTATCATATATAGGACAAACGTGTAATCCATTAAATATACGAATAAACCTACATAGAAACCACGCTAAAAAATCAATTGGTAATATATATATGAAAGAACACAATCAATTACATACTTTTAACAATTTTAAGATAGAGATACTAGACATATGTCAAAACAAAAAACAACGACTATTATTAGAAAACAACTACATTTATAAACACAACACATTATTCCCTTATGGACATAATGACGAATTAAACTACACATACAAACCACAAACAGAAGAAATTTCAACTTATGAAATCAGCTGCAAATACAAAAAAAAAAATGAATTCAAAACTAAACCTAATAAAACTAGAGGTAAAACTACCAATAAATTAGGTTACATTGAATTTGAAGAATTACTGGACCCAAAACAAATGTATACTAACAACTTCGTCGATAAATTTATTAAAACATTATTTAAACTAAATAATAATAAATTTATCAAACTTATAGAATATATTAAAATTCATTATCTGACTAACAAATTAATAGATATAACACACGACATCTTTAAATACAGAAAAATTAAACAATCTACTAATAACATTAATATTATCATTAAATTTAATAACAATTTATTTAATCATATTAAGTTTAATGATATTTTTAATAACCAAAACATCAATAATCTTTTCCCTATAAAAAATTTAAATTTCAAAACAATCTGGAGATACAACAAAAATATATGTAGTTTAGTTTGCAATTATAACCAATTTATTAATAATTTGGCAAATTTTAAAAAATTTAAATGTAATTGCAACAACTCTATTGATAGATATAAGTTCTCAGGTCATATATTAACTAGCAATTTTTCTTTTTTAAATCCAGAAAATCAGGATATTTTAAATAAAGGGTATAAATATATACCTCAAATTAAACACAATTATAATAATACAATTAAATCTATATTAAAAGATATAGATATTTTCATAAATAAAACTAGTATAAAATACAGTATTCCAGAATTTACTTTTCTGGAATGGAAACATAATATTAAAAAGGAAATTATAAATTATTATAATAATACACTTAAATACACAAAACCTAATTCAGATATTCCTTCTTTTAAAGAAAATATAATTAATTTACAGAAGGACTTTATTATCACTCCTATAGATAAATGTTCCAATAACTTATCTATAATTTGTAAAAATCTATACCACGATATACTAAAAAAGGAAATTGATAATAATCATAAATACACTTTTGCTAGAACTACAGCCACAAAAATCAAAAAAGACATCAAAAACGTTGAAAATTCACTAAAAATTTATAATTACTACAAAAATCCAAACATACCAAAGTTCTATATAATTCCTAAACTACACAAAAAACCTATTTCTTTCAGAACAATCACATCTGGTATAAATTCAGTTATAAAAAACATTGATATACAATTAGCTTCAACACTACAATTTATTATAAATAAATTAACGAATAAATATAATTATAAATTTATCGACTCAAATAAAAAAATCATTAACTATTTAATGAACAATTGGACAAACATTGAAACAGTACACACATTTGACTTTGAGGACCTATATTCTAAAATAAATTTAAGAGATCTAAATAATAAAATAACCAATTTATTTAACGAATTCATTAATGACAAAACTTTCTACATTAAAATTATTCATAACAGATATAAAACAATTAAATTAGATCTTAAAACAGCAAAAACTCTACTGGAAACATTTTTAAATTTTAACTATATAGAATTTAAAAATAAAATATATATTCAATCAGAAGGCGTTCCCATGGGAACTTCTTCAAGTCCTTTATTAGCCAACCTAATATTATTCTGGTACGAAAGAGAATACTTTCTACAAAATAATGTTAATTGGCAAATGTTCCGTTATGTAGATGACATCATAATATTTAATAATCCACAGTTTAAAAACTTAATACCTGAAATATATCCTAAATACTTGAAACTTAAGAACAATGAAAAAATTTATAGAAACAAAAAAGTTAACTTTTTAGACCTAAATATAGACCTTACAAATAATGCTATTAAAATTTATAATAAAAAAAGTAATTATAATTTCAATATTATAAAATACTGTAATATAAATTCTAATATATCATTAAATTGCTGTAAAGGTATATATTTTGGTCAGTTTCTAAGATTTTATAGAATAAATAATATACACTGGTGTCCAAAAAATAAGAAACTTAACCAATATTGAAATTTCTCAAAAGCTAATTTATTAACAAATATAAATTTTAGTATACAAATAGTTTAAACTATGGATAATTTGACTAGCTATATGAAAATTAAAAAATATATTTGAAATTATGAAATATGCAAATTATTACCAAAATACCCAAAGCTAAGGTTCCAGATCTTAAAGAAATAAGATATCAATAGGGAGTATGATCACCTCTAACAGCTATCAAGGTCTCACAGCGAGCCCTCGTACTGTTTACCAGGCTTTGGAGGAGGTCCAGGGGTAGTAAACCCCACTCCTCCAATAGAGCAGCCCTTAGCTCAACGAGGGTTCTGGGAGAGGGGTGACGAGCTCCAATACGCCTCCCTAGAGCATCCCACACATGCTCTATTGAATTCAGGTCCGGAGATCTGGCTGGCCAATTCATCCTTCGAATATTCTCACTCTGGAGATATTCATTGACTAGCCTAGCCCTATGCGGACGAGCATTATCGTCCATAAAAATTAAATTGTGACCAATTTGATCTCTATAAGGTCTTAGATAGGGCTCTAGGATCTCGTCCCTGTACCTTTGGGCAGTTAAAGTGTCCCCAGAAAAAATGTGGAGGGGTGTGCGTCTGCTAGAACTGATGCCAGCCCAGGCTAAGAGACTGCCCCCTCTAAAACTGTCTATTTCCCTGATGTTACTGGGATGATAGCGGGTTCCAGGCTCCCTCCAGATGAAAACTCGTCGAGAATCTGTGTTTAAACTAAATCTTGACTCGTCACTGAAGAGAACATTGGCCCACTGATCATAGGTCCAGGCGTGATGTTCCAAGCACCAATTCAAGCGGGCTCTCGTGTGAGCAGAGGTTAAAGGGATACAGACCATTGGTCGTCTTGCATAAAGAGCACCTTCGTTGAGCCTTCGGTAAACAGTTTGTCTTGAAATTCTCGTTCCAGTAGCACTTGAGAGTTCATTAGAGAGTTGAATAGCTGTCATCTTCCTATGGCGCTTGGCAGTTACGACCAGATAACGGTCTTCAGAGGTAGCTGTTTTTCTTTTTCTACCAGAACCTTCTTTTCTTTTGATGGTTCCTGTCTTAATGAACTGTTTCCATATTTTTCTGACCACAGATTTATTCACATTTATCCCTTTTGCTACTTCAACTTGTGATTGCCCTGCCTCCATTCTTCCAACAGCTCTCCATTTTAAATCATCTGCTAAAATTCTTCGTAAACTCATAATTAACTAAGGATTAAATAAAATTATAATTGGAAAATTCTTAGATGGGGTAAACGACACGCCAAATAGCACACTTATAAAGACAAGCAAAAAATTGCATATTTTGAATTTTACCGAATCGAATGGTTGCGATAAATAAATTCTACGACTTAAAATACCTAATTAAATTACTTTTCAGCTTTAAGCGTTGTATATTTTAAAACATATCATTAAAAAACAAAAGTTTCTTATTTTTTGGACACCAGTGTATTAGAAAATTTCATAGAAGATGTTAAAAATTTAAACATGGAATTTATTAAAAACAAATTTAGTATCAGACAAGTAAAATATTTCAACAGTATATCAATTATAAAATACTTAAAAAAAATAAATGGAAGTATCCATTTATTAAATCAACTTTCTATAATTTCTCTCAATAATAACTAATACAAATTTATAATCTTTAACAGTTAATTAAACTTAAATTAAATAGCTGATTTGAAGATTTTTTCACAAGATTTTTAAAGTAATATTGTATAGAGTTCATTTTGTTTAATCTCCAATTTCTGGGGAGGAAAATGGAAATTAAATAAAAGTGAATTTTCACAATTAATAGCTTTATTAAACTCTAATAATTTGCCTTTTTAAAGGAATATTGAAAGATGAATAAGTGTTGAATCAGTTATATTAATATAACTAGCTGTAAAGATGATAAAATTTGGCTTTCTTCCCTTAACTATTTTTTCTTTCTTCTTTGGTTGTCTTGTTGTTCTAAAATTTCAGAATAAGCGGTCTAATTTTGTATATGTCCCCCCCGCAACATGTGTCATCCAGAAATAGCTATTTACAGAGGAGGGCGTCGCGGACGAGGTAGGTTTACAGTTGGAATTTGTTAACACTTGTATTTGTTATATCTGTTCATATAAATGTTTCACTGAAGTAACTTAATATTAACACATAAAATCCGGTTGAAAAGAGGTCTATTGACATAATAGAGAAGGGATGAAATGTCAGCTGGACTTCTATTTGAGAATTCCCGGTCCAGCAGATCTCTTTTTCCAATAATTATTTCAATTTAAATTTTTTTGTATATGTCTGGTCTACCATTAGGGTTTCAAAACATAATAACCAAACTTATAACAAAAGTTAATTCATATTAAAGATATATTACTAAATACAACTATTTATATTCATATTTAAAAAAAAAATCATTAAAAAAAAAAAAAAGGATAAAATATAAAATTATAAAAAAATATATATATATATACTAACAATCTTATCTACCTTCTTTACAAAACTTTTCTTTTTCTTATTATTAGTTTGATTAAAAGTGCATGGTTCTGTCTTTCTCTCTTTTCTCTAACTACTAAAATTTATAATATTAAATATATTCTCACTTCTATTATTCTATATATAAATTAGAGTATGTCTAAATGACGTGTAAAAGCCGATACAAAAGATGTTACGTTGTTAAATTTTATTGTTATTAATTATAAATATATAATTAACTGAATGATGTGTTAGAAGTAAAGGATTTTTTTCTCTCTCTCTACTAAATAATAACAATTTACAAATTTTATAATTTGAATTTAAATAATCAAAATAATGAAGATAATTTTAATACAAAACTAAACCATAAAACTAAACAACTATTTATTGTTATAATTAATTTAGATTTAGCTTGCTAATCTAATCAAATCTACTCGATATGAGTTATCATTCTTATCAGTTTGCTCCTTGAGTTTTAAATGTGGAATCGCTGTTATATTTTTGTCATATAGTTTTTACACTACATATATATATATATATATATATATATATATATATATATATATATATATATATATATATATATAATCATTTATTAGTATCATTCGATGTTTGCAATTTATTCACCTGCCTTGATCACATATTAGTGCTGACAACCCTAAGAAAAACTTTAACATATTTCAACCTAGAATTATCTTTAAATACAATTCCACACTTAATCGATATCTGTTTAGAATATTCATATTTCTGTTTTAATGACAAAATATACCAGCAAGTCAATTGTATTCCAATGGGAAGTCCCCTCTCTCCATTTTTAGCTGATCTCGTCTTAAACTCACTCGACATCCTGGTATATAAACAAAAGATTCAAAATTACTATTAAGTACTGAGCAATTGTGATGGCTATTGTAGCTACAGACATATTAACTATACTTTGGCATTTAAAAATAGATTTCACCCCATTTTAAATTCACAGTTTAAAAGGAGTCTAATAGCTTCCTACATTTTTTTGATATACTTTTCGAAAATAAACTGGGCAAGTTACAAGCAATTGTTTACAGAAAACCCAGCCACTCACCAGTATATCTCCATGCCAACTTCTTTAGTCCAATCTCCCATAAAATTTCTCTGGTATAAACTCCTACCAAGCGTGCCTTCACACATTGCTCCACGGACAAGTTGAGGTATAAAGAATTAAACACCGTTAAAGAAGAATTGATAGCAAATGGATACACAAAGGAATTCATTAATAAACATTCATTTGAAATGAATAGTCTTTCTATTAAAAATAGGTGTATAATGCCATATGAAGCAGGATTTAAGAAATTAGCTAATATTTTAAAGAGATTCAATATAACTACCGTTTTTTTTAATGCACCATCTTTGAAAACAATAGTCCGAAATCAGATTACCAAACAGAAGGAGGAGAAAGAACACAAAGGATGTAGTATATAGAATCCATGCAAAGATTGCAATGTCTCCTACATTGGAAAGACAGGCTGCTCCTGGGGACTAGACTCCAAGAACACAA
This sequence comes from Cordylochernes scorpioides, assembly GCA_030710605.1. NCBI lineage: Eukaryota > Metazoa > Arthropoda > Arachnida > Pseudoscorpiones > Chernetidae > Cordylochernes > Cordylochernes scorpioides. The sequence goes on along the minus strand of CP092864.1, from coordinate 112,448,149 downwards.
ATCTTCTTGGAAGTATGCAAAGGAAAGATTCGCCATGGTGGAGCATGGTCTTCAATCAGAACATGAGCCAGATTGGGACATCCACTATTTACAGGGGTAACTCTCACCAAAGGAAGTTCCTGGAGGCCACAGCATCAATGAAGGACCCAGCTAGCGTAAATAGATATAAAGAAATCCTCGAACCTTATACATCTCTCTTAAACTTTTTTAAAAACTCGCAGTCAACTTCATTTGTTTATATTTTCATTTCCTTATGTTTTGTTCAAACTAATAATTTACATTAATCAATTTCTTTTTTCCCCCTTTTATTTTATTTTTCAGAGATTTATTATTATTATTTTTTTTTACATTTTTATTTATTATTATAATTTCAATATTCTTCCCTAACTCTATCAAACATTTGTATATCATATAACATAATGCATTATTTTTATATATAATAACACACACACAAGCCTTTAATTTTCATATCTAAATTTTGATACTCTTATTTTATACTTTTAATTTTTAAATTTTAAATTTTTATTTTCATTATTTTTGACCAATGAAAAAGTTGTTCACATGTGATCTACAAGAATTTGTAAATTAAGTTAATTGTGCAATAAATTGATAAAGAGGGAGCAAACCCTCTCGAAATATTTAGAGAAAAAAATATTATTTTTTCTTTAAGAGATCCGGGTACGCCATTCTATATAAATATATTGAATAGATCGCCTTTTAACTCAAAGTCACATAGTTATTTATTTCCCATCAATATACGAGTAGATATTTCTTTATTATCAGAACAAAAAAATCGTATTTATCTGAGTCTTCATTATTTTCTGGAATATTTTGAATATTTCTTTCCTTCAATATTTTTATTTCTACAAACTATATTAAGATGACTGTTATACACAATAATGTACATTTTATATTTCTAGCTCCACATTTAAATGGAGGATGTAAGGCTCATCTATAGCCTTCTTCTAAATTAGGTGAACTTACCTTGGAGGTGCTTCCTTTTTGATGATGGTTTAAGTTATTATCTTTTGGTTCTTTCACAGTTGAGTCTTTAGATGTTTTAAAATTATTTTTATATTTAATCTATTGGGATCATTTCTTCATTTGTTAAATTGCTAAATTCTTCTATAGCTGTTTCAAATAATTTTGATATATCAATTACCTTTTGAAGATTTAAATTTTATTGCTGCAATACCTTTTCTTTTAATTTTTATAGAATTTTAAATGATCTGATCTCTGATCATGTCTTCTTCTAAATTTAATAATTCACAGGAAACGGCTAAATCTCTTAGGACATAAGAGTCAATATTTTCCCGTGTTTTTGGCTTTGTCTAAATTTAAATATTTCTGCTACAATATTTTGTGATGTGTGAAATATTTATGTAAGCTTCTTTCCTTTAATCATAAGAGTATTTTTTCATCTGGAAAACGACAACCACGGTCTCTTTGAGTTAGAAAACGACACCAAAAATGAATAAATTCTGGAAAGTTTGGAAAAACAGCCCATTATTCAATAATCTACCTTGAAAAAAAAAACACTTCCGAATTGCGCATTGATTTCTCCCTCTCTCTCTCCCAGTCCAATATGAAAGATTACATCACAGTGTTCGTCGAAGTGGACGATGACATCGCCAAGACTCTGCAACAATTTGGGAAGAACTCAATTGCAAGCTTAATACACCGATATGATAAATGTTATTATCTGAAGCCGTGCTACAGTTGCTGCGGTTTTAAATACCGCTACTCGAACTGCCCTGCCTCCAAATCCATATGCTACAAATGGTACAACAGGACACAAGGGACATAAATGCCCAATCAATACATCGAAATGGTCCATAACTGCCCCAAAAAAGTAGGGGCCTTTTTTGAAACACTAACCCATCAAGCCACCTCCCGAGCATGTCCCCTGGTTAAGGCCCAAATAGCCAAAAAATTATAAACCATTATTAAGTCCACCCACTCCAAGTTCTACAGACTAATCTTAGTAAGTCACCGGATGCTGTTCTGGAACTTTCCCAAATAGCAAGCAAAACACAAGCAGACTGCTCCAAGAACTCCCCCGAAACTTTAGATGGCCCAACAGCACATTTTAAACGTATACTCCACCTGGTAACTACGTCCCCATTCCTTCCACCAGCCTTCATCCTGTGCGTTTGACTCCTCTGACCCAAACATCACTGCTGCGATGGTTTGGCTTGGCCAACAAGCATTTTTAGTTTTCTCAGCTTACTGATACCATGACATAGCAGAATATGCCTTTCTACCGACCCTCGAATCCATCATTACCGCCTGTGCCATACCATGTGTTTTAGGTATTGACGTCGACGCCCAATCTCCTACCTGGGGTCTTGGTGCAGTCCGTGATGTTCGAGGCACTAGTCTGGAGGCCATTTTTCTGCTAACCAACTTACACTTTCTGGGAGCTCCTGTGTATTACACTTGAAGCAACGAACACCAGCAGTCTTCCTCCATCGATGTATCCTTGGCTTCCAGTTCCCTAGCCGCCCGAGCAATTATAACATGCCCCCTCTGAAACGGCATTCACAGACTACCTACCGACCCTCATCACATTCCAAGATATAATATTCCCCAGAGCAAGATACATCCTGGGCTGAATCAAGCTGCATGGAGAGAACATTCGCTCTATTCCTTGGCTCCTCTCTGCAACATGCAGTCTCACGTTTCCATGCCGAATCAACACACAAGGATATAGATGATGTGGTGCATGTCCTTGCCAGGATCCTCTAAAAGACCTGCGACGTATCCATGAAAAAAAAAGACAACAGACCCTCAAAACCCTGGTAGAACAAAAAGACAGAAAAACTACAAAATGTAGTTATTTCTTTAAGGCGCCTATCCTTGTGAACATCAACGCCAATTATAATCTTTATTAAAGGGCTCTACAGAGCATGTCAAAACATATTTAAAGCCGAGACAGGACAAGAAAAACATCTGTAAAGGATAAATCTTTGTCAATATGTCTCTTCGGCAATTCGGAGCTCTGTGCACATATATATTTCCAAAGGGCGAAGCACCCAAAAAGGACTCCAATTGTTCAAATATTTTGATGGAACTCCCACACACCAGAGGAAACCTGGAGAGAAATAGTCCAACCCTTTTGTCTCCCTGAAACACCAATATTTCAGCCTTGGCCCTCAATGCAGTTTTCTGGCCTACTTGAGCCAGACTTCACCGAAGCTGAAGTGCTCCGGACCATCAAATGTTGCAGATTCAAGAAATCTCCTATCCCTGACCGACTTGGAGCTAATTGCCTTCAATTATGAGGTCTTCTACTACATAAATTACTTGCAAAACTTTTTAATGAGTGTCCAAGAGTCGCCCATTTTGCTTCACCCTGGAAAATTGACCTTTTATTTCTCATATCAAAACCAGTTAGCGCATCAGAACTCCATGAACAGAGTCCGCCCTATTGCTCCCCTTAACACCCTAGTCAAGGTATTTGAGTGCTGCATTTGGCTCGCTACAATGGTTAGCAGACAGGTACAGCTGGTTCTCTCCACTCCAATTTGGATTTGTTTCTTCCGAACAGTCGAAATCGCTCTATAGCTTGCCATCAAGAAATTTATTGAAAAATATATGAAGAAGGGGGAGAAAACACTAGCTACCAGGGCCTGGATAGCAGAAGAGCCTTTGAAACATTACACAGGTAATCCATCATTGAAGCCTTACGAGAGGTTATCTGCCCTGAAAACTAACCCAACTCTCATTGACAGCTTTTTAATAAATTGAAAAATAACCTAGAACAAATGGGGACACCCTGCCTTCAATCTCTCACTTCGTGGACTCCCACAAGGAACAGGTTTAAGCCCTTTCCTCTTTAATCTCATTGCAAGAAACGGCTACTTACTTTACAAAATCCTAGAAGCAGCGAATTAGTCTGCTCCGCTGATGGTTTCACATTAATGATGCAAGTAGCACTTTGGCTTCCTAAACGTCAAATCAAAGATTTTCTTTCTATATTCTCGCATTGCTGCGGCAGACATGGAATGATGGTAAATCTACATAAAACTCGGACATGCATCTTCCACATAAATAAAACAAAATGGCCATACAAGAATAGCGTCCGATTCAAACAAGAACAGCATCAACAAAACCATCAAAATCCTTGGTATCACTTTCTATTCCAAGAGTAAAATTTATTGAACATCTCAATAACAGTCTATCGAAATGTCGATGGATACTCCCAAGGGTTACTAGCACCATAAAAGAGAAATTTGGATTAACCTTCAGTTCCAGCCACAAAATTTGCAAGAGAATCATTCTCCCAGCGCTAATGTATGGCTCTGGTGTCTGGGGAAGACACGCCTACGATACTAATGGGACTGGCAAGCTTCCTAGTCTTTACCACAAATTTTCGAAAGCAATAATAGGAGGAGATCTATGCACACCGACAATACCAGCTATTTCATTGGCGGGTTGTCTCTCACACGATATCTCTATAAAGGCTCATATCGAATATTTAAAAACTGAATACGGGCCACTATGAATAACGCTCAAGTTCTACCTCACTACCTTTTCCTCCAATATGAGGAATAATCTATTATATCAAATCTCTGCAAAAAATATCGTCACCATTTAAACAGATGGATCCCAATCGACAAAAATAGTTGGGGCTGGAGTTATCCTACCACCTCGTCTACATCCCATACAAGTTAAACCCCACAAGGAGTTCTCAGCGTTCCAAGCTGAACTACTAGCTATATTTAACGCAACAAAAATGTATAATATATTCCTAAAGAGACAGATCGCCTTTCCCGTCAAAATAGGCGTCAAAACCTGACGCCATCTATCAGGTGGACGCTTTTCAGTTTGCCGAAGCTGGTGTTGTGGCTTTGTCGCCGACCCGAAGCCGCTAGTTTGCGGCGACGATCAATAGATGGCGTCAGGTTTTGACGTCTATTTTGACGGGAGAGACGACCTTTGTCTCTTTAGATCATTATCCTCCCGGCAAAATTTCCATCTATATTTTAGCCATAGAATTGGCCCAGCCACATTGCCAGCTAAACACCTCTTTGGCATATTGTCAAGATTCCATTAGATCCCATGTGGATCTCATGGATTAAGTCCACCCTAGGCTCACGAGGGCCATTAGCCCGAAACCATGGTCTCTAGGTGAACGCTTTTCAGTTTGCCAAAGCTGGTGTTGTGGCCTTGTCACCGACCCAAGGCCGCTAGTTTGCGGCGACGGTCAATAGATGGCGTCAGGTTTTGACGTTTATTTTGACAAAAGAGGCGACCTTTGTCTCTTTAGATCATTATCCTCCCGGCAAAATTTCCATATATATATGGTAATTTAAACCAACAACCCTATATTGTATAATACTTATAACAATATTGTCATGTTGTTTATAGAAACACATCTATAAATAATTATACGCATGATTGACATGTGTCATTGCATCACCATATGTAATGTACTTTGTACAAACTGAGGATAAATAAATAAAACTATGTAATAGATTAAGAGCTGAGTTAAAGCAAGATTGAGAAGTTCAAAAACGTCTAAAATCGAGAGAGAAATCCAACAGCCTTAAAAAGGAATTTGGCAGCCCATTGCCATCAAGGTCAAAGGGTGCAGAATTCCGCAGACGTTCAAAGTCCAAATTCTCACATGTCTCCCCCCCCCCCCCCCCTCGGCAAAGATATAAAACCTCGGTTTTAGCCCAACTTAGACAGTCACTTCACTATCGGCGCGAGCCCTTGTCGGTTGTAGCCAGGTCCACCTCGTCGCTATGTAAAACAGTAAGAACTTTTTCTAACTTCATCTTGCTCTTAGCTCGACTCCTATCTGTTCACGGAACTTTCCTACTACAACTGTGTCTTTTCGTTTTTTTTTGTGTGTGGACATTCCCAAGCTTTCCACTCTGCCTCGACCACGACTGCCTGTACTCTGTGAGAAATGTTAAAGGTCATACAAGGTGCAGAGAGGTACTGGAAAACTCTCCACGCCCTGACTGTCCCTCTCGGTTACTACAGGTTTGACCCTCGGTTACCACAGCTATAGCGAGAGTCGACAGGACCTCATCACAGATTAGTCGACAGGATACCTCATCACAGATAGGTCGACAGGACCTCATCACAGTTAAAGTCGACAGGATGACCTCAACGAAGAAGTTAAGAAGCCTGTCCAGATAGAAGCGACAAAGAGCAAAGATGGAGGAACAAGCCCGCCAGTCCAACGAAACGACCAAGCAATCTACCCCCCAACGACACAGCCGAAAATCCCGCAAAATAAGCTGGTGAGACGTTCTCCACCTTCGACCTTACAACGCAACCATCTTCCAGGCGACATGCCGCCGTCGCCAAACAGAAGTTACAAGCTTCTACAAGCCCTCATGGAGCGTCTTCCGCGTCATCAGGATGACAACTAATGACCAAGTCTCCTGACTGAACAATCCTCAAAACTGTAAGTTTTAACAACCTACGTAACTTTCTCCTAATGCTCACAACTTAAATCTCCATAAATTTAATGTTTATTTTCACTGTAATCATTTTAAATCAATTTTTACCATTTTTATATCATTTCAATTCAAATTTTACACCCTCATTTATCAATTTTTACTTTATTTTAAGCAATTTATAAATTTTAAGTCATCACTTTCAATTTTACATTTAAAGAAAAAAGTCATTATTTTTTTAATTACTCGAATCATAATTCTAAACTTATTTGTGTGTTTTTCTTAATATTTCATTTTTATAACAAAACACCTATTTCTTAATCAAATACTCAAAACTTTGCAAAAATCATTGTTATGCTCACTATTTTATTTAAACGCCCCATTCAAATTATAAGTCACTATGACGCCATTGCCCTTTTACAAGGATAATTTTCGCACTACCATAATCAACGATTTAAAAAGATATATTCAAATTTTAATAAACATAGGTGAAACGCATTTTTTTAAATTGCAAAATCGAAAAATACAGTATCTTCAAAATCACAACTAGAAAAGTAACTGTCCTTCCCAAAAACAAGGTAAAAATCCAACATAGTTCCACTCCCTCGTCCTTTCTTTTTACATGCATAATTATTAATAATCCACACATCTCTCTCACAAACTTCAACACACTCCCCCATCACTTTCTCCAATTGGTCACCATCTATTAGCGCGCGACTTAGCAACAAATCAGTCTCGAGCCACACAAGCTCCATATCGTCGCCACTAAACGTGCCATATCCACTAATAGCCAAAATATCTCGATGTGTTTTGTACAACCACCACCCATGACTAGTAAATTTGTTATTCATGGTTAAACAAATTAGATGCTCTAACAAAAACAAAGACTTCACGTGACACCTTTCCATTCAATTCACTCACTCGTGTCACACAGCGCATCACAACAATTTTTCTCACTTAACAGGCCACAAAGACGCCTTCATGCCTGTGACACAACTCACCCCAAAGCGTGTCCACGTCGAAAGTCGCACTTTTACTCACATCTAAACCTGACATCATTGAATAACATTTTTTACTAAGTCCGCAACAACGTCGAAACACAACACTTACAAACACCGAGAAAACTACATCTTTCAATTAGACCATAAAACTGCCAACAAGCTTTCACCACTCTCAAAGAGAGTTTAACCAGTAAACCAATACCCTAACGTACATTAAAACCCTCAAAACTGTACTACAACAAGGATTTCCAAAACGTCTGTTTTTTGACAGAGCGCCCGCTTTTACCTCAGAAAAAATCCGTAAATTTCTAATAACACTTGGTATACAACCCCTACTCACCACAAGCAATAACCCACAAGCAAACGGTTTAATAGCACGCTTAAATGCGACCATTACAGGCAAACTCAGACTAGCTTATCTAGAAAATCCTAAAACTTCCTGGACTCAACTAGTTAAACGCGTCACTCAGACGTATAATAACACACCCCATTCTGTCACAAGTTTTCCACCCACCTACTTAATGTTCAATGTTGTCCCCCCAGATCTAAGAATTCATCTTTACCCATACCCCGAAATAACTAGAGCTAGAGAGATAGCACGCTCTCGTACCCAAAATAAGCATAAAAAAGATAAAGAAACATTTGATAAGCAGCACAGAACACCACATTTCGAAGTGAATGATCTTGTTTTGGTCGAAAATTATAGACATCCCGACACAGGCAAATTAGCACCATATTTTACTGGACCATACACAATAATTGAAATAATCTCACCCAATGTTGTTCGAATAGATCGCCCCAATCAACCTCTCAATAGAGACAGTGACACTATACATTTCAATAAATTAAAATATTACACAGAGAATGTTCTGTACATTACACCTCCACAAATCCGATTTATTCAAAACCCACAGCGAATGTCTCAAGATGCATATCTCAGTGAATTCAAACATTTGACTCCAGATATCTTCGAGACGCAACTATTCCGAATTACACCGCCTCAAACTTCCCAGCCATTCCTACATTTAAATCCAGATTTATCTAATATCGATCGTTTTAAAACAAACCTCAAGTAGCGACCAAAATTTTTCCCGTTGAATTCAAAAACCTATTCTATCTACATACTCTACACCAACCCATTTGGATCTGTATTACTTACTTACTTACTCTATTTCACACAATATAAAGATTTCTTTGAACCCACCAGACCCAGACTAGAAGAGAGAGAATTTAAAACACGTGCGCTGTAGACAGGCACCATATCTCCCCCTTCAAAAACAATATACATCGCACCCCGGTCGTAAAAATGGATGTAATCACCGCTAGTTGACTGACATACCAAAGGGATATGAACTAGTTACACACCACATTTGTAACTTCTTTTTAGAAGAAATACCAAACCTTCATCTACTCATTGTAATAATCTTTAACTATATTCTATTTTGTATAAAATATTTTAAATTTTATTTTTTTAACCTTTCAATTATATAATCACAAGTTTTAATCAAACATTATTTTTAAAAAATCAATTTTACTTTTATCTTTCATAATATTTTAGTATTACAAAACATTTATTTGTTTTCAACAATCACTTTAATTTTCATTATTATTACTTTTATACAGGGTGATCCAAAAGTCCCGCACAACTTTAAAAATTAATAACTCCGCGAATATTTGCGCTAGAGCAATGCGGTAAACACAATTGTGATCAGGATGCAATGGGATTTTTTATGGCAAATAATGAAAAATTCGAAATTGATTTTAGTTACAACTTTATTCGCTAGATGGCGCTCTACCAGAATCAGCTATTCAGCGGCCAAATTGTTTGATAAATTGAAAAATATAACTGAACGACACGTATTTTTCCTTTTTGAATACCAGGAAAGAATCCAAATAATATCAAATGATAAATTAATAAAACACCATTTCGGCAAAAGTTAGAAGAAATGGTTAACGATTTTTAAATAAAATCTGAGATATGTAAAATAGGTATATGCAAATTAAAACATGTAGCAAAAAAAAAAGGATATTTTAGATGCGGTTTGCTGGAATCCTCTCAGCTATTTATATTTCGAAAATAATAAATTTATAATTTTTTTAATTCAACTCTCTCTCAATATCGATTATAGTTATTTTAATTCATTTTAAAAATATTTATCTATCTCTGATTATTTATTTTACTCTCGAATGCCGTTGTTGTTTTTGTCGTGTCCAATAAAGAGCCTCAGATGTCTCCATGCATCTCTATCACAGCAGCAGCAGCATTGTCCACTATCTTGGGTGTGTAAAGCAGCTGCTCTGGGTCTATGTCAATTTTCTGCATGGCTGCGGGCATGAGAATATGTGGGTAGGTGTTAGTTCCACACCAGGACAGTTGTTGCATTTTCTATAGGTTCTTGTGCCATCTGGATGTATTGTCATCCTTTATAATGTTTTGTTCTAAATCTTGTTATAGTTCTGTCATTTTTCTCTCGGAGTTTATTTCATATTTTGATCTTTTCTTATTTTTTGTTTAATTATCTTGTATTTTGCAAAAGCATTAGCGTCAAATAATGACATTTGTTCTTTCCTTTGGCTCAACTTTCTGGCTTCCTTTGCAAATTCAACTGCCATTTCATTACCCCCGATCCCAACACGGGCAGGAATCCATTGTAGAATGCCGTTATTCTCCAATGATATCAGTTGAGTAAGTAACGAATGTATTTTCTGTATGATTAAAGTATTACCCTTCTGAATTGCTTCTAGATCGGATATGAGGTCGTTGTACGGTATATTATAATTCCTTCTGCTTGATGCAGGGATGGTTGGTTAAGGCATACATCAAGGGCTTTCCAGATAGCTGTCAGTTCACAAGTGAAGTTTGACGAATATTTCTTGCTCCTTCTTTGATTTTGATGTATGTTCCATCTTGCAGTATTATGTTAATTCCAGCCCCTCCATTACTTATGGTAAGGTCTGATGATCCATCTGTATATGCTGTTAAATAATTTATCTGATCGCATAAACTAATTGTGTCAAGTCCTTTCTTTTTAAGAATGTTTTTGTTCTCTTTTTTTTTATTGCAGGGTTCATTCAGGTTAAGATTGATGATTGCATTTGATGGCAATGGGGTAGGAAATATTGGTTATTCTCGAATTTGAAATTCGTTATGTTTCATATTTATGCTCTTTCTAATATTGTTGTCGTACTGAAGTGTTGAAGATATTTTGAGCCTTTCTTTTTGTGTCCAGTTTAAATAGGTTATATAGGATATATATATATATATATTTAAATAGGATATGTGTTCGGTTTCTTTAGTTTTTAAGCTATTGGTGAATTTTATTTTGTTTTTAATTGTCTTCTGCTTTCAGGTAGGTCTAGACCACATTCTCTCTGAATTTTCTAATTGTTGGTATTTGAAACAGAACCAGTGATTAATTTGGCCGCTTTTGCTTGAACACTGTCTAGTCTTCTTTTTAGTGATGAACTTGAGGGAGCCCAGACGGGTGTTGCATATTCCATTATTGGCCTTATTAAGGTGATATATGTTCTGAGAATTTTGGGTTTTGCTCCCCAATTTGTTCCACATAGCCTTCTCAGAATGTTTAGGTTTCTGGTAGCTCTATTTGAGGTGCTAATTATGTGTTCTGTAAATCGCAATTCCTCATCAAGTATCACACCTAGGTAATTTGGAGAAATTATTTTATCAATTATATGGTTGTTCATGTTTATTTTGTATTTAAATTCATGCCCTTTTTCCTGTCAGTGAAGGAGACCTATAGGTTTGTGTTTATTGGGTTTTTGTCATTTTAAGTTTCATTGCCCACTTCTCATTGATGAGTTCAGTATTTTCTGATATTTCTATACTGCTACTTGTGTGCCATATGGCTATATAATCTGTATAACAGGCAACTTTTGTGTCTTCAGTGAGGTAAGGATGGATGTTGTTAAGGTTGTGTCGTAATTAGATGTTCAACAACTCAAACTTGACCATGACTCTTTTTTTAGCTCTTATTCATTTCGTTTGGCCAACAAAAATCTCCAATTTATAAACACATATATTCTTACATAATGAGCCTTTAAAGAATGCAAATAATCTTCATCTATTTACATACACAACACATCTCCCCCCTTAATAATACTCCAGTCGGTCTGGGGGTTTCCTGGCTCTCTGAGGTCTAGGACTGCGGACGGGCACTTGCACAGCGGCAGGCTCCGGTTTAGGAGTGCAAGAGGGCACGTGCACAGCAACAGGCCCTGGTCTAGGAGTGCAAGAGGGTACGTGCACAGAAGCAGTATCCTCCTTGTTTCCTGATGTAATCTCTGGTACCTCCTCTTCACTTTATTTCTGACTTCCACCTACAGATTCTCTCCTGATGTTCGAGGAAGTATCAAATTTCTTGTCTCCATTTGTTTCTTTCTCACAGGTCGCAATTGATTGATATGCCTCTTATACACGACGCCCTCGCAACTTATAAGGTATCGACGGTAGCTCAATAATTTCAAAATGGTACCTTTTTACCGTTTAGGTCCAGTTGCATAGTTGCGGAAATAAACCTCGCAAACTGTAGTAAACTGCTCCTGCCTTCTTACGGCCTCATGAAATACCTCTCGGGGATTTCCCATCTTGGTATTAAATTCGAGAATCTTGATCTTAAACTTCTCTTCATTAGCAGTTCCGCGGGGGAATTCCTTTATTACAGTTTGGGGGAATGCTCTATGAGCAAATAGGAATCTTTGTAGATTCGTCTCTAAATCATCCTTCTCCTTATTCTTTCTCAAAAGGTTTTTAAACTCTCTTACATATCTCTCAGATAAACCATTTGTACTAGGATTATACGGACAGGTCTTAGTGTGCCGTATACCATTCATTTTGGTAAATTGCTCGAATTCACCGGCGACAAACTGTCTTCCGTTATCTGTAACCAAAAATTAGGGCAATCCAAATCTGGCAAAAATATCTCTAAGATGATTTATAATCGTTTTGCTGGTAATATCTTTGATGATAAAAATACCGTCTGGCAATCATCTTCATTTTAACAATCCCCATGTGTATTTCATGCGAGTCATTTAAAATTAAACATCTTAATTTTTGGGGAATTACCACTCTTTCACGCCATTGAAGACAACCAAACTCCAAACTTAATTCCTCATTGATCTTATAATGAGGAGCTAGTGGGTTTTCTCTCGGTACCCTTGTGAATTTCCATTTGCCTTCTCTAACATTCCTTAATACTATAGACAGTGTTTTATCTTGGGGCGTCTCATATGCCACCTCCATAAAAGAGAACGGTACCTCATTCAACCTCCTGAGAAGAAGTACCTGGTCTTCATCAAGAGACTCCCTGACACTCGATTCTAAAGGAAGACGTGACAATGCGTCAACATTGGAATTATCACTAGTTTTTCGAAATTCCACAGTATAATTAAATGCAGCTAATTTTAAGGACCATCTTTTAATTCTGGATGATGCACATATGGGAATTGGTTTATGAGGTGAAAATATATGAATTAAGGGTCGGTTGTCTGTGACCAATAAAAATTTCGTCCCAGTAAGTATTGTCTGAATTTCTCAACGCCAAAGGTTATGCTCAACGCTTTCTTTTCTAGTTGAGAGAAACGTTTTTCCGCTCCAGTTAATGTTCTAGAAGCAAAAGCTATAGGGCATTCTTCCTTTCTATCATTTCTATGACTCAGAATTACGCCTAGCCCATAGTCCATTAATAATGATTTACATTTTTTAAATAACATTCGATATTCTTTCGTCCAATTCCATCTACAATTTTTATTCAAAAGTTGATAGAATAGCGCTAAAATGTTTGCTATATTCTTTATGAATCTATAATAATAAATTAAGAGTCCTATGAAAGATCTTAATTGCGAAACATTCTTCAGGTTCAGCGCCTCTATCACTGCTTTAATTTTATTTTCTAAGGAATGCAGTCCATATTTATCCATTTTAAACCCTAAATATTCCACCGATTTCTTTTTAAATTTACATTTATATCTGTTTAACTTTAAACCTTTTTCTAGCAATCATCTAAACACTAGATCCAACTTTTGTTCATGATCTTCAAAGTCTTTTCCTGCAACCAAAATATCATCTATGTAGCAGGCCACACCTGGCAAATCAGCAAATAGACCTTCCATAATCCTCTGAAATTTATTTGGTGCTACCGCCACGCCATATGGTAGTCTTTCATAAGAAAACAACCTCTTTGTTGTGTTTATATCAACAACAGCTTTGGCTTCTTCCGCTAACATTACTTCTAAGTGAGCCTGTGATAGGTCTAGAGTCGAAGGTACGGTGCTTGTAGATAATTTTGAAAAGATCTCATCGATCGATGGAATGGAATACCTATATAATTCTATTGCTTTATTAGCTGTACATCTAAAATCACCACATATCCTCACACTACGATCCTTTTTTAATACTGGTACTATTGGAGCGGTCCAATATGCATGAACTATAGGTTATAAAATGTAAGAATTCACTAAACGATCAATTTCATTCTCTACTTTGTTTTTTAGAGAGAAAGGTAAACTTCTGGCCTTACAAAACATAGGAGTCACATCCATTTTTTAAATTAAAATTTATTCTAACATCCTTTAGACAGCCCGAATCTTTGATAAACAAATCTGCATATCTATCAATAAAAAAAAAAACTATTTCTATTAGATTCATTATTTATATTTTTGATGCTAAACAATCTAGAATAATCAAGTTTTAACTGTTTAAGCCATTCTCTTTCTAACAAAATCACCTGGATTTTTCATTTACAACTATTAATAGTAAATATTGGTTGGCTTCTTTTACAAAACCATTTTTGATCTATAATCTCAATTGATTTACCACAAAAGGATTTTAATCATAAATTTGTTGGAAATAATTTTTTACCTTGCCAATAAATCTTATAAATATCTTTAGGTATTAACGTAACTGGACTTCCTGTATCTATTGTAAAGCACAAAGAATAATCATCTACTGTTAAATTTATTGTGGCATCAATTTCGCCCTGTACAGAATATATCGAGTCCTCTTGTACAAATTTACATCCCCACATTTTTTTACTAGCTTTGCAGACCCTACTTGAATGACCCAGTTTTTTTTTATTTTAAAACAAGTATTTTTTCTATGAGGGCAGAGGCCACGTGTGAATGTCTTTCACCACATCTATAACACATTATTTCTTCCCTTTGCCTGAAAGTCCTATGCTGCACCATACTATTATTGTACTCACCCTTTTATCTTTTCCATTCATAGGGGATATTTTGGCCACTAATTTATCTTGTAATTCTCTTGTATTTATCTCCGTCAGTTCGAACGAGATCGCCACTGCAAAACTTTATCCAGGGTGACATCGTCGTTTTCTTGTAGTAGCTTCTTTTACAGGCTTTCCAACTTGATTCCAGTCACAAAACGGTCTCGCATCATGGTTCCCAGCATATCGCCGGAATTACAATTTATTGCTAAATGTTTCAATTCCCTAAGATATTCCGAAATTGATTCTCCTTCCTGTTGAATTCTCTTTAAAAATCTGCATCACTGCGGTATCACTTTCTTCTTTGGATCCAAATGCAGCTTAATTCTTTGAATGATAGTATCATAGGGTTGATCTTTCATTAGACCAGGAAGAAAATGTCGTTTTCCTGCTTCAAAGTTTCAGAATCTGGTAGCGAGGTAAAAATCAGCACTTTATTCTCCTCCTTCAGATGATAAAAAAGAGAGCCTCCATTTTTTGTACAAAAAGATCGAAGTGTCCTCCACTGGGCTATAGCATCTAAAAGGTACTATTAACTTTGAACTTGTCATGCTGATCTTTTCTACTCCTTTGTTTTCTTGATCCAGATAGTTTAAAAGATGTAGTTGTTATACTTGCATAGACGCCGTTTTCCTCAGCTTTTTACTGGCTCTGTAGATCGCGCATCCTCGTCGCCACTTTTGTTGTGTCGTAATTAGACGTACAAGAGCTCAAACTTGACTATGGCCAACAACAAATGTCCAATTTATATATACATATATTTTTACATAATGAGGCTTTAAATAATACAGATAATAGTCATCTATTTACATAAACAACAGTTAATATATAGCGAGAAGAGTAGAGGACTGAGCACAGATCCCTGAGGTACACCAGCCCATGTTCTTCGGTCCTTGGAAAATGTTCCATTGACCCGAACCTTTATCTTTCTTCCCCTTAAGAAGTCTGCAATCCAGATTAAGGTTTTTCCTCTTACTCCGATGTTGTGCAGCCTTTCAAATAATTTCTACACTCGATCAAAAGCTGAGGTCATATCCAGGAATACGGCCGTTGTCTTCTTTGTTGGTTTTTCCTGGAAAGAATCTATTATTGATTGACAGAAGTAAAACAGTTTATCAATTGTACAGTGTCTGGATCTTTAGGCAGTTTAGTAGAAGTTTATTTTATTATTGTTGTTGAGCCAGACTATGAGCCTACAGTGGATAAATCATTCTGTTATTTTACAAAGTAGGCTGGTTAGAGCAATTGGCCGATAGTTCTTGCATTCCTTGGCATCTTAGGTTTCAGTATTGGCACTATATTTGATATCTTCCAATTCTTTGGTAGTTTACCAGTTTGCCATGAAATGTTCAGTATTCGTAGGAGCTGGTTTTTAGCTTTATCTCCAAAGTGTTTAATTATTTGACCAAAGATTAGAGCATCTCAAGGTGACATCTTGGATTTAACTTTCCTATTGGTGAGTTTAGCTCATTCAGTGTGAAGTCTCTCGAGTAAATATCTTGTTGATGGTAATTTCTTGCTTGTTTAACTAACCTGTTTACATTATTTTTAGATTCCTGCCTCCATTCGTATAGCTGAGTCTGGAATTGTGTGTGTGTGTGTGTGCTTGAAAGATATTCAGCAATTATTTCAGCAATCTGTTTGTTCGTTATCGCTATTCATATAGGTTAGAGTATTGGAGGAGTAGTGTTGGTTTTGATTGTTTTATAACACTAATTAAATTCCAGTGATGGCTTTCCTTTTTTGGATCCATTTTTTTCGCAGAATTCTGCCAATTTTTCTCTCTCTCTTGTTTGAATATCCAAATTTCTTGTTCTATTTTGTGACTAATTTCAATGAGTTCCTTTATGATTTCTTCTGTTTTATTTATTTTAAGAAGTTGATTGATATTGTCTCTCTCTGCAATCATTGCATCGATATTGTGGTCCTTCCAGTAAAGTATTCACAGGTCTTTACGTCTACCTCTAGGTATCATTACTTTTGCAGCTTTGGATATGTTCGAAGAGAATTTTTCCAATTTTTTGTCAATCGTTCTGTGATTCAATTCTTCGTTGCACAGTTCTTCAAGCTTTTCTGTGATTTTTTTTCCAGTGTTTTTTATTCTGTTGGAAATTCTCAATTTTGTATTTTATGGTTGTTAAAATTGGTCTGTGGTCACTGATTGCACTTTTCAGAATTTTCCATTGTGTTGTGGGTGCGATGTTATAATTTATCGCTGTGATGTCTATTGCGGATTCTGTGCCTGTGGACTTGGATAGATAGGTGTTCTTTTCGTTATTTAGCGGTGTAAGGTCGAGGTCGGTTAGCATGTCCTCAACCTGCTGACCTTTGTTATCCTGGAAAGGTGATCCCCAAGTTGGTCTTTCGGCGTTAAAATCACCAAGTATGATTGCGATATCCGAAGACGCTTCACTTAATGTCTCTATCAGGCCTGTATTGATGCTAGTATTATCGTGGTGATAAACATTTATGATTGGAATTGTTTTATCTGTAAGATAGATTTCTATTACCTGAGCTTCTGTCGTGCTTTCTCTAGGCTTACTCTGATTATAGGCTATTCCCTTAAATTTGATTTCTAGAGTTTTAATCAAAACGGCAAGTCCTCCTCCGAATTTTCCCGGTCTGTCCTTTCTAAGTGTTGTATAATCTTTGATATTGAATCTCAGATTCTGATTCAATTTTGTCTCCTGAGGACAAGTAATATGTACATTGTTTTCAGGGAGAAGACAAGTCAGCTCTTTATTTTTCTCTGGGTGCCATTTATATTGAGTTGTAGTAGATTGAATTGTGTCCTCGTAGTAGATTTCTCATCATGAGCTCGAGCTGCAGCTCCTGACGCGGCAGTTACCCGGACGCGGTAGCATTACTGGAGATATCAGTTTTGCTCTTCATTTGAAAATGGGTGCCGTTGCAACGTTAGTCATCTTGGAAACGAACCAGAATTTGGTCAAATATTCCAAAGGTCCAGGGGGGACCGCAAGGAGGTGTGGTCAGACTTCTCCCCTTCCCCCTGGAATGCCGTCACTACAGGAAAAAGCACTCTTGGTGAATTCTTTTAATTGTGATTCAGAATCTGCCACTGAAGCTTTACGAGCGTTTCGTTTCTTTAAAGGTATTCGAAGCGGTAAAGGACCAATGAGTTGCTACTCTCTAAAGCGATTGATTAAAAGTTTGAGGAAACTGGATCTCTGGAAACAAAACCTCGGAGTGGAAGACCATCGACATGCAAGTCAGTGGCTGTTACGGTTTTGCAGAATGCTGAAGCTATTGAAACGTTATCCACGTATGGAGAAGTAAGTGCTAGACAAGTTTCTCGACAAACGGGGATTTCGTATGGAACAGTTTGGAGAGAACACACATTTAGAATTTTTCTATAAAAATACCCTAACAAAATTCAAAGTTTTCACGTGTTGAAAGTCAGCGATTTTGAGAAGCGTCAAGAATTCGCTGCATGGGTTTTCCAGCAAATTGATATTGATGAAAACTGGCTGTCAAATGTTCTAAGAACAGATGATGCTCACTTTTATCTAAAGGGAGAATTTAACATTCAAAATTGCCTCATTTTGGCAACAGAAAACCCTAGGATTTTTACAGAAATACCACTTCATCAGCACAGAGTTACAGTTTTGTGTGGGTTCACTTCTTCTTTTATTTTTGGGCCAATTTTCTTTGAAAAAATCAATGGAAGAACTTTTAAAACCGTTTTTGTAACTGGTGAACGTAATGTTCAACTTTTGAGAGAAAAGGTTATTCCCATATATTGCAGGACAGACAAGCACTAAGCGAAATAACATTCATGCAAGATGGAGGACCTCCTCATATCTCCCGCGGTGCCAAACAATTGCTGAAGGATACGTTCGGTGAAATTCGTTGATAAGTCGCCACTTTATATACCAGTGGCCTCCAATATCACCAGACTTGACGCCTCACAATTTCGGTTATGGGGGTACATTAAGTCGCGTTTTATCGATGCCGGCCTACCACATTGGCCATGTTGAAGGCTTCTATCAGATGACACGTTTTATAAATTTCAACTATTCAATTGTGACCATTCTGTCATCTATCGTCTGCAGGCGGTGTTTGAGAATGAAGGGCGCCACATTGAGTAAGGATTGTGACCTAATACAAGAGAGAAGGCAGTTACCTCATGTGTTATATTTTGCAGCTCTTTGTTTTGGGTTATGGGAATAATAAATGCTGTCCTCACATCTTGACTCTTTTTTTTTTCTGTGAACAGTAATTTTTTGTTTGTCATTTGCCCCTATCTTATATTATGTCGTGCAGGCCAAAGTGTTATAACTTCTCGAATAACACTGGTATACACAATTTTACCCCTTATGTTTAGTTTATCGCTTTTCGCTCATTAGAAGAAAAAGCATAAGGAATATTCTCTGTATCCCCCCCCCCCCCAACTTTAGAAATTTTGCGCAAATAAATAATACAAAATGATTTTGCTACCACGTTTTTCAACGCAAAAGGTCGATTTAAAATGATTTTTTTAGGGGATACATATCCAAAATTATGTACAGTATAATAAACAATGATAACATTTGACAAACCCATAAGATATTTGGAAAGTACGACAAACATATTTTGTCACTCCCCTCTATATTTCATCTTTGGATCATGTCAAATATCCAGTTAAATAGTCAAGTGTCGCCAATTAGTCAAGAAACTATACATTCCTTATAGCACGAAATCCTATTAGTAGTGTCATCATAATATTTGGTACTATATTAACATTTCAAAAATCGTGTATTGATATCAGTAGTTATTTTCAAACATTCAATCTATTTCACAAAACTCCATCTAAAATATAAATATTTTTGTTACTTGTTTTAATTTGCATATACCTATTTTACATATCTCAGATTGTATTTAAAAATCGTTAACCATTTCTTCTAACTTTTGGCGAAATGGTGTTTTATTAATTTATCATTTGATATTATTTGGGTTCTTTCCTGGTATTCAAAAAGGAAAAATACGTGTCGTTCAGTTATATTTTTCAATTTATCAAACAATTTGGCCGCTGAATAGCTGATTCTGGTAGAGCGCCATCTAGCGAATAAAGTTGTAACTAAAATCGATTTCGAAATTTTCATCATTTTCCATAAATATTCCCATTGCATCCTGAACACAATGGTGTTTACCGCATTGCTCTAGCGCAAATATTCGCGGAGTTATTAATTTTTAAAGTTGTGCGGGACTTTCGGATCACCCTGTATATTACATGTTTGATTTTGTCCACTTAAACTTTATACAACCACAATCACATTACTATATTTTTATTCATTTTATAATTGTTTTTATACCTTTATAATAGGACAAATAATATCATTAACTATCGGGCATACAACAATCTATTTCTCTAACCCCTTAAGTGTACATTTCGTCCCTACAACTGCAAACTATCGAATGTGAAAAATTCAATTTTGAAGGAGAGAGAAATGAAGAGACCATGTGGCCTACCCTCAGTAGAGGAAGGCATTGAAGGAGGGAGAAATGAAGAGACCATGTCATGGTCTCTTCATTTCTCCCTCCTTCAATGCCTTCCTCTACTGAGGGTAGGCCACATGGTCTCTTCATTTCTCTCTCCTTCAAAATTGAATTTTTCACATTCGATAGTTTGCAGTTGTAGGGACGATTTCACTACTATCATTCTCAACAATTGCTTCACATCAACGTAGAAAAACGACAGTACTGCTTGACTTTTTTTTTTTTTGATTTCGTAATTTCAACAAACTCTTTGAACACAGTTCCCCAGATTTAAAAATCCCAACTTCTGGCCTGAACACGTTTCAAAAGTTTATTTCAATCATCCGCAGAGCACAATCACCAACGCATGCACAAAGCGTTCACAACTCTCAATTTTTTTAGGTCTAGCGGACCACAACCAACCTTTGATTTTAAGCCAAGTCAGATCACCTATTGTCACTACCACAATTCTACTTAACGCATGGCTCTATTTCACCCCTTTCACAATCATATTAACGAACAACCTTTTCTTCAACAACTTTTCAACCCAATAACTCTACAATTGTGACAAAGCACTGTAACCTTATACAGGTGAAACATTGCCTAGGAAGACGCACAAGTCTATACGAGGTGTGTTCAAAAAGTATCGCGACTTTTATGTTTTTCCAAAAATTATTTATTTATTCATGAATAACTATTTTGTCTCCTTCAAAGTAATCCCCATGAGATATTATACACTTGTGCCAACGGTTTTTCCAATCTTCGAAGCACTTCAAAAAATCATTTTTTAAAATCTTTTTTCAGCTCCTCCTTCGATGCCGTCTTTATCTCGTCAAGCGTAGCGTAACGTCGTCCTTTCATGGGCCTCTTCAGTTTAGGGAACAAGAAAAAGTCACAGGGGGCCAGATCTGGGGAATACGATGGCTGCGGCATCATTAGTGTGTTGTTTTTGGCCAAAAAGTCGCGCACAAGCAACGATGTGTGAGCAGGGGCGTTATCGTGGTGCAAAAGCCAATTTTTGTTCTTCCACAAATCCGGGCGTTTCTGGCGGATTGCTTCACGCAAATTGCGCATAACTTGCAGGTAATATTCCTTATTGACCGTTCTGCCCTGTGACAAGAACTCATGATGCACCATGCCTATGCAATCGTAGAAAACTGTCAGCAAAACTTTCACATTCGACCGAACCTGGGGAGCTTTTTTCGGTCTTGGTTCGTGCGGCAGCTTCCATTGAGATGATTGAGCTTTGGTTTCCACGTCATAACCATAAACCCACACTTCGTCACCAGTTATGACCTTCTGGAGCAAATTTGGGTCGTCGCGGTCAGAGTCCAACATCTCATTAGCAATGTTCATGCGATGCTGTTTTTGGTCGCAATTGAGCAATTTTGGTACGAATTTCGCGGAGACCCGTCTCATGTCCAAATCATTGATAAAATTCAAATGGCACGAGCCAATCGATATGTTTAGGTCCTCAGCAACTTCTCTAACGGTGATTCGACGATTGGCCAATATCATTTTCTCCACTTCATTAACAGACGAAAAAGTCTGTTGTTGAAGTGCTCGGGCGTCCGGCACGCTCTTCGTCGTTCACATCTTCTCGGCCTTCTGAGAACATTTTGTACCACCGATAAACGTTGCTTCGGTCCAAGGTAGCTTCTCCGTATGCCACAGTCAACATTCGGAATGCATCCGCGCACTTAATTTCGTTTTTCACAGAAAATTTGATACAGGTTCTTTGATCTATTTTTTAATAGGTAAAAATCGAAGACGATCCAAAACACCTGCAAGCAAAGCAGCTGTCAACAATTAAGTGAACATTCAAAATGGCCGAGCTTGTCGGCATAAGTGAGAGACATGAGTACCAACATAAAGCCACAAAAAGATCGAAATTCGAATATACGTAACCCGCGAAAATTCATAAGTCGCGATACTTTCTGAATACACTTCGTATCCTCGCTTTGCACCTGGATCTAAGTATATGATTGCCTGTGCAATACTTACAATTACATATTCTTTAACCCCTAACCCTTTCCAACGCCCGCCAACAATCTCTTAGAACAATATTTTTATCATCATTATTTTTTTTTATCAAACAAAGGTTTTATCTAAATTTCTCTTTTAAATGAATATCATAACTTTTAAATTAAAAATAAGTTTTATTTTCATAATTTGCAGATATATCCAAACAAAACATCTTGTTATAGCCCTTTTTAACCCTCACAGTCTAAATTAATTAAAAGAAATTTTAATTACTTACCTGTGTTAGAGAGGCTTTACCCGTTTAAGCCCGGATAAACCCTTTCACTCCCGGGGCTCATCTATGGTAATTTAAACCAACAACCCTATATTGTATAATACTTATAACAAGATTGTCATGTTGTTTATAGAAACACATCTATAAATAATTATACGCATGATTGACATGTGTCATTGCATCACCATATGTAATGTACTTTGTACAAACTGAGGA
Source organism: Cordylochernes scorpioides (assembly GCA_030710605.1). Taxonomy (NCBI): domain Eukaryota; kingdom Metazoa; phylum Arthropoda; class Arachnida; order Pseudoscorpiones; family Chernetidae; genus Cordylochernes; species Cordylochernes scorpioides. The sequence continues at coordinate 112,425,540 of CP092864.1, read as the reverse complement.
TAAATAAATAAAACTATGTAATAGATTAAGAGCTGAGTTAAAGCAAGATTGAGAAGTTCAAAAACGTCTAAAATCGAGAGAGAAATCCAACAACCTTAAAAAGGAATTTGGCAGCCCATTGCCACAAGGTCAAAGGGTGCAGAATGCCGCAGACGTTCAAAGTCCAAATTCTCACATGTCTCCCCCCCCCCCCCCTCGGCAAAGATATAAAACCTCGGTTTTAGCCCAACTTAGACAGTCACTTCACTATCGGTGCGAGCCCTTGTCGGTTGTAGCCAGGTCCACCTCGTCGCTATGTAAAACAGTAAGAACTTTTTCTAACTTCATCTTGCTCAGCTCGACTCCTATCTGTTCACGGAACTTTCCTACTACAACTGTGTCTCTTCATTTTTTGTGTGTGGACATTCCCAAGCTTTCCACTCTGCCTCGACCACGACTGCCTGTACTCTGTGAGAACTGTTAAAGGTCCTACAAGGTGCAGAGAGGTACTCGAAAACTCTCCACGCCCTGACTGTCCCTCTCGGTTACTACAGGTTTGACCCTCGGTTACCACAGCTATAGCGAGAGTCGAAAGGACCTCATCACAGATTAGTCGACAGGATAGCTCATCACAGATAAGTCGACAGGACCTCATCACATATATGTATTTTTTGATGATTGAGCAATCCATAATTAAAATTTTATTTAAAAAAGATGCATATATTGGATTTATAATGAATTTATTGTTCCAATATTTCGAGGGGCAACTCGCCTCTCTATATGAAAGATACAATTCTTCCATTGGCCTTGTAGAACGAGAGTGGTGTACGCGTGCGCGCATGCTTTAGTGAAAAACACAAACATCCTCGATAAAGAGAAGAGAGTTGCCCCTCGAAATATTGGAACAATAAATTCATTATAAATCAAATATATGCATCTTTTTAAAATATATATATATATATTCATATTCAGATTTTTCCAGGCGTATACTTTGTCATCACTTCAGACTACCAATAGGTTCTTTCGACCATATGTAGGTCTTGGTCCTCAAGAACACAACTGATTGCTGAAATCATCTACAACCTACACTGTTTACCAAATGCTCATCTCCGCTCTGCCAAAGGCCACAGCGACCGGAAATGAATTGGAGGACCAGGCGGCAAAAGCTGCAGCACATTCTAACCTGTCACTATCTTTTACTATCCTTCCAAAGAAATCAGCGCGCGGTAAACATATCAAATTGCCTTGGAAATGTGGACAGGCATCTATATCCTAGACGACTCCACCATAATTCTATGAAGTTTGTTGCTACCTCGAAACTACTGCTCTCAATGCGGCAAAGCTTCAAACATAAATTTACCTCAACAAAAATTCTGCCTGGCCATGGTTACATTCAAGCAGACTTTGCAAAGGTATTGAAAGAAGACCCAACTTGCCCCTAATATCAAGGCGAAGACCAGACCGTGGGCCACCTCTCCTTCACCTGCGCAACTTCCCAATACCAAAGATTCATGAAGGCGACCCTCTTTAAAGATCACCAACCTTAGTACAGCATCCCTAAATAATATTTGAATAAATAAAACTGCATGGGGGTCACCACCTCAAGAATTGGACTTCCACAGGTATTGTAAATAAAACCAAGAACTCTTAGGTGATATAGACAGCTCGGGTAGTTGGCGACTTTTGAACTCTCCAGGAACCTGGGTTAACTAAATAAACAAATAACAATAATCGTAAAAGATGGACGATTGGTCCATCAAATAATTGGGCATATCAAACAATTATTGACTCAAAAATAATAACTCAACTAGTGCATGTGTGTCCAACACACACAAAGTATTGGTTAAGCTCTGTGAATCAAGCAACCAACCGACCAAGACAGAAGTGGAGACCTTCCAAATCCAATAACTCTCCATTCTTTCCCACTTCCGGGATATTCGAGAATATATTTCACCAATAAAAACATATTTTAAAATTTATTTTTAAAGCGGTGAAGGTATTTGTTTGTTAATAGAATGTTCTTTTGTTTAATATTTTAAAGAATTGTTCCATTAAATGTCAATAAGAATCAAATTTTATCAACCAAAGATAGACATAGGGAATTCATTGTCCTTCAGTTCTCTTTTAGTCATTCTGTTCTCCTCATTATAGTCTTTTTTTTTATCTTTGCCTATGGCTCTGTCTATTAGTGGGTTGACTACAGATTTCTTATAATGTACAGGGACGTAGCTTTGGATTATATACCATTGTGATATTGTGGCGAAGAAATATTTTATTATTTAATTTTTAATATTATTCAATGAAAATATTCAACAGATTATAAAAATATATATTACTCTGTATTTGTGAAATCATCTTTATAAAATATTTCTTTGCTTGCTTGCTTAAGATTCCCTAGCTGTAGATAGTTTTGCTGACTTTTTAATAATTGTCGACTCGTCGCTGTGACGTCATCAATAAATACTTTTACATCTTAGGATATTTCAAGGCTTGATTTCTACGCTACAACTGGTGAAGAAGCTGGATCGATACCCAATCATAAAAAAAAACGTAAAATTGATTCGGTTGAGCAAGAAGAAACAACCATGAACATCAAGAAAGAAGCAACAATTCAGGTAGGTTCATTTTTTATACATTTACTTAGAAACCCCTCAATGTTCTCTGGTGAGGGTGCTGAAGATCTCCATAACTGGTTGAAAAAGTACGAACGTGTGGCGAAGCATAACCAATGGGATGAAACACTTTGTCTCGCCAACGTTTACTTTTATTTGACCGGCACTGCTCTTAAATGGTTTAAGAACAATGAGGAGAGCATCCTGACATGGAAGGAGTTCATGTCCCAGTTAAAATCAGTTTTCGGAAAAAACGAAAACTTGAGGTTAAGAGCAGAGAAAACCTTAAAAACTCGCGCACAATTAAAGGGTGAAAGCACCGAATTTTATATTCAAGACGTCCTGCGCCTCTGCAAAGAGGTAGACCCTCAATGAATGAGGAAGATAAAATATCCCATTTGATGAAAGGGATAGCAGAGGAGCTCTACCAGGCACTTCTCCCAAGAGATGCACATACCACTGAACAATTCGTCACCGAGTGTCGCCGCATTGAAGCGCTACATTGTAAGCCAGTGACCCCAACCAGGTACGAGCGACTACCAAATGTGGCGTCTCTCAGTGATCATGATGACAGGGCAGATCTGTCATCTATGATTAGGCAAATGGGTCGCGAGGAGGTACAGCGAGCATTAGCCTCTCCTCGAGAAGAACCAGAAATTTCTGCAATTGAACATATGGTGCAGCAAGAAATTGAAAAAAAAACATTGCGCCAATTTCTAGAAGTTTCCTTCAAAATAGAGCGCCAAGGCCATTACCAAGCCCTAGATACGAGTTCCAACCCAGAAATTTCCAACCATCCACCGCAGCAGCCGAAACAAGTAAACGGAAGACGCGATACCAACGAATGGCGAACCACAGAAGGTAAGCCAATCTGTTTCCACTGCGGACGCCCTGGCCACGTCGTGCGCTACTTCCGTGACAGGAAGAGAGAATATGAAGGAGAACAAACTTGGAATTACAAACAGAGAGATAGGCTAGAGCCTAGAACATTCTATAATTCTCGGAGCAGCCAAGAGCCCAACGACGACCTGCCAAGAGAAAATATACGCCGCTACCGAAGCCCCTCTCCTTACACTGGCCGAAAAGGACAACATTCGTCTCCTGATAGAAGACCCAGCCAGTCGCCTCGCCGTTCCCGTCAGGAAAACTAGAATATGCGTCCTATTTTGGAGGTAAGGCCGTAAAATTTATAAATCCTCCCTTATCGACTACATTAGAATTAAAAGAAAATTACATAGACATTAAAATAGAAGGAAAAATGACGCGTGCCCTCGTCGACTCAGGAGCCTCATATTCTGTCATTTCTGAGAGGTTCAGACTCAAACTAAGAAAAATAATGTTTGCCGAAACTGACGTCACATTGCGAGTAGCCAACGGTAAAATTGTAAGAAAAAAAGGACGCTGCACACTGAAACTGGACTTGAATGGACTACAGGAAAGCTTTGAATTTGTCGTTATGGAAGACTGTAGTCACGAAGTTATTCTTGGTTGGGACTTTTTGAAGTTATCTAGGGCGATAATTGATTCAGCTGACGACACACTCTTCTTAGAAAAATGTCTTATTGAGGATACCCCTAAGAACAGCTCACCTCTCTACTCGGAATTGGAATATAGAATCGAACCCGCCTCTATTCAGTTAATAGAAGTAGCAAGTCGTGACAATTCTAATGACGCAATTGTGGTGGCAGAATGTCGAAAAGAGCTATTGCTGGAAAGAGAACTAACGGCTCCCTCCTCTGTCATTTCACTTACCAATAACCGAGGCAAACTTTGGGTGGTGAATTGGAGTCCATATCCGAAACTAATCCCACAGGGGATGCATGTAGCCGATAGTGTTGTCATCGAAGATAGTCAACTATGTACTCTAGCTGATTGTAACCAAGTTGAAACAGAGGCGGAACATTTTGAAGACCCAAAAATCTCGGAATTATTTATAGATTATTCACTTGATGAATCTCAAAAAGAAAAATTAAGAAATTTGTTAAAAAACTATACGGATATTTTCTAATTTAGTAAAAGAAAACAATACAAGGACGTCAATGTTAAACACCGAATTAACACTGGAGACCACCTACCGACCAAACAAAGACCTTACCGAGTTGCACCAAGAGAACACCAAATTATTCAGGATGAGGTAAACAAGATGGAAAAACTTGACATCATTCAGCCCTCTAAAGTCCGTGGGCCTCACCTGTAGTATTGATAAGAAAAAAGGATGGAAGCTGGCGATTCTGCGTCGATTACCGCCGCCTTAACAAAAAATAATGCCTACCCTCTCCCAAGGATCGACGACACGTTAGACTGCTTACGGGGAGCTAGATTTTATTCTTCCATGGACCTCCAATCAGGGTACTGGCAAATCGACGTAGAAGAATCGGACCGTGAGAAGACAGCATTTATAACTCCAGATGGACTGTACGAGTTCAAAGTAATGCCATTTGGGTTATGTAATGCTCCAGCTACCTTCGAACGAATGATAGATAATCTTCTGAAGGGTCTTAAGTGGACCATTTGCTTGTGTTACCTCGACGACATCATCGTTTTTTCAGATGACTTTGAAGAACATCTAAGACGCCTTCAACTTGTATTAAATTGCCTTAAGAAAGCCGGATTATGTCTCAATTCAAAGAAATGCAAGTTTGGTGCAAAAACTATCACGGTTCTTGGACTTGAGGTGAGTGAAAATGGAATTCGTCCCGACCAAGAAAAGATTCGAGCAGTCCGCGACTTCGCTACGCCAAGGTCATTGAAGGAAGTTAGAAGTTTTCTTGGCCTTTCATCCTACTACCGCCGCTTCATACCCAATTATGCCCACGTAGCCCAACCATTGAATGACCTTTTGAAGAAAGACTCAGCATTTAATTGGAACCAAGAAGAGCAAAATACATTTGAAGATCTCAAGTCAGCGTTAATTTCCGAACCCGCTCTTGGACATTTTGATTACTCATCCCCAACCGAAATACACACTGACGCAAGCAACTACGGAATAGGAGCAGTATTAGTGCAGATACAAAAGGGGAATGCCTTGCCATCATTTGGGCTATCAATAAATTCCGATCATATGTCTTTGGACAGCCGTTCACTATTGTTACAGACCACCACTCTTTGTGCTGGCTGACCAACCTCAAAGACCCATGTGAGAGGTTAGCAAGATGGGCACTTCGGCTGCAAGAGTTTGACGTCACTGTCGTGTATAAGAGCGGAAGGAAACATCAGGACGCAGACTGCTTATCAAGAAGTCCATTAGAATACAGTGAATATATGGAGGAAGATATTCTAAGCATAGTGACTTTGCAGAACTTTAGCCAAGGGCAGATGAATGATCAAGCTCTTAGAAAAATCGCTGACCAATTACAAAGTACTCCTAATAATTCCTTTGTAAAAATCGATAACACGCTCTACAGAAAAAAAAAAAAGATCCAATGGGGAAACCATGGCTTTTGGTGGTTCCTCGCCATTTAAGGCAGGAATTACTGAAAAATTTCCATGATTCACCCACGGCTAGTCACCTCGGATTTACTAAAACCTATGACCGAATAAGAAATAAGTATTACTGGCCCGGAATGAATAGAACGGTTAGAAGGTATGTGGCACACTGTTCAGATTGTCAGAGGCGTAAACATCAGCCCCAACTCCCCTCAGGGCACTTACAGCTAATACCTGTTCCTGAAGTTGCCTTTGAAAAGGTAGGAATGGATCTCCTGGGGAGATTTACAACATCAGAAGGTGGCAACCGTTGGATTATTGTATGTACGGACTACCTAACGAAATATGCGATAACTAAAGCCCTACCCACAAGTGAATCCATGGAAGTTGCCAAATTCTTCACCGAAGATGTCATCTTAAAGCACGGCGCGCCGAGGGAATTAATCACGGATAGAGGAAGGAACTTCACATCTTCAATGATAAGTGATCTGAACAACCAGTGCAGAATAACCCATCGGAAGACGACCGCCTATCACCCCCAGACAAACGGACTCACGGAGAGGTTGAATAAGACCATAGCAGATATGCTGTCCATGTATGTAGATGTCAACCAGAAAAATTGGGACAGGATTCTTCCATTCGTTACATTTGCATACAACACAGCAAAACAGTCTACTGGGTTCACCCCATTTTTCCTTGTACACTGGCGTGAAGCCGAGACTCCACTGGACGTGTTATTCCCCAAGTTATTGCCAGAAGACGACGATTTCATTCAAACTCTAGGGGCAAGAGCCGAAGAAGCACGAAAACTGGCACGTATCCACTCCATGAGATCTCAAGATAGCAATAAACATCGCTATGACGCCCGTCACAGAAATATAATTTATCAGCCTGGAGATCTTGTATGGATCTTTATCCCTGTGCGTAAAGTTGGATATTCGGAAAAACTAATGAGACGTTACTTCGGCCCATACAAAGTAACCCGAAAAATATCTGATGTGACCGATGAAGTTGAAACATTCGGAAACCAGCAAGGTCGTCGTAAAACAAAATATTTAGTTAACATTTGTAGGATGAAACCATACTTAAACCCAGAGGACCAGGAGGACCACCTAGAAGAGGGCCCAGAAGATGACTCGACAAACTTCCAGGAAGAAGACATCCCCACTGAACGAACACAACAACCACAGACCCGCGAAGAGATCTCAGGCCCTATCACCCGTTCTTGAGACTGAGTATGTAAGTCTCCTTCTGAGCATCGGGTCGATGCTCTTTATAGGAGGAGGCTATGTGGCGAAGAAATATTTTATTAATCAATTTAATATTATTCAATGAAAATATTCACCAGATTATAAAAATATATCACTCTGTATTTGTGAAATCATCTTTAAAATATTTCTTTGCTTGCTTGCTTAAGATTCCCTAGCTGTAGATAGTTTTGCTGACTTGTTAATAATTGTCGACTCGTCGCTGTGACGTCATCAATAAATACTTTTACATCTTAGGATATTTCAAGGCTTGATTTCTACGCTACAATATTTCATCGTAAGAATTCAGAAAAGGTAAGATTGCTCTAAATTTATATTTCTAATTTTCACACCGCTTTATTTCTATTTTTTGACCTCAAATTGGTATTTTTTCATACATTCTTTGATCCAGTAACTGACTTTCGAGTAACAAACTTTAAATATTATGGAGCACACCTAAATCATTGTTTAATTAATTTTATATCAACTAGATGGCGCTCTAAAAGATAAAATGCGTATGTGAAAAGTCAGGAGAGATATGGATTTTTTAAAAGGTATTTTTATATACTGTATATATTTGTATCTCAATATTGATTGTGATTAGCTTTTGCTTTTTCATCTTCATTTGCGGTGAATCCGCGGTAACTCCATGTATAACAAATTTCCTTTCCTCCAATTTACCCAGACTAATCTATTTATTAACTTGATTGTCTTTATATAATTTTTCCTGTATATAAATACCATATTACCATTAAGGTACTATTGCTTTTTTCCTGCATGTATCCTACATTTCTGCTTGGAGAATCTGTATAAGACTAAAAGGTCTTAATAAAGTTTGTTGTTGTTGTTATATATGTTTAAATGTGAAAAATAATTTTAAAAAAATAACAAAAAAGATCAGGTGTTGATATGATAATAAAAAAGGCATATCCTGACCACGAGCCCTGGCTTTTCTTGATTTATCAAGAAAATGGGTTGGCCAAATATCAGGGAACAGGCTAAATTAACGTTTAGTTGATTTCTGTTCCACTAGATGGCGCTTTGCCATCTAAAAAACACATGTGCTTGTGGTCAGGATATGACTTTTTGGTTTTAATATATTTAAACGTGTGTGTGTGTGTTTACCGTGCTTTATTTTAAATAAATATTCTGTTTACGAAATATTGGATGCTTTCAGAGATAATTGAATTGTATTCTACAGTTGAAGTGTGATGAAGCTATTTTAAAAGGCCAACCTTGACAGTTTAACCACCGCTATCATGTATTTGAGGCTATTCTGGTCTCTATAGGATTCAATTCTTACATCTTACTGACAAAACTTAGACCAATTCTGGAAACACATATATAAAATTCTAAGACAGTAAAAATATACAGTTGGATTTGGGTAATTCGAAACCCAAGGGACCAAAAAAAATCGAATTATCCAAAAATTCGAATTAAAAAACGGAATTTCTATTTTTAGCAAATTCTAGGGACCAAGAAAATATTCGAATTAAAATGGCTCAATTTTTCCAAGTTCTACTGTGTTGATAAATACTTCCAGCATTGCCGCAAATAAAACACCAAAATTTCTTATGAATGACCTAACATTACAGCGCTGTATATGCTTTAAGTGCCACTTTTAATAATAAATAGACACTTAGAGGTAAAAATAATAAGGCTCATAGATCGTATTGATGTATTTCATGCAATGTTTATAACTCCGATAACTGGCCTTAGTACCCGGATATTTGAAGTCCTGTTGAACATTTGTTCTACGGAGGTCTTCCCGCTTTCCTCCCAGCAGCGCCCCCAAGTTTGACCTCTTCTTTGTCCTCCCCCCTCTTCTGAGAAGCCAGCTATCACCTGTCGTTCAGACGTTGCAAAAGAACACTTCTAGAAATTTCTACAGTTGATTTTTTTTTCTTTTAATACAAGTGTATGCAGGAACCAAGTTTATTTATTTATTTATTTATTTTTTATTTATCCCACACACACACACACACAAGTATACGAGGTATAGGCCATGATAATCATGATGGGTAGTTAACGACTGATTTTACTGTAAGTGCAACATATGTCTACACATGTAAAAAGCAGTTCAACTTTTGCCCTTACAAATGTGCCAGAACCCCGTTTGGTTACTTGCACTAGCTGGTGGTGTTGGACTTTTGGAAGAATCGGGGGCCATTGAAGCATTTTTTTTTTTTTTTTAATTAGAAAAAAAAGTGCCCAATGCGGGATTTGATCCCGGGTCGTAGCGGTCGAAAACCAACGGTTTAGACCACCCATCCACCTACCCCCTACGAACCAAGTACACATGAATAGTTTGTGACTGTAAGTACATCATATATCTACACATATAGAAGTAGGTCAGATTTACAAATACGAGCTGGTAGTGTGCCTTATTTGGATATTTGAATTCCCTCTCAGAGATAGACGCCTACAAGAATTTTGAACCATTGAAAGAGAAAAGCACGTTATAATTTAAAGACGGGCTCAGAGATAATATATTTGAGCTAAAATATTTATAACAAACTATTATTTAGAATAATTGATTGTAAGACTCAAGCTGCCGATTTAACTATTGCAAGAATGGTTTTTATGATAGATTTCATTTTTTAATTCTTCCCTCAAAGTTTTGTAATTTGAATGTGTCTCTTTTATGAGTGCACTTTCATGCAAAAATAAATAAAATGTATTTATAAAATGTCTCAGTGGAAGGTCCAGGTGTTATGTACAGAGATGTATTTCCTGATACTTGGTCTGGAGGACAACGTCAATTCTGCTAGGAGCCCATACAACCTTTGACACATGGACCTTTCATCTAATATACTGTATTTAACATATTCAAATTGAAATCTCTGTTGCAGCTCTCACGGTCCTCGCCAGAGTTCAGCCCTATCAAGGTGTGTAAATAACTAAACGGGAAATTTGAAAGGGAATGGTTGGACTTCTTTGTGATGATGTACATTCCTCTATCCACCATTGTTTTAAAGTAATTTTTATATATATATAATAGGGGGTCGGTGGAAGGATGGTCTAAACCATTGGTTTTCGACCGCGACGATCCGGATTCGATTCTCGCATTGGGCACTTTTTTCTGATTAAAAAAAAAAACTGCTCCAATGGCCCCCGATTGTTGCAAAAGTCCAACCTCACCAGCGAGTACAAGTAACCAAACGGGGCTCTGGCACATTTGTAAGTGCAAAGTCGAACTACTTTTCAAATGTGTAGATATGTGATGCATTTACAGTAAAAGCAGTCCCCTACTACTACCCACCATGATTACCATGGCCTGTACCACATGTACTAGCGATAAGAAAAAAAAAGGAATTTAAATTGTTATTTTGGTTTTATCAGGATTAATCGTCAATTCGTATCTTTATTTCGACGCTTTATCTGATCGAGTGCCTGGGATGACCTCCCTGCATCTGTAGGTCGCAGATAACCATAATACAGTTAACGATAAGCATGGGTTAGTGCACCATTACATTGCCTACAAATGTCGAATGCAACTCGACTTTCTCACTTTCAGGATGTAAGAGCCGTTTTTCCTTGCATTCACTAATGAGTTATCTCTCGGTCTGTCATCCAGTATCTGAAGTTGAAGTGGTTTATCGCCACATAGGTTGTTTGATTCTAAGTGAGCTATTTTGTTATTTAAAATCATAGATATGAAAACGTGTTTTTGAAGTGGAATTGATATAAAATAAAAGTTTTATCGATCAAAAGTGAATACTATTTTAAAGAAAACCATTTGAACAGGTTTAACTAATTTTATATTTTCCTTATTTTTGTTGAAATTGTTGACAGAAATTAATCCTTGAAGTGAAAATATTGATATGTGTAATAGTAAAAAATATTTAGTGAAGTTAAAAAGAAACGATTTATCCAACACATACATACACTTACATACATACACTTGTATATCATTTAATGCTAAATCATTTACCTCTCTTACATCTGCCACTTTGTCTATATAAATTTATGAACTCTGTCGAATAATACATGTAAAGTTGTAAATATTTAATTCTGAGCTCTAATTTGTTTGTTGCTTTGTTTGATTCCTCTGTATAGGCGGAAATATTTCAATATCGCGCCTGGTTGATTAATAAAATCAAAAAACACACAGCCATTTGTTCTTATATCAAGAAATCCTGGGTAACAATTGCACGCCTAAATGTCTTTGTTTAAAACTCATTGTAGCTTGGCACATTTACAGGAGATGATTTCCCAACTTTAATGGAATCGTGTTAATAAATTATTTAGAATATTAATTTTTCCATATTACTCTAGAATATGTCTCTTCATAGGATCAGTTAGTTCTACCTAAGCCTAGATTCAATCCTAAACCTAACTTGTGAAAATTGAGAAAAATAATAATAAACTCCCCCATCCACCACACAGGTAAATATAAATAACCTAAAATTGGGCGCAGAAAGAAAACTCTAAATTCCAGCTCATATTTTACACCAAAAGATTACAAGCGCGCAGACGGTAGATGACATTATAGTTGCTAAGCAACCGGCGCTGCCTGCCAAACACACAACGACATTTAAAGGAAATTTTGAACAAAACCAAATTTGGCGTCTGCGCCCCATCACAAATTATAACCTGGCTTAAGTTCCCTGTTGACACCCTGTGTATATTTTGTCCGTTCTGTTGTAGGTAGAGGTGTTGAGTGGAATTCTGTATTGATTACAATCCGCTGCCCTCTTTCTCTGCCATTTCTTGTTAATAAATCTTCGAAGTACATTTTATATAGAAGCGTTTTATATCTCGAGTTATACAAACACTTAAAACACATTTTCATAAATAAATTAGATTTTTTAATGTGGATGATAAAAATATGTTATTTGTTCGCAACCATTTTTATTCTCCTCCAAAAAAAAAAAAAAAGAAAATCAGCTTATCGCTTGGTATATAATGAAAATATGACAATTTTAGGCCAAATATTTATCATTTTATTAACTTATACGTATTATAAATTTAGATTTTTAGATATTTATATCTTACTACTCTGTAAAATTACCTCATTGCCCTTTTTTATTTTATGTATGAATTTGTTTTTATTTATAAATAAATTGTTGGGTCATTCTGCTGTTTGTCTTTCCCAATTTTCTACATGACATTTGATGGCGATGCTGGGCAGATTAGGGAAGACAAGCTGAAGATCGGCGAATAAACTTTGAGACTATTGGTGCTGTGATCTACATTTAACCCAGACTGGCTCCAGGATTCCACCGCCGTGTTAAAGCAAGAACATCCCTCCAAGAAGACGATGTCCTTATTAACGACTAGTCGAATGACCCGGGCAACGCCCGGGTTTTACCCGAGTGCGTATATTTTTAAAAATGTTTTTATTCAAATACTATTCGTTACAATTATAAATTGGCGCCGTGGATGTCACTCGTATCACTTCCATCCTATATGATGTGACGACAAAGCCAATCTTCATGCATCAAGAGAAAGGACGCAAAGCTACTAAGGCAAACTTCCAATACTCCGAAGGAATCTTTGGCAGAAACACGTCATATCCACGTCAGTAACTACATGATTTGAAATCTGCGAGTCACGGCTCCAATATGGAAATAGCTCTATATGTAGTAAAATATTTATTATTTTATTTACAAAAATGATCAATTTAGATATTTATATTTTACTACTCTATAAACCTTTCTCATTGGCTCTCTTGTATTTTTATAAGTTTTAATTTGTTTTGCATTATAAATAAATTACCGTGTCATTCTGATGATTGTCTTATACTTATTTTACACACACTTCAAAATATAAAAAAAAAAGAAGATAGAAATCAATTTTCTCATTAACGTATAGACGCAAAAATACTGGTGTCACCCCTTGCCACGTGTATCCAATAATGCTAGTCAGTCAATATGGTCAATTCGGAAAGATCCTGGGAAGACCATGGTGCCTGGCTATGGATCAGGGCAGCTTCGACTTGACGAGGCACCACAAGGGATTTGTCCAAAGTGTCATAAGTGTATTACTGGAGAAGGATTCAGCGCAGGGAGGACAATTACACTGCTATTTCAAACTCATAAATTTACAGGAATTTCAACATTTGTGCTCGCTAAACACACCAGAACATATATGCTACAGCTATAATGTAGTAGTACTTGTATGATGTGGCCCACAGCGGGTGGTTCACTTTTAAAATAATGATTTTGTAAAGCCGTCGAACCTGAACCGTGTGCATATCAGAGGTAATTTGTAAATATATATTTATATACTAAAAGAGGTCCCTTTACCTTTAAAAATGCTTGAAACGAACGCATTTTGTTTATTATTGCCGCCAGGAGGCGAAACTGACCGGACGTGCGTCGTTAGGCTCCGCTAGTTCCGGTAAATATTGTTTTAAATATTCATTTTACTTATTGTATAATTTATAAAAGTTTTATAAATTGTTTAATTAAAAATATTATAACCTTTTTTTAATTGGCAATCACTGTTTAAGAGTTTAGTCATTTTTGAAAGCCTTTTCAATTGTTGTTTTCGCACAAATATGCAAAAATAGAATATGGAAATAATTATTCAAACATTAAATGATAAGTTGGATGAAATTTATAACTATTTTGACAAAAAGGTTCAACAAAATCAAAAAAATCTAACTAAAAATGATATTACATTTTTGTCAACTATGGTTAGGCAAACCAAGGATGGTATTTCAACTTTAAAAGAAATAAATAACCAAGATATATTGGAACTAATGAAAACAACAATTACAGATGTTATGGACCAAAAACTGAAAGGGATCCAAGATGAATTAGTCAAAACAACTCCAACATATGCTCAAGTAGCTCGTACAGAAACATCACAAGATTACATAAAAAAAAAAAAAATTTACATAAGGAGTTCACAATAGTGGCAACACCTATAAATGTGGAAGATAATACAAAAATGTATCAAACTATATCAAGCAAAGTTAAAAAGCTTAGGGACGAAGGAAAAAAAATAAAGATTAACAAAATTATAAATGCTAGGAAATCTGTAATAATAAAGACCCCTACAGAATCAGACATGGAATCTCTAAATGATGAGTTAGGCAGGGCAGAGGAACTCGCAAATATCAGCAAAATTTTTATCCCCAAACCAAGAGATCCTACAGTAATAGTCAAAAATGTTAATAAACTTACAGAAACCGCTAATTTTACTAAAACAATCTGCAGTATGAACCCTGAATTGAACGAAATGGAAAATGATATCCATGTTCTGTTTAGCATGAAATCGAACACGCCCCACCACAACATAGTTCTTAGGGTTTCTCCAAAGGTTTACCGAATCCTTAAAAATATGAATAATAAATTATATACTGACTTTGAACGCTGTTTTGTGGAAGATAAGATTCTGGTAAAACAATGTCAGAAATGCCTTCAATTTAATCCCAACCATAAATTGGCCGATTGTACTAACGTCGAGATATGCAAATTATGCGGCGCGCAAGGAATTCATGACTGTTCAAAAATTTGCAATTGTTATAACTGTCTAAAACATCCTAAATTTAGAAACTCGCCGAATCATAGAGCTAATTCCTCGGACTGTCCTCTATACAAAATACAGATAGACAGAATTATCCAACGAACGAGATATCATCCAACCGACAATTAGGCAAATTTCGCAGCTAAGATTTTTGTTTATTTAGTTTGAATATCATGCAGGGAAAAGGAATTAAATGTTTACAACAAAATGTAAGAAAAAGTATCTTGGCACTGAATGAGCTTCAAGCTTCTATAAAAGACAACCCACCAGATATCATCCTAATACAGGAACCTTATCTGATTGATAGAGATGTAATTTTCGATTTGGAATCTCAAATAGTGCATTCAACGACAGATGAACAAATTTATACTGCAACGATCTTTATGAATAAGAGTTTAAAATTTAATAAAATCAATAAATTCACAAACTCCTTTTGTACAACCACTTCTTTAAATTCAGCAAAATCAAATACTATTTTCGCAAACTTTTATATACATCCACATAGATTTAATGACACTCATAGAAAATTTATCCAAGAGCTTCTGGAGACCTACAATCAACAACCTATTATACTATGTGGTGACTTTAATTCTAGACACCCAGTCTGGTTTGATCCGACAACAAACTCCAATGGTTTCAAATTCCACTCCATCATAGATGAACATAACCTATTTATTCATAATCTTAAGATACCCACCTGCCGAAATTCTAGCTTTATAGATCTTACGATTTCAAACAAAAAATCAATAGGTTTGGTACAAAACTGGAAGACGACTATATTGACGCACATTTCAGATCACGTAGCAATAACCTTTGACATTTATCACAATTTTAACAGGCAAAGGACAGTTCAAAACTCAACATGGAAATTTATAGAAAAAGATGCTGATTGGAAAACATTTACCGAAAAAATAGCAATACAAGACGTAGATAATATTATCACCATGATAAACCACGCGTCAAACATCAAAGATATTGACAACATTGTAAAGACTCTCACACAAATAATTAAAGAGGCAGCTTATCTGTCACTAAATGTCAAGACAAGAAGCGGAAATCATAAAACAAATACATACTGGTGGGATGGGAAGCTGGAGAAAATGAAAAACGATTTCCACTATATTAGAAATTTGTATTACCGACATGGAAAGGTCCTTGAAAAGACCTATAAATCAATGAGAAATAAATATTTAAATAAAAGTAAAAAGGCAAAAAGAGCGAGTTGGAGAATTTTTATAGAAGAAAGTCATTCAAATAACTCATTTGGTAATGCTTACAGGATATTCAAGTCATTGAGATCGAAAAATAGAAATTTAGGATTACCACTAATAGATAATTTACCAGATCATTTAAAGACCGACAAAATAAAAAGTTTAATGAACGATCTATTTCAGGATGATATTGGAGGTTTGGATAAAGATGATCATATTTTGATTAGAAATTATACGCCTAAATATAAAAATAAAAGTAGTGTTTATATCGAATCTAAGGAAATAGAGGAAACAATTTTAAAAACAAATATTAAAAAAGCACCGGGCCCTGATTACATTAGTAACAATATGATTAGACAGGCTAAAATAAAAATAATCCCAATTCTGCATAAATTATTCAATAAATGTATAGAAATGGGATATTATCCGGATGAATGGAAAAAATCATTCTTAAAAATAATTCCAAAACCAGGCAAAACGAATTATGAAATAAATAAAAGTTATAGACCTATATCATTGACATCTAATCTATCTAAAACATTTGAGAATATAATAAAAAATAAATTAAGTAACTATTATTTAGAGAATAATTTAATGAGCTCAAGGCAGCATGGTTTTATGAAATCTAGATCAACAATTACTGGAATGGATAAAATTATAGAAACTATATTGAAACATAAACAAAAAGAATTGACTTCCTTGATAGCTATAGATATTGCGGGTGCATTCGACAATGCATGGTGGCCTGCTATTATAAAAAGAATGGATAATGATGATGTTCCTTCAGATTTAATACGGATCATAAAATCTTATTTGAATAATGAAAGGGAGGTGAAATTTACATACGAATCAGAAACTTTTTATAAGAAACTAACTAAAGGATGTCCACAGGGTGGACCTTTATCTCCACTTCTATGGAATATTTTGCTAAATGATTTGTTGATAAATTTTGATTCAATGAATGCAGATATTATATGTTATGCAGACGACGTTACAATAATTTGCTGGAATAAGACTATTGAAGGACTAAAAACCGCAAGTGAATACACCTTAAATTATGTGATCCAATGGTGTAATAGAAATAAATTAACGATCAGTACAGAGAAGACTAATATGCTATACCTACATAACAGACAAAAAATACCTATTAAGGTTAATAACAATATAATAATGCCGGTCAAGCAAGTAAAAATTCTGGGAATGAAATTTTCTAATCACAAATGGAAAAACAAAGTTAACTTTACACCGCATGTTAATGATATTCTGTGTAAGGCAGGACGTATGAAAAATTTATTGTGTTCACTAAGTGGCAATATGTGGGGTTTAGACACTGAAAAGAGGTTAACTTTATTCAAAACAATCATTAGGCCTGTACTTACATACGGTTCTGAAATTTGGTTCAAATATTTAAACAATCGTTGTAAACAAAAACTGAACTCCATGCAGTACCAGATCATTTTATGGGCAGTTAGAGCATACAAAACCACTTCATCAAACTGTGTGCATAGCTTGGCAAAAATTCCACTCCTAACAGATTATATAGAATCCAGAATAATCAAATTTGATCTAGCTCAAATGTCCATTGAAGATCTAATTACTTACGAACCCCATGCTCCAAGTATAGTCAAATCATTCTTACACGCAAAAATGAATGAAATTTTTGAGAACACTAATGAAATTTTCAGAAGCTTTTTCGTATTAGGAATTCCAAGATTTTTCCGTCCAAATTTTTATAATATCCAATTCATTACAGATCATGGCAATTTTGGGAAATTTTTGGCAACTATCGGCGCCGTGAAGGAACCAGGATGCTTCTGCGGAGGTGAAATTCAAGACGCGAGACATCTACTTCTGGAGTGCCCAATTTTCCGGGATTTTAGGGAAAATATATTTGGTCGTATTGGACAGCTTGATGAATTTGTAGACAAAAAAGAAAAGTATAAAAATTTTGATCAATTTTGTAAATACATATACAACTTTCTCTTGAATTGGAAAAAAGAGAAGGAATCTTAGAAAAAAAAAAAAAGAACTGCGATGCTTGCTCTGTGTGTTTTGCTTTGTTGTTTGTTTTTCTCTTTGGACAATTTTCTTTAGTTAATTTATGTAAAATAATGAATTGAACAGGATTGTATATAGCCGAATTGCTGTAATGCAGTGAAATGTATTGGCGCAAATATCTCTGAGTTTGGGATATCGCGTTTCATGATGTTAATAAAGTTAATTAATTAATCCCAGTATATAACGTAAATGTTTTAATGTATTTTTAAAGGGAGAGGTGCTTTTTTATGCATGAATATCATCCTCCCGCAACTCTCTTTTGCCATATATTTATAAACACTAAGGCTAAATATTAAAATATAAAATTCAATATGAAAAAAATATATATATATATCGAATGTATTGTATATTGTAATACCGAATTACAAAGACTTTATTCGTTCTTGACTTATATTTACCTTTCCACTTCATGGAATGGCGTTTAGTTTCGGGGTCATACCCGTAAACCCAAGTTTTGTATCTTCAGTTATTAGGTATTCATTACAATTAGGTTTTGTTCGACCATTTCCAGCTTGTTTCTTGACGCATGAACACGATCATTTTTCTGTTCGAATGTCAGCATTCTACGGACAACTTTGGCTGCAGGTGTCATCTTCAACTGCAGATCTTCTTTGAGTACCATTCCAGGTAAAGATTTAGATATGCCAGTTTCGTAGCCCAATTCGTAGATTTTCATTATTAAATTATCAATTTTTGTGTGTGCTCAGGAATCCTGTGAAGGATTGGCCGGCCAACATCATCGTCCACTATTCTCTGCTGTTTTTAAACCGTCATTACCATTTATATACAACTGATTTTAAAATGATCATCGCTGGAAAAAATAAATTAAAAGTTTAGAATACAGACTTACCGATTTTGAAACAAAATTTTATACAAATTCGCTGTTCATTTTTTGAATCCATTAAATATCGAAAAGGCTGCTTGAAGTGATTTTTGGAATTATTTTCACCCACGTATTCATTAGAATTGGTGTTCGCAAATTTTTATTGTACGTATTTTGAAAATCATTGGAACTTTCCGGGAAATTATTTAACAGACCTTGTATTTATTTATTTATTTATTCTTATTATTAAAAACACACACGTCTTTGGTTTTTATATTCTATTTCTGAAGCTTTTGATCATTTAAAATATCATGGTAATCTTTATGAATATGCACAAGTGCGGATGTACACACATATCAATATGCACATAATAGTAATTATGCATTATAAATGCACAAAATAACTGACATTATTATATATACTGGGAATTGATTGATATTGGATATATATTACAGCTTCAATAAGTGAAGAGTATTTAGACGTATACACTCCTAGCGTGAAGAACACATGGTAATGATATCAGTACAATCAAAATCGCACACATAAACACAATTGTATACACACACACAATACAGAGATAAACACACTGAGTCCTGAAACTCCCATCCTCTTTCTGTATTATATTGCTGTATATATAGAACATCAGCCTAATCAATGCACGGATATAAAACTGAGCCAGCTCTATAAAAACCATATTAAAGATTTACATTAAAAGGGGGTAAATGATTGAAGGTTTGTGAAATCAATGCCTTCATAATATGAGATGTACTTGTAAATAACCGCACAGATAAATTATTAAACTATTGACTTTTTAAAATAATATTTCACCTATTTATCTCTCTCTTTCTCTCCTCTGGACGTCCGAGTCGCTGACCGTCCTGGGCTACACCATCACCAGGCCTCACACCTGATGGGGCTGCTGGGGAGAGCCATCGCGAGGTGGTCACCCTTCACCCGCGGCCTGTCGCTGGTGGGTCCAGCCCGCGCTGCAAACAGCCTGGTCCTGGGTTCCATCCTGCACCACCTCAACGGCTACCTTCCACCTGAAACCACCGTCGGCCGGCTGCAGGCGCTGTTGGGCTCCCCGGACGCATCCTGGCTCGTCCAGTCTCTGAGGGTGGCGTCGGCCTGCTTGACATCGTGGGCCAGCTTCGGCTCGTCTGTCTGAAGAGGGTCCAGGCCTCTCTTCGCGGCACCGCCAACGGCTACTGACGTCTGGCTCTCACCTAGGAGGAGGAGACTGCTGAGCCTGTGGGAGGCTGTCAAGTGTCCTTGAGCTGGACCACAGGGTTCTGCATCCCGCCATCCTGAGGTCCCTGCGCCTTCGAGGCGACAACAGATTCCTGCGGCCGCCAGACCTGCTGGCTCCCGAGCGCTGGCTACAAGCGACTGTCGGGGACTTCTATGATGGCGCCCCTGCCCTAGCGCGCTCAACGCGGGCCGCGCTCCTGGACGCGCATCACCTGGGGGCCTCTGCCAGTGTCTCTTGTAGAAAAACGCTAGCTCCAGCTATCATGCGGAGTACGAGGCGGAGACCATCGTCCTGCGGGGATCGGCGATCCCCATTACCCGCCTCACCAGCAAGAGGGCGCGCCGGGCATTGGACTCGACACGGTTGCAGGCGCTTCCTGCTGCAGAGCTGGCTTCCCGGGAAACCCTCATCGTGAATATGCACCGCTCCATCCCCTGGGCCGACCTGCGTCGCAACTGCTTCTCGGGGCACGACGCAGATGTCGCCCTACGACTGGCCCTCCTCGCCCTACCCCATCCTGACCATCCTGCCTCGAGGCGTGCCACCTGTGCCGCCTATGGGTACAGCGACGGATAGCTGACCTACAGATATTGGAGTTGCCGAGCCGTGCGACCCCTGCTCCGGGAGGTGTTCGCCTTCTGCGAAGTGCCCCTGGATCTGTAGGCCTGACTCTTCGGCGTCGGCATCCATCCCGAGGCGATAAATATCACAAGTGTAGCGAAGGCTACCATCTACAAGTACCATCTTGGTCTTGAGTTGGTTAATGCCAGCCATCGCCTAGACCTGCCCACTCTGTGGGAGTGAACTCTTGCAGTCCACAGGTGGCGGAGTCTTTCCCGCTGTGGGCGCCACCAATGACGACTTGTATATACAAGGGGGGGATCAATAAATAAGGTGAATTATCTTATTTCTTAAAAATTAAAAAAGCTAAAATAATTTAATCCATAGAATATTACAATAAAACATCGAGAGTCTATTTAAGGTGTTCTGTTCTTTTTTCCCACGCGCGGCGCGAGACTTATAAATAAACTAAAATGGAAGCTTCCTTGAAGGATTGCACCACGCTTGAACAACGTGCAGTTATTCGTTTCTTGAATGCAGAAGGTATTCAAACATCTCAAATATGCCAAAGAATGAAAAATATCTATGGTGAGTCTTGTTTGTCTCAAAAAAAAAACATTTTTAAATGGGTAAACGATTTCAAAAATGGACGAAATACGAGAAAAAAAAAAAGAAAATGGAAGGTTAGTAAAGGTGTTCTCTTCCTTCATGATAATGCAAGGCCGCATACATCATGTAAAACTGTATCTACAATCATTAAATGAGGTTTTGAAGTTTTAGAACATCCTGCATATAGTCCAGACCTAGCCCCCTCTAACTATTTCCTTTTTGGTCTACTAAAGAAGGAGTTAAAGGGAAAGCGATTTGACTCGGATGAAGATGTCCAGAAAGTGGTGAAAGATATTTCTCACAAGCTTCCTAAGAGTGCCTATAAAGAGGGTATTTACAAGTTGCCAGAAAGATGGAGACGATGTATAGAAAGCCAAGGTGATTATTTTGAATAAATCAAGTCCTAATTTTTAATATCGTTCTTATTTTTTTAATTAAATTATAATTCACCTTATTTATTGATCCCACCTTGTATTTTATATATATATGTATATGTCATAATATCTATTCTCCCAGGAATAATAAAGCCAACCTGCAGACAACCCAGACAGAGACGAAAGGGTAAAGTCCGGTCATTTGAGACACCAGCGACATACCAAGGGGCGACCACTGGGGCCCGTTAGTTAACACCTCGGGACTTTTAAGACAGTTGGGGATAGTGTGCGACACGAACGGCCGCCCGGCTGTGCCGGTCCCGTCTCTCTCTCTGGTTTCCTTGGTTCTTCTTCCAACTTGTGGTGTGTTTCTTCCCCACCTCTTCATACCATATATATTTATTTATAATTTTATCTATTTAATCATATATTTATCATCACATAATCTTATTTATTCATATTTATATTTATATCTATTAAATCATATATTTATCATTATATATTCTTATTTATTCATATTTATATTTATTCTGTATTTAACCTTATATAATCTTTTATGGACATTGTAATAAATCAGTTTCAATCTCAATCTCTCTTTCTCTCTCCAAACCAAACAGTATCGACTACACCTACTTGGACCACCGTGCCTTACTAATTAAGACTCCTACAAGACTTCCCTGCATCGGCAAGCTGCTACGACCAGACCTGTTCGTCGATCGAATAGAAAAATTCATCAAAGAAATACCAGAATACCTTGCAAATCTCTCATCCTTATGTTGTTAGAACAATGGACCTGGATCAAAACCGATCTGGTCTCGGAGGTACAGCCACTCGAGCTACCTGATGTATATAGTTGTTTATTTGTTTTGCATATTTTTCATTTATAAATTAATCTCATAATTTAGTCTATGAAAATAAAAATATTGGACTAAGGACGAAAACAAAAAAAATATAGAGTTGGCTTAATGTTATGTAGTTATGATATATAATTGTTTGTTATGATATATAATTTTAATTTTGAAATTAAATATAAAAAAGGAAAGAATAATATCATTCCAGATTTCCTTTCTAGATTTCCAGAGTTTCAAAAGAATAATTCGGAATATAATGATGGGAGTGGTGAAATTTTACTCTTAAATACTTCCATCATTGACCATGTTCTTGTGGCTCATGAAACACATTTAGACAGAACTTTATTCAAATTGTATGAAATTATTGAGACAGGGGAGTTACCCTCAAGTCCCAATGATGATCTCATTCCTTATTTAAAAAGGATTGATGACTTTACCATTCTCCAAAAATGTATTTTTCTTGAGAATAGAATGGTTATTCCAAAAAGTCTACATGAAAAGGTACTTCAATTATTACATGAGAGCCATGCAGGGACTAATAAAATGAAAATGATGGCTCGTTCATCTATTTGGTGGCCCGGCATGGACTCTTCAATAGAAATAATTACAAAAAATTGTAGAACTTGTCTTTCTAATGAAAGTTTGCCTCATCAAAGGACTGAGAGTTGGCCTAAATACGCAGGACCATGGAGGAGTGTTCACATGGACTATTTCAATTTCAAAAATAGACTGTTTTTACTAGCAGTAGATTCATTCTCTTCATGGGTTGAAGTTTCTGAACATCTACCAGTGCATATTTTTGTATAAATTTTATGAGAAATTGTATTGCTCGTTACGGATTTCCACAAGTAGTGGTTTCTGATAATGGTCCTCCTTTCTTTAGTAGTGACTTTGGTGATTTTTTGTCTAAGAATGGCATATCCCATGTGACATCTCCCCCATATCACCCAAAATCGAATGGACAGGCAGAAGTCTCTGTAAGAGAGGTAAAGAAATTGCTAAAAAAGCTATTATATGAAAACGAGCAGGTGGAACTAGATTTGGCTCTGTCCAGGGCTTTGTTCTTTATAAGGACAGATGTAAATACAGTAGAACTTGGATAATTCGAACTTCTTTAATTCGAAAACCTCTTTAATTCGAATATTTATCTTGGTCCCTAGAAGCCTTAAGCCTTTATTCAAAACATCTTTAATTCGAATTTTTGGATAATTCGAATTTTTTTATGGTCCCTTGGGGTTCGAATTATCCAAGTTCGACTGTATTAGAAAAGGGACATCACCTGCAGAACTATTTCTTGGAAGAAAGATCAGATCAATACTTTCTGTGTTGTCAAAAAAAGAAGTAAAAGTCTCCAAAGTCAATGGTCAATATGTTAACAGTAAATTTAAAGTGGATGAGACTGTAAAATTTAGGTGGATTACTAATAATCATCCCTCTTGGTATACAGGAAAGATAATTAAAATACTAGGAAGGAATGTTTATTTAATAAAACAAGGTGACAGTGAAAAAAAGTTCATCAAAACTACATTTAAAAAATGTTGCCTGGTAAATCACATCCCACTAATATGAGTGATGCTGAATGTGTGCCAACTCCAATCTCAGAGGAGAAAAGTGTTACAACCCCCAAGTACCCTCAGAGGGAGCGCAGATGTCCACAGAGATATAAAAAGTAAATAAATAAATGAGGGGCCAAGCCTAAGAAGGGGGAATTGATGTATATAGTTGTTTATTTGTTTTGCATATTTTTCATTTATAAATTAATCTCATAATTTAGTCTATGAAAATAAAAATATTGGACTAAGGACGAAAACAAAAAAAAATATAGAGTTGGCTTAATGTTATGTAGTTATGATATATAATTGTTTGTGATGATATATAATTAAATGTGATGTTTATGTAATTTTTTGATCGTAATTGAATAAAATATATAAAATGTAAATGTGTTTTTAATATTAATGGCAAGCACAAAACACTACCGTCGCCAATTCTGGCGGTGAATGCATCGAGAGAGCAAGTCACTTTCTATGGCGGAGACTGGAGTAAAGCACCGCTCTCTCCGGCTATCCTTCCTTGTCGGACCTCGGGCCTTCCCTCCGAGCCAGACGTCGTTCACCTTCCACCTTCACCGACGGCAACGCCATCTTCAGGGGTCAATTTAGGCGTTTTCTTCTGGAACGCTTAAGCAGTCGCTTCGCCCAAGCTCCAAGCCCGGCAGAAGTCATCGCCGACTTCCTCGCTGAAGTGTCCCTTTTGGAGTTCGACGAGTGGGACCAGCTCTGTCTCGCCGACATCTCCCGCGACCAGATAGCGGCAGCCATCCACCGCCTACCAAACAGCTATGCCTCGGAGTGGAACGGGTTAATCTACGAGTTTTTCAAAGCCTTCGAAGATTTCTTCGCCGAAATATTTTGGAAAGTCCTCGAGGCTTCTCAACTCCGTGGAGCTTTGCTTCCATCTTCTAGAGGCAGCAAGGTGATCCTGCTGCAGGAGCCGCATGGTGGTCCGGGTCTACACGATACTCTGGCCAATCAGCCAACCATTGACCTTCTACTGGGTTCTCAGCGGCGTGCTCATGGAACGTCTGCGTCGTCACCTGGCAGATCTCAGGCTCGAGTATCAGACGTACGCCGTTCCGGGGCTGTCATTTTCCTGGAATATTGCGCAATTTTTCTGACAATGTCTCCTGCGCGTTGATACACGACACGGCGCTGGCTATCATCTCGCTGGATCTGAATTCGGCGGTTGACAGTCTGAATAGGAACTACCTATACAGCCTGTTGGAGAATTTAGATCTGCCGGCTTCCTACTTCGGGCAATATTCTTTTCTCTTTAGAGAAGAAGACGCCGTCATTCAGGTAGGAGATGTCCAACACCAGGGTCTTTCCGCTTTCTCAACGGAATGAGGCAGGGCTGCCGTTTCAGCGCCGGCCTCTTCAACATCGGAGTTCAGCGTCGAGAAGATTTCGGATTGCGGTTTCGTAGTAGCCTCTGGGAGGCCGCGTCCAGCATCCAACGCTGGAACACCTGCGTCTTGGAGGCGACAACAGGTTCCTGCGACCACCAGGCCTTCTCACTCCCGAGCGTTGGCTACAGGCGGCTTTCGGATACTTCTCCGATGGCGCCCCTACCCTAGAACGTTCAACGCGGATTGAGCTCTTGGATGCTCCGCACCCGGGAGCCTTCAGAAAACGCCAGCTCCAGCTATTATGTGGACATGAGGCTGAGACCATCGTCCTGCGGGAATCGGTGATGCCCACACCCGCCTCACTAGCCATAGGGGGCGTCAGGAGTATCAGTCGAAACAAGTATTGCTTTTATTAATGAAATATATCTGAAGTCTACAAAGGTGAGACAATTGCTATTGTATTATTAGAAAATGGAGTAGGACTTTCTCAAATTGAACCATCACACTAGGCCTAGAAGCTGAAGAATTAGGGCGCATAAAGAAACTTGTTATCGAGTCGACAACTTACTTCAAAACGACTGACTATTATAGATGATAGAAAACTCATATTTATTGACAAATATTTTCACAGGAGGTGTGTTTTAAATAGCTGATGGTAGTGAAAGTTGTTCTCTCCTTGGGTTCTTCTGACAAGGGAAGTGAAATCAACAAATGCGAAGACTTTCTTAATGGATATGGGGAGGGGGGGGGGGGGTACCTCAGAATTGTTTGAAAGGTGCAATAATGGGCGTTCAACAAACGTGGCTGCTCCACTACCATCACGAGTATAAACAACAAAAAGGAACATTTTCATTGTCAATTCATGATCATGGACTCCCCTTTTTCTGAAACCAAAATATAATTTTTTGATATATTTCTTAGGAAACTATCACAAAACTAACAAGGAGATATATAAGGTCTAACCATAAGCAAGTTAAAAAAAATAATTTGTTATTAAAGTTAAAATTTAAAAGACCAAAATAGCATTCCCCACCATGACAATGCTCGATCTCGCATCGCCCAGCCGACTCCGTATACAATGTCATTTACGGATGGGTTCAAACATCTCTGCCTACCTATAGCCCGGACCTAGGGCTTTCGAATTTTCTCTTATTTGGCCACTTGGAACATCATATAAGATGACAAGTTTTTGATTCAGACGAAGAACTTTAGAAAACAGAAAAAATGTCGCAGAATGCAATAACCCTCTTTTTACGGAATGGCTTACAGTCAATGGAAGGAACGAAAGATGAAAGATATTTTCATAATCAAACACGCATTACCTCTCTATTTAACAGGTTTTTCACTCCTAGATATTGTTTGAGTTATAGGGCGTTGATCTGTGAATCTAACGTTATTAAAAAGGCATATCTAGGCCTTTATGAAAAAGAGAAAATGTAAACTAAATATATCGAGGAATCGCTTCTTTTTTGTCTAACTTGAATAAATTCTTAATGAGGGAATAATGGTTTGAATCCTGGTACGCTTTGTGTCACCAACCCTGAAATATATTCCCTTTAAAACGTTTGAATTCTTCAACGAACTCACTCACTGATAAACTACCATGTAAGTGGACATTCTCACGGTTTGAAAATGTAGTTTTTAAATCGATTCGCCCTGGCACACACTGCAAGTATAGCGTTATAGAAAAGTAACGATTTTCCAACAAATTTATTATAAATAGAATAAACGTACTTGGGTAAAAATTATTTGAGTTTTTTTTTTTGAAACGTATTTTGAGATTTTGCTTCGTTTTTTCAATCATTTATAATGGTTCATAAATTGATAAAATAGCGCTTTTTTAAATGCTTAAAAATTTCATCTACTTTTGAATATATATTAGCTTTTTAAATTTTTAGGTTTAACTCCATGTTGATCAACTCAAAGTCACAAAGGAACCGAGCGATTTTGACGGAGATTGACGAATTATTTAGCATGGATGGTGGGTGGTCTGTCAGATGGCTTGTCGCTTGGCCGGGAGTTTACACAAGTGGGTGCAGACATAGAGTTAGATTCTCATTTATTTTCTGATGGAGTCAATTACAATGCCGTTCCTCAATAACCACGATTGCTGCTGGGGTTCTGTGCTTCATTGGACAAAATCGCCACTTCTTTATAAAACTAGACTTGTCTTGCTTGTGTCGAGACTAGGGAAAATTTAGTATGATTGTTGTTGATTTTCCTGGTAGAGCCATAGGTATCCAAAAGCCTTGGATGGAGGTCATCAACGTCGATGTGTCTATGTCAGTCCCGGCAGCTGGACACTTGTCGTGTCCAGCAGCTGGCTTGTCTTGTCTGACACCAAATTGACACCTGAAATGACCATTTGAAATACCATGTAGCTTCCGAGTGTTGAATCGATATTGATGTAGCCCTTAACGAACTCAAGTAAAATATTTAGTCAAGTACGCGCTAAAAAAGGCACTTACAAATAATTTTGCATTAAAAACGCGCGCGCAATTTACATAACGTTGAACAGCGCTAGAAAAAATCAGCACTGATGTGCAGCCCGGAGAGAGCTTCTTGTATTTCCAAGAAACGTAGTGTCACCTGTAGTGCAGGTAGACGATCCGTGTATCGCCAACAAACATAACGCCGCCTGTAGCCCAGGTAGCCCCGTGTATCGCCATCAAACGTAACGCCGCCTGTAGCCCAGGTAGACCCGTGTATCGCCAACAAACGTAACGCCGCCTGTAGGCCAGGTAGCCCCGTGTATCGCCAACAAACGTAACGCCGCCTGTAGCCCAGGTAGTCCCGTGTATCGCCAACAAACGTAACGCCGCCTGTAGCCCAGGTAGACCCGTGTATCGCCAACAAACGTAACACCGCCTGTAGCCCAGGTAGCCCCGTATATCGCCAACAAACGTAACGCCGCCTGTAGCCCAGGTAGCCCCGTGTATCGCCAACAAACGCAACGCCGCCTGTAGCCCAGGTAGACCCGTGTATCGCCAACAAACGTAACGCCGCCTGTAGGCCAGGTAGCCCCGTGTATCGCCAACAAACGTAACGCCGCCTGTAGCCCAGGTAGTCCCGTGTATCGCCAACAAACGTAACGCCGCCTGTAGCCCAGGTAGACCCGTGTATCGCCAACAAACGTAACACCGCCTGTAGCCCAGGTAGCCCCATATATCGCCAACAAACGTAACACCGCCTGTAGCCCAGGTAGCCCCGTGTATCGCCAACAAACGTAACGCCGCCTGTAGCCCAGGTAGTCCCGTGTATCGCCAACAAACGTAACGCCGCCTGTAGCCCAGGTAGCCTCGTATATCGCCAATAAACGTAACGCCGCCTGTAGCCCAGTTCGACCCGTGTATCACCAACAAACGTAACGCCGCCTGTAGCCCAGGTAGTCCCGTGTATCGCCAACAAACGTAACACCGCCTGTAGCCCAGGTAGACCCGTGTATCGCCAACAAACGTAACACCGCCTGTAGCCCAGGTAGCCCCGTGTATCGCCAACAAACGTAACACCGCCTGTACCCCAGGTAGCCCCGTGTATCGCCAACAAACGTAACACCGCCTGTAGCCCATGTAGACCCTGTATCGCCAACAAACGTAACGCCGCCTGTAGCCCAGGTAGCCCCGTGTATCGCCAACAAACGTAACACCGCCTGTAGCCCAGGTAGACCCGTGTATCGCCAACAAACGTAACGCCGCCTGTAGCCCAGGTAGCCCCGTGTATCGCCAACAAACGTAACGCCGCCTGTAGCCCGAGTAGTCCCGTGTATCACCAACAAACGTAACACCGCCTGTAGCCCAGGTAGCCCCGTGTATCGCCAACAAACGTAACACCGCCCGTAGCCCAGGTAGACCCGTGTATCGCCAACAAACGTAACGCCGCCTGTAGCCCAGGTAGCCCCGTGTATCGCCAACAAACGTAACGCCGCCTGTAAACCCAAGTAGACCCGTGTATCGCCAACAAACGTAACGCCGCCTGTAGCCCAGGTAGACCCGTGTATCGTCAACAAACGTAACGCCGCCTGTAGCCCAGGTAGACCCGTGTATCGCCAACAAACGTAACACCGCCTGTAGCCCAGGTAGCCCCGTGTATCGCCAACAAACGTAACGCCGCCTGTAGCCCAGGTAGCCCCGTGTATCGCCAACAAACGTAACGCCGCCTGTAGCCCAGGTAGCCCCGTGTATCGCCAACAAACGTAACGCCGCCTGTAGCCCAGGTAGCCCCGTGTATCGCCAACAAACGTAACGCCGCCTGTAGCCCAGGTAGCCCCGTGTATCGCCAACAAACGTAACACCGCCTGTAGCCCAGGTAGCCCCGTGTATCGCCAACAAACGTAACGCCGCCTGTAGGCCAGGTAGACCCGTGTATCGCCAACAAACGTAACGCCGCCTGTAGCCCAGGTAGTCCCGTGTATCGCCAACAAACGTAACGCCGCCTGTAGCCCAGGTAGACCCGTGTATCGCCAACAAACGTAACACCGCCTGTAGCCCAGGTAGCCCCGTGTATCGCCAATAAACGTAACACCGCCTGTAGCCTAGGTAGACCCGTGTATCGCCAACAAACGTAACACCGCCTGTAGCCCAGGTAGCCCCGTGTATCGCCAACAAACGTAACGCCGCCTGTAGCCTAGGTAGCCCCGTGTATCGCCAACAAACGTAACACCGCCTGTAGCCCACCTCTAGTAGGCGGTATATTCCGGAAGTGGCTAGCCAGTCAAGCCAGACGACTTCCTTGTTCTCCATCTGCCTGCCTGCCCCAGATGAGGCCCAGCAACAACCACCCGAGTTCAGACGAATACCTTTCTTTTTACAGAGACTCGGGTTAAGAGAGATTCTCTCTGTGATTTACTATTCAAGTAATACATTTGTTAGAAGTAAAATGTTTATTATTTTTTTTAATTATCCCTAGTACACGTGGTATAAGCCATGATAATCATGGTGGCAAGTTGGCGGCTGCTTTTACTGTAAGTGCATCACATGTCCACCCATGTGAAAAGAATTTGGACTTTGCACTTACAAATGTGTCAGAGCCCCGTTTGGTTACTTGCACTCGCTGGTGAGGTTGGACATTTGTAAGAATCGGGAGTCATTGGATTATTTTTTTTAATAAGAAAAAAAAGTGCCAAATGCGGGATTCGATCCCGGGTCATAGCGGTCGAAAACCAACGGTTTAGACCATCCTTCCACCGACCCCTCAAGAATAATGAAATGCCACAGAGTGTGTACAATAACTGCTAGTTGACATGTAGGTAAGTTTATTGACTAATAGAATATTGGAATATTCAAGAGATATTTCCCCTTATAAATCCTCTTTATTCCTCCATGTCGTGCAACACCAATCTGCCATTCTGTGGGTAAACGCGCCTATTCAATATTTTGAAGCTTTACACAAAAATTGGATGCCACAGGGGTATCCGCTTCCAAAGATAAATACAACCTTATTAAAGCATATAAAAGGATTCCATATATGAATATATTAATATTTCAAAATTATTTTAGATTCATGCCATGTGCTAGGTTTCTTACACTCGAATAAAGTGGCAGTGAAGGAGAGAAAACAGATACGGTTATACGAGTTGTGCCTATAGTCAACCCCCCACCTTCCTTATAAACTAGTACATATATTGAGACATGAGAGGATATAAAATATTTTTGTTTAGAAAAAGTACCCCCTTCAAAATATTCCCCATTTGATGCCTTACATTGTTTTGAAAGAGAGCGAAATCATTGAGCCTCCGCCGTTCCTCCTCACAAAAATGTTCAATTTCGGCCATATTTGAGGAGCTCCTACACCTTTCAAAGGTATTTTTAATTTTCTTAACAAATTGCAAGGACAATAAGTAGGATGACACGTTTTGTCGCCAGAATATGGTTTATCTACAGTACTAAATGAGGACAGCGTTGCCATTTTTGTAGCAAGTTTTATTTTACTAAGCTGGTTTGTCAAAATACAGTGTATTGGATCTTTTCTTGTTTCAGTTTCCTCTACTAATTGTCTAGCACTTAACCTGCGGTCTTTGATCAAAATTTTGAAGACTTCCTTTGGATGATTTCTTGGGGCTGAGCTGCTTCTGGACATTCTGGCTTGTCCTCAATTTCTTTCCAAACATTTTAAATTCAAGAAAACCACGTGTCTCTTTCAACATTTATTAAGCTTATGACATATTTTGTCCAAAACATAGCGTGTGTCTATTTATTTCCCCACATAAAGTAAAATCTGACAAAGTAGCGCTGTTAAATTTGACTTACACATTTAGATCCGTGTTCATCGTTATTCTTTCTCTCCGTGTCATAAATAATGAGATCTTATATAAATATTACTTATATAAAACTATTCTATGTATAAAACTATATATATATAAAACTAAAAGACAGAGTAGGCAAATGATGACAACAGTTTTGCCAAATAAAATTTCCTTTTCAATTTTTTTAACAGAGTAAAAAGGCTTTTGAGAAACACCTTGTATTCAATGTTATGATACAATTGAATCAGTATATTTTAGAACGACATGACGGTGTTTGAAATAAGCGTTCGAGAAATGTCGATGAGTTCATGAATGTTATGAAATCGAAGCCGCCCCAGTACTGAGGAGAGCCAAAGCCCAAAGCCATGACCTAAAGGTTGGCTTTTGGCCTGAATTTTCCAAAACTGGTGCTGTGGCTCATTCTTAATCATTCCTAGTAAAGTTTTATTTCTTAGAGTGATCACATTGCATCTGCCAGGAACAGTGAAGTATAAAATAATCAGGATTTTTTATATAGACACAAAAAGTTGAATAAAATATTTTTACATAAATTGCATTTTCTCAAAGCATTGTTCTCTCTATTTCGTGGGTTGGTTTTAGCTGTAGGTATAGCTGAGGAATGTCGATTTTTCTATCGAATTTGTTCTGGTCCTTGTTTGATACCCACCATATAGGTTGAATCCAAAATACACCGACAAAACTTCAGAAATGAGTTCTGAAAATGAAAACATTAAGACGCGAAGGTTTCTTTTCACAAATAAATTAAACTTTTACTGTTCTCACTGCGATGAAAAAATATTGGGAGGGCTTGGCTCATCATCAGTGGTGAACCGTCTCAGCGGTTTCGCCAATTTAATCTACCGGACCGCTTTTTTAGAGCTCTAATATTTTATTGGATCATTCTGCTTTTATATGCTACACTGAAAGGTGGAAACTAAGAAATGGTATTCGATAAAACTATGGACATAAGCTTTTAGGGCAATAGAATTATATTTAAACATTTGCATCGAGCAATGCTCTTCCGCAAACAACAAGGACAAGGCCAGTTAGGTATAAATTTTTCATCGCAGTAAGGACAGTAGAAGATTGATTTATTTTTGAAAAGAAACAATCGCGTCTCAATGTTTTCATTTGTCATGTATAGATGACGCGTTATTGCTTTGTATTAAATAAGTTCTACGCATGAAATCATAGAGATTGTTCTATAAACATTTCGTCGTTTTATTTTGAAACATTTTATGTGATAATGAATTCCCGAAAAATGAACATGATATATAAATACATAAATATTTAGCTATATTCAGATAAATATTGTTCGGTCTGGACGATATCAGTTACACAGTTCCAAATCTGGTATATTTGAATAATCCCAACATTTTTCATCAGTATTTTCAGCCTTTAAATGCTGCATGAGAGACCACAGGCTGGACATTCTTGTTTTCTCCTGGAGGTTACATGATATCACGTCACCTTTTTTTTTTTTCAAAACATGGTCGCTTGGGGAGATAGTACAATATCGAAATGGGTCGCCCATGAGAAGTTTGACACTTTCAGTATATATTAATTATTTTACAAATCTTTATAAAAAGGTAATATATAGAAAAATGTACATATCTTCAGAGACCAGGTTGGTGCTGGCAATGATGCTCCCCCAACTGTGCTGAGATATCCTATAGATAACCGTTGAGATGGAAGGTCTGGTGTATGCATTGCTAGTATTGGACGGTTAGAGATTCTATTTCCGTTGCTGTAAAGTAGTAGAGTACAAGCTAGTTAGGGTAAAATGCAGAGAACTTCTCAAAAGGTGTCCAAGCCACTCCAACTGCAGTCTGTATAAGGCGTCTATTGCTTCCAACCCATTTATTGACAAATATTAGATCTTCAAATTGAAGTCATTGGTGCTTCAAACCTAGTCTTGTTAGGAAAATTCTATTTTCTGACGAAAGCCTTCACGATCTAAACTTTGAAAGTAACTTTGACAAAAAATATATTTAAAGCTCGTATAAGAAAGTGTCCTGCTAATGCTCAACAAAGGAATTTCAAAGCGTACTTGATCTTGATAACTCTTTGAAAGCATACCGACATATTTTTAATTTTGTTTTTATTTATTGAAGCAGACACAACTTCACCTGCAATTATAAATAAATCTCCCATGGATCTTTTATAATGTAAACATAATCGTGATAATGCTTTTGAGCCTCTTGTTTTAAGAAGTCCTACAAATCTGGTGTCTAGTTGGGGCTGGAAGAGGAGAAGTTCTCCACGAATTTTCAACATATGGAAAGTGAGAAGGCTACTTAGAAGGAATAGAGTGAACCTCACTGAAATTAAGCAAGTGGATCTATCCAAGACGACAACCATCATTCTGGCAAGCTAAAGTGGTGTTTTTTGGCTAAAAGGAAATGATGCTTTCCTCGATCCTTACAATGTCGAAAATAGAAAAGACGCTGAACAAGATGATGATAAACATTATCCAAACAAGAATGTATACAACTACGGAAAAACACTAAACGTGGAATGTAGGAAGACTGCACCAAACAAAGTACGTGGTGTCGCTGGAGACCTGCTAGCGATCTTCCACCATGTTCTGCAGTGGTGGCTGAGGCGGCATGTACATAGTATATATATTAAAAACAAAGTAGGCATATCCTGACCAGGAGCACATGTGCTTTTTAGAAGGCAGAGCGCCATCTGGTGGAACAGAAATCAACTATTCATTGATTTAACCTATTCCCTGATATTTCTTGGTTTTTCGGGAAGCCACTGGGACCAAAAATTATTTTTGGTCGCAGTGGTACAGCCTACTCCACGCTGACGAGCGCCAACAGCGCGAAACGCGTTCGTGGATGGCTTTTCTTGATTTATCAAGAAATTAGGTTGGCCAAATATCAGGGAACAGGTTAAATCAATGAATAGTTGATTTATCTTCCACCAGATGGCGCTCTGCCTTCTGAAAAGCACATGTGCTCCTGGTCAGGATATGCATACTTTGTTTTTATTATCAACACCTGACCCACTTATTTTTCATTTTTTCTATTTTTTTTTTTGATAGTATATATACAAGGTGTGTCCAATAAATAATGAGACTGGTCAAAAATAAAGAAAAAATAGAATGATAAAATTTTGTTTCATTAGTATTTTTCAAAATAGTCCCCTCTCGCATCTATACATAATTTCCATCTCTTCAACCATGATATAAAACATTTAGAAAACGCGTCTTTCGGGATGTTCTTAAAGTTCTTTTTCGAATCCGCTATGATGGACTCTCTAGTGTCAAATCTCCTTCCTTTTAGAGCCATTTTGAGTTTTGGAAAAAGAGAAACAAATTCATTTGGAGCTAGGTCTGGGGAATAGGGAGGTTGTTGAAGTATATGGATGCCGTGTTTAGCCAAATAAGTCAGTACAGATGTAGCGGTGTGTGGTGGTGCATTATCATGATGGATAATCCAATTTTTGGAACTCCACATTTCACTTCTTTTCATACGAATTGATTCACGTACACGTCTCATAATGTTTAAATAAGACTCCTTATTGATTGTTTGACCTTCCTCTAGATATTCATAATGCACAATTCCCTTTATGTCAAAGAACGTGACCTACAAGACTTTGTTTTTTGACTTGCAAATTCAGGATTTCTTCGTTCTTGGTTCATCTTTTCCTTTCCACTCCATGGATTGGCGTTTTGTTTCCGGGTGATACACGTAAACCCATGTCTCGTCTCCAGATATTACCTTTTCCTTCCAATTAAGGTTTTCTTCCACCATTTCAAGCATTTTTTTGGCAATTTCAACGCGATTCTCATTTTGTTGGATTGTGAGCATTTTATGGACAAATTTTGAAGGTGTCTTCTTTAACTGCAAGTCTTCTTTAATTATCGATCCAACTAATGATTTTGATATCGCTGTTTCTTCCTCAATGTCTCGTAACCCTATTCGTGGATTTTCTTTTATCAAATTTGAAATTTGGCTCACCTTTTCAGGGTTCCTGTGCAGAATTGGACGTCCAACACGCTTCTCATCTTTCACCGATTCCATTCCATTTTTAAATCGTGAAAACCATCTAAATGTGGTGGTCTTATTTACATTTACATTTCCAAATGCCAATTTCAACTTATCTAAATTTCTGAAGCCGATTTCCCAATTTTGTAGCAAAATTTGATACAAATTCGTTGTTCGAATTTTCTATCCATTACAAATTCGAAGTTTTTATGCAAGGCGTTCTTTTTACAAGCTTACAATTTATCGACTGCGCGCGCAATCACGTGATGTGATATACCACAGTGTAGCTGAGAGAAGCTTTCTATTTTATAAATAAACTTTTAAAAAAATTCTCATTTCATTTTTTCTTTGTTTTTGACCGGTCTCATTATTTATTGGACACACCTTGTATATTTTCAATTTTTCGTTCTATAATCATCATCTTCATTATTGCTAATTTCTAATAAATAGTGCGGACTGTGCACTTTACCTGTATTGACAAGATTTCAATAAAATATATTAATTATAGCATTGTCTCTCTATTAGTAAAAATTAACTTTATATAACAATTGTGCATTGTTAATTACACCAAAGCTTTCGACTCTGTGGATTACGCTGCTTTGGAATAAACATTGGAAAGCATATCCGTTCCTGGGCAGCTCTCAAAGTATTGTTTAAAATTATTACTACCCACCAACGTGAAACATTCAGAAACAGACAGAATTGCTCAGACATTTTAGAAATAAGACCAAGGCTGTATTCTCTCTCCAGGTCTTTCAGCCTCTACCGAGAAATTATATTTGAAAAGTATTTAAAGAGAAAATTGGGGAAATGGATTCTTTGGATTATCGGTGTGACTATTGCAAAGGGCATTTATGACAGTCACAGTGACTATAACAGCTCATAAGTAAACTCTCTGAAGTAATCAATAGAACTGACCTATACCATAATTTAGATAATCACCTAGAGCAGTATATATCATTATTTATTTATCTGATCTTCTCTCTCCGAGCATTTTCTATCCTTCTATAGCAGTAAAAATGATAATTTTTACTTCTTTAGAAAGACATAAAATGCTAGAAAGCTCGACTAAATGAAGAATCTTATGAGAAACTCTTCGCCTCACGATTTTGCTCTTTTGGTGATAGAACTGACCTGGTTCATCAACTTGAACACTTTGAGGACGGATGATTCCGCAGTTGCGTGTTCCACTGTGCCATATGAAAATCGAGTTGTTTTTAAAAAATAATAAATAAAAAATCGTTTTCTAAATTAAATTTTCATATCAATATAATCTAAAGAGTTTGAAATAATAAATAAAATATAAAAAGCATATAAAATAGTATGTTTTTAAATGTTGCTTAATTTTTTATTGAGATCAATTGTGTCGGCCGCCGGCGATTTTATCGTATTTAATTTTGAAAATCGAGGACGCGAATTCGCATCCACAGGCTTGATGCAAAATCGGAAAGGACGCGAATTCGCATCCTTCAGGCTCGATGCGAAATCGGAAAGGACGCGAATTCGCGTCCCTCCGGTCGAAAATGTTAATAAAGCAAAACTCGTGGCAATTAGGAACTAAACATTTAGAAATATACCAGAAATAGAAACCTTCAGCTCTTTGGATTATTATTTTTTTATTATTATTTATTTATTTATTACAAAACACACGCTATATCCTCTGTTGATATTTTCGTGTAAATGTTTAAACTATTTTATGTGCATAGTTTTTAAATATATATATACAAATTATTTCTAGTTTTAGAGAGAGAGAGAGAGAGTGAAAATTAATTCAAATTACATTTTAGAACAATAATTATACAAGAAAAAAAGTTTATTTGCACACATATTATCAAAACGTTTAATACAAGGGTGGACCAACAAAAAACGATAAAAGTTTTTTGAAAAGTGAAAACTAAAATACAATTTTATTTTATAATCCTCTACATAACCCTCTCCTTTTTCTATACACTTCATCCAAAGATCAGGTAGCTTGTAAATTCCCTCTAAGAAAATATCTTGTGTGTGTTGGGCAAACCATCCATGCACCGCATTTTTAACCTCTTCATCAATTGTCCTTTAAAAATCTTTTTAAGTGTCCAAATAAATAATAATCACTTGAGGCTAAATCAGGAAAGTAGGGGGGGGGGGGAGGATAAGAACTTTAAATTTTAATTTATTGACGGTTTCAATGGTGAGATTTGCCACATGGGGCCGAGCATTATCATGCTGTAAATAAACAACTCAGCAAACCATGCCTTTTGGAACGAATTTTTAGCTTTCGTTTTTTTTTTCAAGGAGCTCAGAATAAAATAGGCTATTAACTGTTTGGCCTTTAGGAAGATAATATCTTCTAAGATGTATCCTTAACTGTCTCAAAAATAGTCAAGAGTATTTTTCCAGCAGAAGCTGTTATCCTTGGTTTCTTTGGTGTTGATGAACCCTTGTGATGCCATTCTACACTTAATCTTTTAGAATCAGGAATGTGATGGTGTATCCATGATTCATCTCAAGTCACTATTCTATCAAAAAAACCTTCACCCTCAATTTCATAACGTTCCAAAATCTTTTTACAAGCGTTAAGATGTTTTTCCTTCCTTTCCTTTGTGAGCAGCCGAGGCACCATCTTGTGCATTTTTTTTTTGTACTTTAAATGTTGTGTAATGATTTTCTGGACACTACCATAACTAAGGTTAAGTTCGGCAGAAATAACTCTAATGCTAATGTGACGATCGTTCTGTATCATTTCGTCAATGGCCCAGGCGGTTGCATCATCACTAACCTTGACCGGGGCGCCAGGTCGCGGAGCGTCATCCAAACTTTCTATGCCGCTTTTGAATTTTCTATTTTATTCAAAAATTAGATTTTGAGATAAACATTTATCACCGTAAACAGCTTTAATTCTGGAGTAAATTTCAAATGGTTTAACTCATTCATGATAAAGAAAACGTATTACTGCTCGAATTTCATACTTGATGCAACTGTTTGTTTTAGTCGCCATTTTTATTGGAAAAAAAATGTTGCCAGATAGTTTATTTTCTTGATATTTTTTAATATAACAACAGAGTACAATTTAAATGTGTATACCTATATACATTTGTTTCCTTTATTTCTATTAAACTTTTATCGTTTTTTATTGATTCACCCTTTATATTGTTCGAATTATAACCACTAAAAAAGTCTATACTAATTAAAACTAGAATTTTCAATTCATTAATGTGATTTAGGTCCACGGTAGTTGAGAAAGAGTCTACAGAATTTGTTATATTTTCTATATTCTTCTTTACTGGAAATCATTTGGCTTAAACTGGAGCTGTTCATTTGACATTGTACTCTCAAATCTGCAACAAGTGGGCACCGGATTAAAATACGCTCAGGGTTGTGATCTTCTTAGTCGCATAAGCAGATTGAAGAATCAATTATGCCAATTCTGTATAAGTATGTGTTAAAGTTTCCATGCCCCGTAAAGAATTGTATATTATAAAAATTTGGCTGGATAAATTTTGGTAATCTTGAGTTTTCAAAAGATTCTCCGAAATTATCATTAGAATCTTCATAGTATTTTTGATTATTTTTCATTTATAAAATTAGATATTATCATTCTTTTTGCTGAATCATTTCTATTATAATCTATTTCAACTTAAACTATTTTTGACAAAAGTAAATCCGTAATTATAGGTATTATTGCGAGAACATGTGTACAATTCGAAGATGTTGTATTATAAGCATGTATACAGTGTTTAAGAATTTTATACTGTAGTGAATACAATTTATTTTTAGATATCGTGTTTATATATGGGTACCAGATTGTTGAACCATAAGTTATTGTGCTTCTAAATAAGGTCTTATATAATGTTAATGATCGCCTACAATCCAATCCCCACGATTTCTTTGTTAAACCAAGAATATATCCACTAGCTCTAGTTGTTTTTGCAATAACACTGTCGATGTGAGGTATAAAATCTAATTTGTTCTTGTTTCGATGATTCTTGAAAGTCAATCCTAGTTGTTTTAGGTTGTCATCTGGTTTGACAAGGTTATCATGCAAGTTAATTACATCGTTTTTAATAAATATATTTTTTACAGTTGAATAAATATAAAATATTTGTTTTCTGTCTTGATATTTTAAGTTTGTTGTTTTCAAATCACACATTTATTTTTTCCTATGGAATTTTCAATTGTAATCTTAAGATTTGTTGCATCTGTATTCCAACATATTACTGTCAGATCACCTGAATAACAAATAATTTCGCTATTAGATTCCTGGAAGTTGGTTAATAGATCATTTATTATGATGTTCCAAATTGTCGGAGATAAGGGTCCTCCTTTGCGGACATCCTTCACTCAGTTTTTTAGTGAAATCATTCGAAGAGTACCTAAATCTTATCTTCCGGTTAGAGAATTAGGATATCATAAGTTTTATGATTGTGATGCTGGTATATTGTTCTCATCGAGTCTTTTTTATCATCATTGGCCACCAGGTATTGTCAAAAGCTCCACTAATATCGATTGCAATTATAGCCGTATACTCCTTGGCTTTGTGTTCTAAAGCCGTTTGAATTATATCAGTAATGCAGGTATGGTTGATAGAGATTTTGTAAACCCATGTTGACGATTACTGAATAGTTTCATTTCCTCGTAGTATTTGATGATTTTGTTGCTTATTATATATATTTTTTTCAAAAATTTTCAAAGATTTGAATTTAGACATAGAGGTCGATAGCTTCCATAATCTTTATAATCTGATTTACCCGGCTTCGGAATGATCAACGCCTCTTCTATTTTCCATTCATCAGGAAAGTAACTCATACCCAGACACTTCTGATAAATTTTAGTTAATAGTGGTACCGCGAATTGTTTTGCGTGTATTATCATATTATTAGATATGTTATCTATTCCTGGAGATTTCTTAGGATTCAATTTATTAATAATAGCGTTTACTTCATTGATTATGATTATTGGTTTTGTTTTATTCGAAAGTCTTAATGCAATTTCCTTATATTTGATTATTTTTCCTCATTATAAACGCTAGAGGAGATTGTACCTGAGGAAATTAAAATAACACTTGCATTTGGCAGATTAAAATGGGCGGATTAACACCGATCCGTAAACATAAAGTTATCTAACCATACCAAAATTGGTTATATATAGACGCACTCTATACCTATTATCGGAAATGAATATTAGCCATTAACAAAAAAGTCCATGAAAAAAATCAATGTCTTTAAGATATTTAGTTGTTGCGGAGTGTTCAAAGTTTAGACGATATTCAAGTGTATTATATTCAGAAAAGACTAATTGTAGCTATGATTCTAGGATACTATGGTCATCTGAAGAATCATTATATAAGAGATATTTGAAAGGGAATAAAGGGTAGGAAACCCCAGAAGATGATGTATTGACGATATTCCCGGAATGATAAACTCGGAAGAAGCGAGAAAGCAGACTGAAAACTGAGAATGGGTTGGAAAGAGTTCATTAGTAAAATCACCAACTTTCAGTAATGTAAAAGGGAAAAACCATTGATAACTAATCTCGCCATCAGCGGACATCAGAGAGTCCAGTGATTTTATCACTCCAGAGTTGAATGTTGTTCTCTCTATCACCATTATCACACCAGAGTTCTGAGTTGCTATCACCATCATCACACCAGAATAAATGCTGCTATCACCATCATTACACCAGAGGTCTGTATTGCGATCACCATCATCACATCAGAATAAATGTTGCTATCACCATCATCATATCAGAATAAATGTTGCTATCACCATCATCACACCAGAATAAATGTTGCTATCACCATCATCACACCAGAATAAATGTTGCTATCACCATCATTACACCAGAGGTCTGTATTGCTATCACCATCATCACAACAGAATAAATGTTGCTATCACCATCATTACACCAGAGTTCTGTGTTGCTATCACCATCATCACACCAGAATAAATGTTGCTATACCATCATTACACCAGAGTTCTGTGTTGCTATCACCATCATCGCACTAGAGCTCATTGTTGTTATCACCACCATCACACCAGAGTTCAATGTTGCTATCACCATCATCACACCAGAGTTCAATGTTGCTATCACCACCATCACACCAGAGTTCTGTGTTGCTATCACCATCATCACACCAGAATTCTGTGTTGATATCACCATCATCACACCAGAGTTCTGTGTTGCTATCACCATCATCACACCAGAATTCTGTGTTGCTATCACCATCATCACACCAGAGTTCTGTGTTGCTATCACCATCATCACACCAGAATTCCGGGTTGCTATCACCATCATCACACCAGAATTCTGTGTTGCTATCACCATCATCGCACCAGAGTTCTGTGTTGCTATCACCATCATCACACCAGAGTTCTGTGTTGCTATCACCATCATCACACCAGAATTCTGTGTTGCTATCACCATCATCACACCAGAGTTCTGTGTTGCTATCACCATCATCACACCAGAATTCCGGGTTGCTATCACCATCATCACACCAGAATTCTGTGTTGCTATCACCATCATCGCACCAGAGTTCTGTGTTGCTATCACCATCATCACTCCAGAGTTCTGTGTTGCTATCACGATCCTCATACAAGAATTAATCGTTTCTATTACCATTATCCGACATTCACCTTCATTGTTTCAGTCGACAAATGCCGCACACAATTTCTCTAGGTTGATTTTTTTCTTGTCTCCAGAAGAAGGGACACCAAGAGTTTGCTAGAAGCGCGTAGAAATAAATATTTTGAAGGCTCCTCCATAAAAAATATAATAAAAAAAACTTTGTTCATTGAGGTTCGACTGAGTTTATAAAAAAATTGCGAAATCGAGTTTCTGTGTGCATTTATATGTTTTCTATGTCAATGTTTTGCGTATTTAGGTATTAAGTTATATTTTATGTGTACTACCTATTTTGTTATAAGTGATGTCTATTTTCGTACATAGGTATATGCAATACATGTTCATGTATATTTTAAATTTCTCCGTTTATTGTGAAGTTGGATCGTAGATATTCCTCCGTACAGTAGTAGAGCCTGCAGTGAGGCCACAAACATTCACCCACAACAATCAGTCTTAGGGCCTCCATTGTACTCACAACGCGTGTGACGTTCTACAAGGAAAGTAAAGTTACCGACTACATCAGTCTGGTTTCTTCCCAGAGATGTAGATCCAGTAGATGTAGAGAATTAGGTGAATCCAGCAATTAATAATCTTGATAAGTCTTTCTGTACGCGGATATTTTCTGAAGCCAGTCAGTCCTCCCCGCTCCCGGCTGCTTTTGACAGCGCGGCCACGTGGTTGCGGCTGTTTCCAGGGCATTGGCAGCCGGGGCTAAATATAGTTGCTGCCGCCGCGCCTGGCTGATATCACGGGACATTTGTTAGCGGGACTTCTTCAGCCAGGCTGTGTACTGACTCTCGTTTATATAGGTAAACCCCTCGTGGGCTCTCCACTGTTTATTTTCTTAGTCAAAGTGGAACTCGCAAAACTATTTTATTTTTCAACATTTTCCCATTTTAGAAATAGAGATGATTTTGTTGGGCTAATTTGATATATATATATCTCTCTCTTGAGGTAACTCGGATTCCTGGAGCGTACAATATATTTTTGAAAATGTTTTCTCAATTAAATTTCAAGGTTTAGAAGGGAAAATTCGCAAGTTTGACACTAGTAAGAAAGTCTTCTAGTGAAAAGAAGAAGACACTCCATACCTAGACAAATTGGATTGACAACGTGAAGACATAGATCTATACCAGTAAAAATATCAACACGTCCAGATATTGGTTGTGAGAATTGACGATAAAAGACGGTTGACCTTCGAATATAAGGTTGTCCCAAAAGTTTGAGGAATTTTGAGGATTAAATTTTGTTTTTCTTAAAACGTTGTTTTTCTTATTACTTGGCGAATAATATTATTACGGCGAATACATAATATAATACATAATACAATTACTTTATACATAATACAAAGAAATTATACATAACGGCGAATAATATTGGTATTCAAATTTTTTACAAGGGTTTATTTCCTTTGGGACAACCTTGTAGAAGATGTGGGCACTTAGTGATCTTATTAGAGAACTTACCTTGCTATACAAAGGAAACAGATCCAGGAATAATTTAAGAAACACTTATTTTGATTATTGTGAAGTTCATACATTTAAACTTTAAGTTCTCGTCAATTCAATCTTCTCTAATTTGACTTTTTCAGTAATTCGAATTTTCTATGAAGTCTCTCATCCCTTGAATGATGAAACACACCGCTGCAGTATTTATTCGAAATTGTGAAAATTTCGACAATTAGAATTCTTGGCCAATTTTCAACAAAATTTTCAATTAGAAAACACACTTATATAAAATATTGGACTTTATAATTTTTTTTTAACAACAATCATTTTCAGCAACAATGAAATAGTCATAATTCTATTTTAGCATTTCAACAATTAAATTTAAATATATTATCATAATAAATATGATAATTTTAGTTTTACAATTTGAATAGTATTAAGAAACTGTTGCTTTCATTTTATGTTATTTATCAAATTTATAAACTGCGCCTTTATATTTATATTATTTAATTATATTTATTTAATAGCAAAAAAAAACATCAACTTGAAAGTTAGTACAAATATTAAATATCAAGAGAAAAACCACATTTATGTCTCGATTCATATTATCATTAATAAGAAAAAAACTTGAATATTTTCACTAAAGCTTAGCTATGATAATTTCTATCAAGCACTGATTATTATTTCTAGGTTTAAATGTAAAAAAATATTATTAAAAAAAAAAAATACATGTCTGCTGCTGAAAATGGACAAATTTCTCAAGTCATATTTGTGATTCGCGGAATAATATAATAATTTAAAAAATTACCTCAGTTTTTTCCTAAAGACATATAGAATTGTCGCTTGTCAACTTGTCGCTGTATTAACTTTTATCTCTTCATAGCAATGCTATCCGGGAATTCCTCTTATTGTAATATATAGAATGTGTTTTAAAAAAGCATAGAGCGCCTCTCCTGTTAAATTATACTTCAAAACTAGCCGCAAACTAGCGGCCTCGGGTCGATGACAAAGCAACAACACCAGCTTTGGTGAACTGAAAAGCGTCCACCTAGAGACCATGGTTTTATGCTAATGGCCCTCGTCAGCCTAGGGCGGACTTTATTTCATGAGATCCACG
This sequence comes from Cordylochernes scorpioides, assembly GCA_030710605.1. Taxonomy (NCBI): domain Eukaryota; kingdom Metazoa; phylum Arthropoda; class Arachnida; order Pseudoscorpiones; family Chernetidae; genus Cordylochernes; species Cordylochernes scorpioides. The sequence continues at coordinate 112,380,743 of CP092864.1, read as the reverse complement.
TGGGATACAATGGAATCTTCACAATCTGCCAAAATGGTGTTTAGCTGGTAAAGTGGCTGGGCTAAATCTATGGCCAAATTATAGATGGAAAATTTTCCGGGAGGAAATAAATATAAAAAAGCATAGGCTCCTCTCGCGTCAAATTAAACGTTCAAACTAGACGCCATCTATATATTCCATCCATATAGAATGTGGTTGAAACTGGCTGTCTTTCAAATTAAGAGGGCGAACAAATTGGTGAGTAAGCCGAAATAACTCAGTAGGGAGAGCGTTAGACTGAAGACATAGGGTCCCTGGTTCGATCCCGAGTTTCGGCATCTTTACACTCTTGCAAGGTCTGGGGGGCCACCTCTACTCACCAACTTGCCATGTGTAAATAGCCAGGACAAGGGGGCTCTGTGCTCGGATGTAAGAGACGAAAACAAAATTCCTTTTTGAGTTCTGAGAAGAAATAAAATTTTCTAAAATGGTAAGCTGCATTCAAAGGGTATTATAACGATTTTGTCATGAATATAGAGGTTACCTCGCCGGCATTCATAGTTTTTAAAATTAAAGATACTTTGACCAGTAAATATTTTTATTATTTTATTTACTGGCCGAAGTATCTTTAATTTTAAGAATTAACGATTTTAGTTGGCACAGAAAAACAGATACATTTCTTATGCTAGTCATTGATAGATATGCCAAACCCAGGTGCTTTAAAAGTTTAAACAAATACCATTGAACTATGCAAATAGTAAAAATGCTTTGATCATTAATGGTGTTCTTTGGATTTAAAAAAACAGGCAATAAGGTTTGTACCGCACATGCTGAGGATTTAAAGCCATAAAAGTAAAATTTGCCTCTAAATATTAGAAAAATATTTGTTATAAAGGGATTAAAATGAATTTGAAGGTTCATAAAAGGAAAGGATTAATAACAAATAATTATCTTGGAATCAATTCGCAAATTTGAATATTCAGTTATTTTGAAACTTGTTATGGTCCCTTGTGAACTCTTTGAATTTGCAAGCGATTACTGAATAACCACGAGAACCTGAATGCATACCTTTTGCAAATTATCAATATTTGAATGTATTGATTAATATATTGAATGCACTTATGTTCATGATTGAACAAAATGATAGTTGAATAGGGTATATTTTCTACGTAATTTTCTCATTAATTGGAAATATATTTGTTTTTTAAACTGCGAGTTATTTGATATCTTAAAAATTTGTTTATTTGTAAATTATTATGGTTGTTTAAAAATAATGTTGTAGGTTTGTGAGAAGATAGTTTTAATATGAAAAATAGCACCTGAATACAAACAACATTTCAAAATCTTGACATCAAAATTACGCAGAACCAACACCAGCTATGACCAAAGTTTTTTTTATTAATCAACCAGGCGCGATATTGAAGTAGTTGCGCCTATTACAGAGGAAACAAACAAAAATAAATAAATAAAATTTAGAATTAAATATTTACAAATTTACATGTATTAATCGACAGAGTTCATAAAATCCATATATACAAAGTGGCTGATGTAAGAGTGATAAATCTTTTAGATCAGGGAACAAACGATGTCTCACTTCTGCAAAGTTCTGACAGCCATAGATAAGGTGAAGAGTAGTTTGTTCAGTTTCTCCGCAGGAACAATTTTTGCCACATTAGTGATGGCTATGACGTCCTAGGAGAGGAATAGTTAAATCGATCGAATCTGCTAAAAGGTATTCCAGAGCTGAAAGTGCTGTTTGGAGTAGAGGCATGTTGTAATTTTTCTGAAGAATGTACATGTCAAATAAAAACCAAATTATTTTCAAAATGTTAATAGCATTGCATTTTAGAAAATCCTCTCGAGAAGGTGTTCAGGTAAATTGAAGCAAACAATATATGACGACTCTTCCACATGACCCTGGCCGGGCGCTGGGCAACGGCATGGTAATTGTGTGGTGGATCCTCCTGTTTGGCAAAATATCCGCATGATGGTAAAATGGCAATATGAACACAAATTCTTAGCTACAAGTTAGGACGTTTTACCAATTTAATTACATTTCTAATATATTTTACATGCATGTACATGTGTTTTAAAAGGCAAAGAGTTTGAAACATCCCAAAACAGATGTTTTCAACCTGGGGTTTCCAAGAAGGCAACTCAATTACAGCGTAAATTCTTTTTAAATTGAAATTGTTTTTGGAAAAGAGGTATTTCTTCGGCGGATAACCAGCCCAGGACCTGCGTGGGTGTCCTGCCGGCCGGCCGGCCCACGCTCGATGGATCGATCCTAGACGTGGGCCGGCTGGGTTGCAAACATGGGTTGCTTCAAACCCTGATTTCACATAGCGAAAAATACCAGGAAAGAAACTCTGGCAAAATATACTAAATCAAACAACGATTAGACCATTTAGAATATGTTAAAACAAGGAATAAATATACGTCGATTATCAATATTAAAAGGAAAAATACTCTAACCTATGCACGGAGGATTCTGTGGCCACTAGACATGCGTCGGACCTGGAGGCTGTTGGACTCTGCGCTGTTTGGAGTATAGGAGCTCCATCTATGATTTCTTCCTGTGGTGAATCTGTATAAGATCGATGGTCTTAATAAAGCTAGTGTGTGTGTGTGTGGAACTAATTACTTTTTCTCCCGAGGTTTGCAAGATAACAAGGCAACTAGAGAAGTCAATGTAGGACATTGCAAATATTGTAGCATAAGCCGACTTCATGGAACAGGAAGCTCGTGTCAGCGCCGGGTTGTTCCACGCGAGCTCGCGCTAGTGTTTTTTCTTCTTTGGTCTCATATAAAACTATCTTTGTTTGTAGATGTTGAGTTAGTTAAACTTCTCTCGATTATTGAATTGTTCTTAGTTGCCATACGACTTTCTAATTATTCATCACTACATTTTGTGGAGAAGCCGGGTACGATTCCGACAAGATAATAAAATCTGGACGGTGTTTTGAGAAGCAGCCGACGTTTGCAAAGCTTGTCGCCGCTCGACATCGATATGAGTGAAGTAGAAGAAAAGCCACGTGTGCAAGCTACCACTTTCACATGTCTTCAACAACCAAGAAGCCTTCCTAATTTTTCAGGTAAGGCCACTGAATTTGCCCACCTATGGTTAAAAGATTTCAACCGTGTTGCTCTTTATAATGGTTGGGACGAAACAATGTGTTTGGCCAACGTTGTCTTCTTTTTGGAAGGGACAGCTAAATGTTGGTTCGATAACATTGAGGATGACCTTACATCTTGGGCTATTTTTAAAGAAAAATTTCAAGAAATGTTTGGTGACAAAGAGGATTACTCCAGAAAAATTGAGTCAGCGCTAAAAGTAAGAGCACAAAAGCCTGACGAGTCCATAGAATTTTATATTCAGGATGTGCTGAACCTTTGTCGCCAGCTAAACCCAAACATGTCTGAAGAAGACAGGGTAGGCCACCCCATGAAGGGAGTTGCTGACGACATTTACCGGATCTTCCTCACAATTGAGGTAGCTACAACTGTGGACTTCACCAAACACTGCCGTCGGATTGAGAAACTCAATAAAAAGAGGATCAGTAGTGTGAGGTTCGAGAGGATTCCCTCCGTTGCACAATTAAATATGAAGAGGCGGGTTACACTTTAAAGGATTTGATTAGGGAGATTGTCAAGGAAGAGCTCCGATTAATTCCAAATGAACAAGCGATTTCCATTTCTTCAAAATCTTTAGAAGAAAAGGTTTTGCAGCGAGCAGAACAATCCTTGTCGCCGATTGAGAAAGCACCTGTGGTCCATTCCAGGAAGGCTTTCCAGAATTTTCGCCGTGACAAACAAGAAATGGGCGAAGCGACAAAGAGGAGGAAAACAGACCAGTTCCGAACGGAGGATAACATCCCGATATGTTTCTATTGCAATCGGCCAGGACACGTCGCGAAACATTGTTGGAAAAGACGCCGTAGCCACCAAGAAAGAGAACCAAGTATAATCCAGGACAGTTATTATAGTCGTCGAAGACCTGGACTTATCTATATGTCAGACTTTATAACGCCGCAATTGGATAATTTTGAACGAAGCAACTCTCCCAGCCGTAATTTACCTAGAAGCTCCTCTCCCTACCCAGGACGTGGGAGATCGACAACAGGACGATACCAATCTAAATCGCCAGTCCGGATCCCCAGCCGTTCTCCCCACAGAAAGGTACAGGAAAACTAGGAAACACGACCTGTAAGTGAGGTAAGGTCGGACGTTGCTTAAAACCTCCACAGACGCGAGCTGACTTAGACGAAAACTATATTTGTATAAACATCAATGGGCGTCATGTCGAGGCGCTAATTGACACAGGGGCGTCATACTCTGTTATCTCAGCTAACTTAAGAGAGTCGCTAAAGGTTGTGATTATTAAGAATACCAATATAACTTTAAAAGTAGCAAACAATCGTTTCGTTTCCCCACTTGGAAAAGGTCTCCTGAGAGTAGGAATAAATGAATTTCAGCGGACTGCCGAGTTTCTCGTCCTTCCCAGTTGCAGCCACGATGTCATCTTGGGCTGGGATTTCCTCGAGTCTTCAAGTGCCATTATTGACTGTGGTCAATCTGAAATTTCGTTTTCAGAAATGCCTAATGAGGACCCATCCGTGGCACTAGCATCGGACGACATAATTCCCCCAAAATCCATCAAGAGGGTAGTTGGCCGGACACCCAACGTGGCAGGAAATAAGAATTGTGTTATTGAGGGTTCGAGGAAACTTCTTTTGGAAAAAGAGATTTTTATCCCCTCCTCTTACGTCACCATATGTCATGGCCAGGCCAATATTTGGGTGACTAATTTTAGCAAAAATCAAATACCAATCCCTTCTGGAATCTGCCTAGCTCAGTTTATTAAAATCCAGCCGCAAGAAGTTTGCCCAATCGTGGAAGCTAACGAAAACTATGTGTCTAAAGGTGTTGAGTCAACCTACAAGATGAGTGAGTTATAAGGTTCAAAAGAAAATCTTACTAATATCGATAATGCTGAGCGGCCTGTGGGAATGGAAAATATCTCATCATGTATCTCCCCCGAGCTTCCTCAGAGTCACAAGATCGAAATTTTGGAACTTCTTGAAATATTTTCGGAATTATTCAATCCGATTACCAAAAGTCCATCTGAACATATCACTAAGCATAAGTTCCAATTTTAGTATATGTACCGCCGAACAAGCGTGTACATCACTAAGCATAAGATAACTACAGGCGACGCCAGACCATTAAAAAGGAGGCCATATCGGGTTTCACCTTCTGAAAGGAAAGTTATTCAAGAAGAAGTTGACAGAATGAAGGAAATTGGAGTCGTCCAACCCTCGAAATGTCCTTGGGCTTCACTGGTCGTTTTGGTAAGAAAAAGAGACGAATCGGTGCGCTTTTGTGTGGATAATCGAGGCTTAAATAAAGTGACAAAAAAGGACGTTTATCCACTCCCACGAGTTGACGACGCTCTTTATTGTTTAAAAGGGGCGAAGATATACTCCACGATGGATCTTAAGTCGGGATATTGGAAGATTAGCGTTGTTGAAGCCGATCAAGAAAAAACTGCCTTCATCACTCCAGATGGCATTTTTGAATTTGAGGTCATGCCTTTCGAGCTTTGCAACGCCCCCGCCACGTTCGAAAGGATGATGGATGGTCTCCTGAAGGACCTACGGTGGACAATATGTTTGTGCTATCTGGACGATGTCGTTGTGTTCGCAGATAATTTTTCGGACCATCTAGCACGAATAGAGGCGGTTTTGAACTGTTTCAAGAAAGTTAGACTAAGGCTAAATCCCAGCAAGTGTTCTTTTGGTGCCAGTAAAATAAAGATCCTTGAGCATCAGGTAGACCAGAATGGGATCCGGCCAGACGAAGAGAAGATTAAGGCAATCAACGAATTCCCAGCCCCTAATAACTTGCAGCAGGTATGAAGCTTCCTTGGTTTATCATCTTATTATAGACGCTTCATTAGGAACTATGCGGATATCGCACGCCCCCTTAACGCACTAATCTCTAAGGGGACAAAGTTCGAGTGGAACACAGCCCAAGAAGGAGAGTTTCGGAAATTAAAGATTGCCTTGACGTCAAAACCAGTGTTGGGACATTTTGATAATGACGCTCCAACTGAACTACATATTGATGCCAGTGGATATGGAATAGGTTCCGTGCTTGCGCAAAATCAAGGGAGTGATGAAAAGGTAATCGCTTATGCTTCGCGCACCCTTTTAAGGGCCGAACAAAATTATTCAACAACAGAGAGAGAATGCCTGGCCATAATATGGGTTATTGGAAAATCTAGGCCTTATTTGTTCGGACATCATTTTAGAGTTGTAACCGACCACTATTCCTTATGTTGGTTGACACCTTGAAAGATCCTGCAGGCAGATTGGTGAGTAGGGCGCTGAGGCTACAGGGGAATGACGTCTCTATTGTCTACAAAACTGGGAGAATGCACCAAGACGCTGACCGCCTATCGAGAAATCCCCTAAAACATACCGAAGATAATTTCAATGATGATATTCCCACATTATTCATTTTAAGTGACATCGGTAGAGAAAAGGAAAATGACCCTTACATTGCGGAAATAATCTGAAATATATCTCAGCCTTCACTTTCAACTTACTTGCTCCATTATTGCGCTCAATGGTTTCTAAACGTTTTCAATTTGCTTGCTCCATTATTGCGCTCAATGGTTGCTATGACGTTCTCAACTTGCTTCCTCTTATTACGCTCCATGGTTGCTAAACGTTTTCAATTTGCTTGCTCCATTATTGCGCACAATGGTAGCTATGACATTTTCAATTTGCTTGCTCCATTATTATGCTCAATGGTTGCTATGGGGTTTTCAATTTGCTTGCTCCATTATTGCGCTCAATGGTTGCTATGACGTTCTCAACTTGCTTGCTCTAATATTACGCTCCATGGTTGCTGAACGTTTTCAATTTGCTTGCTCCTTTATTACGCTGAATGGTTGCTATGAACATTTTAACTTGCTTGCTCCATTATTGCGCTCAATGTGTGCTATGACGCTTTCAATTTTCTTGCTCCATTATTACGCTCAATAGTTGCTTTGACGTTCTCAATTTGCTTGCTCCTTTATTGCGCAAAATGGTTGCTATGACGTTTCCAACTTGCTTGTTCCTTTATTACGCTCAATGGTTGCTATGACGTTTTCAACTTGCTTGCTCCTTTATTACGCTCAATGGTTGCTATGACGTTTTCAACTTGCTTGCTCAGTTATTGCACTCAATTGTTGCTATGACGTTTTCAACTTGCTTGCTCCATTATTACGCTCCATGGTTGCTATGACGTTTTCAACTTGCTTGCTCCGTAATTGCGCTCAATGGTTGCTATGATATTTTCAATTTGCTTGCTCCATTATTACGTTCAATGGTTGCTATGACGTTTTCAACTTGCTTGCTCTATTATTACGCTCAATGGTTGCTATGACGTTTTCAACTTGCTTGCTCCGTTATTGCCCTCAATGGTTGCTATGGCGTTTTCAACTTGCTTGCTCCATTATTACGCTCAATGGTTGCTATGACGTTTTCAACAAGTTGAGTAAATTATTTAGTTTTTTTTTTGTTGCTATGACGCATTCAATTTGCTTGCTCAATTATTACGATCTCTTGTTTGCTATAAAGTTTTAAACTTGATTAGTAATTTATTTTCTCTAATTGCTATGTCATTTTCAACTTAATTAGAAAGTATTCTTCCTGTTTGTTTTTATATATATGTAAATATATATTGACTGACCTGTTTCACCAGATTCATTATGTTTTGTACATTTTATTGTGAAACGTATAATGTCTGCTAAAGTTGAACCAAATAAATAAATATAATAATTTTAAAAACCATCACTTCTTTTATTTAATTTGGTGGAAGTGGCGGGATGAAGCAACTACAAATATTTTAAATTTATTTTTCAAAAATAAATAAAAATGTGAACGTATTAAATTCCGTCACTTGAATGTAAAAAAAAAAAAAGATGAATCTTTCACATCTACACCAGTATTTTCAAACGAAGAAAATAAGCCAGAAAAATGTATAATTGGCGAAAAATGAAATATATTCGGATTCTGTAGAATTAGAAAAGCGACCCAGAAGACAACTACCTGCGAAGGTTTAGCATTCAATAGGCAAATAAGGCCAGGAAATATAGTATACTTTTTATTTGAAGAAAGTATTATATCCCTCACGATAAAAGAAACATTTTGGACAAATATATTAACCATTTAAAACCTTTTAAAATATAATTTTAGAACGTTATCAATCTTCAACAACTAATCAGCAATCAGGCCAAACATTTTTGATAACTTTCTATATTATATAAAAATATAGCGGATGTGTACCTGGCTTCGCCCGGGTTTTATCCGAATGAAAGTGTGCCTAACCAATATTATTGATAATAATATTCCGGAACACACAGAATATTATGATAATAATATTCGTTACATTTTATATTTATATAATATATAAAATATATTTTTCGAGCAAACATATCCACTCTCTCTACTAAATATATTTTAAAAAAGATATATATAAATAAAAATATCTAGAGATATGCTACATGATCTTAGCCAAAAGGCCGATAAACGATATTTTATATATAGAGATGACCTGGCTTCGTGTGTCTTCTGCTCGAGTGAATGTTTCGCTGTTAGAATTTTGTTCCTGCCTACTAAAAATTATTATCTGGCTTCGCCCGTGGTCCACTTTAGTGAATATTCCCCTAAAGAATTTTGTTTATGTCAATCAAGCATGATACAGCAATATTTTCATCATTATTTCTGACTAAAAAATTTGTTGCTCAGTACTTGGTTAATTATAATTTTTCTTGGTTAAAAGAGCGACAAAAACTTTTTCCAGAATTAACTCTCTGTCCTGTTCAAATTTCAGCGAGATTAGTTACATGTTGAGAGCGTGCATAGCCGACAAACATATGTAATAATATCGGGGACTTTTTGGGTAGTAGTATGATCCCTGTTGACTTACTTGGTTGATGTGGGCGCAGTCGTTTTTGGCTGAAATGGTAAAGTTTTCTCACAGGGGAAAATAACGAGACAGGACACAGGATTAGATTGAGAAATAGGCCAGCGATCAAGGGAGAAAGGGGTTTAGACTATTGGCGTTTTTGATTAATGGCTAGGCTGTTCACATATTGAACATTGGACTTATCTGGGTGATGAGCAAGATGGTGGCGAGCTCCTAATTTGTTCCTTGGCCGGTCCAGGTCCTAACTTGTTGCGATGGTGCCGAGGTCCCTGACTGATTAACCTGAGTCCGAGATTTAACTCGTTAACTCTTCAGTGTCCTCATTGGAGGATTCTCCTCTCGTGGCGGTCTCTCATTGGCTCTTAGCTAGTCCTGCTGGACTCTGATTGGATCTTAGCTATTCCTTTTATCTTTGTCTTGTTTTAACATGCTCCCGGAAGAAAAGGTTCTTGAACTCAGTTTTATTAGTTCCTGGGTAATAACTTTTGCTTCCTGGATAATGAAAACCTGCTAATGATTGTTTCTTCTCTGATGGCCTTTCTCCCAGATTCGCTAAGCCTAGCTTTTATTAAAATCTTTAGATCATACATTGCATATATATTGTGGTGGGGTTACATCTAGTTATATACAAATTATGACACATATATATATGTTCCCGGCTTCGCCCGGTTTTTACCCGAGTAAAGGTTTGCCTAACGAACATTTGTTAAAAGGATTCTAGCAAACATCCAATCCCTACTGAATCTATACTTGTCTATACTCTCAATAATTTGAAAAATTTTCCCGGTCCCTTGAAAAACACTCGATAAGTTGAATTAAATCAATATTAATTGGTCCACTCGGTAATTTGAAGTTGAAGGAATAGTACCTTGCCACAAACGGACATTTGTAAATAACTGCATTTAGCGAATGTACCCGCTTCGCCCGGTTTTTACCCGAGTAAGAGTTTGCCTAACGAACATTTGTTAAAACGGTTCTAGAAAACATCCAATCTACCTATATATAGATTTAAAAACGTATATAAATATAACTATTGTTATATTCGTTTGAATATATTTTTGAAAACATTCATTAAATTTTAAATAAGATATTTTCTTTGAATATATATTAATATTGAAATGCCAAGTTTTTTACAACGTCCTTGGAATAATATATTACTTTATCCTCAAATTAAATATTAAATTTGTTATATTTGGAACACATTTTAGCATTTTTACAATTTATAAATATATTTTCACCAGATACCGCGAGAGGCGCTGCTTGCGAGTGAAAGTAGAAAATTTGCAAATAAAATTGCAACGAATATTTATTTCAAATAAAATTCAAACCAGAAATCTTCCCAGTAGTATAGTAAATGATTTTCTAAAGTTTCACGGCGATTGGATAATCTTACCTTTTAAAAGTTGTGGTGTGTCGATTCATTAGTCCAGCGATGGCTCAGAAAGTCTCTCAAAGTTAGCGTTTTATTGGTATTACTTATTAGCTACATTTTTATGGGAAGACAAAAAGGACAACACCCTAGAATGCCATTAGGGTCCTCTCTGGTTTCCACCGCTGTGCCGCCCTGGCGCAGCGGTCGTCATCTCCTGATTTATGGCGCCTCTTGTATATTTTTGTTGACGGCGCGGTGCGTCATCCAGCAGGCTGGAATGAAGTCTCTCAGTCCCCACAGTACTCCCCTTTCAGTGGCGAAGTCACGATTCGGTGCACAAAGTGGTTAATTACAATATATATACATCATCAATATAGGCAAGAAAAAAAAGGAGAAATATAGTCTATTGCTCCTTAAATCTCACGGGTTTCTTGATTATTCTCCCCGATCTTGTCCTAGTCAGGTCTGGTGCTGATCCTGTTCCTTGGAATTCTGTGTACTTCTCCACATCTGGTGGGTCAGGATTCTGTTGGGACAATGTAGAAGGCAGCGCTCCCGACACGATCGGTCTTGCTGCAGGTGGGTGTTCTGAAGTTAGATTGTCCGAATCTGCCAGTAAGTAAGCAGGTCGCAATCGGTCAATCGATATGGTCACATTTCCTTCTTTCACTTTGAGTGTGAAGTACTTGTCTGTTCTATCAAGGACTGGGAAGGGTCCCTCATATGGTGGTTCCAGAGGTTTCCTCACTCTATCTGTCCTGATAAATACATGTGAACATGTTTTCAGATCTTTATGGACAAATACTTTAGTCTTCGAATGATGTTTTTCATTCAAGGGTTTGAGCAATTCCATTTGCTTTTGAAGCTGGTGAACAAATTCTTCTGCACGCAGGTGATGTTTAGAATCATCAAAGAATTCGCCAGGCAGTCTGATGGTTTTGCCATATACCATTTGAGACAAAGAATGGTTGTTATCTTTGTTGATAGCAGCACGCAAGCCTAGAAGAACTGTTGTCAGCGTTTCTGTCCACTTAATATTATTGTGGGCATGAATGGCAGTTTTAATGGTTCCATGAAGCCATTCGATCTTCCCATTACAATGAGGATGGTACGCCGTGGAATGGCGAAGTTTGATACTACACAGCGTTGTTAAATCTTTGAAAACCTGAGAAGTAAACTGCTTTCCTTGGTCTGATATCACTGTATGCAGTGCTCCAAATCTAACAATCCAGTTTTCGTAGAACTCTCTCGATACCCTTTCAGACTTCATATCTGGTAGCGGAACAACTTCCATCCAGCTGGTGTACCTGTCGATGCAGGTCAGACAGTAGATGTTACCATTCGATGGAGGTAAAGAACCAATTAGATCGATGTGGACAACACTAAATCTTTCATCCACTTCTTGATATTTGCCTATTTCTGATTTCGTGTGTATCGACACCTTGCACTTTTGGCAGTTGACACAAGCTTGAGCCCATTTCCGAATGTCTTTATTCATATTGGGCCATATAAATCTTGACGTTAATTGTTTAGTTGTGGCTTTGATTCCTGGGTGTGAGAGTTCGTGGAAGTTCCTAAAAACCATCATCCGGAATTTAATTGGAATGAATGGTCTAATATTATTGGTAGACACGTCACACCATAACAAATTGTCTGATTGTAGTGGGCATTGCTTAAATTTTAGAGAGGTATTCTTTGATATCAGGTTTTGTAGTTCTGAATCACCAGTTTGTTCTTTGGCGATCTCTTCATAGTCGATAGTTGTGATAGCATCAACTCTGGACAGAGCATAGGCGATTATGTTGTCAGTACCTTTTATGTACTTGATGTCAGTAGTGAATTGGGAGATGTATTGTAATTGTGATGTAATGTAATTGTAAATGTGATGTAATTGTCTAGGAGAAGCTTTCTCATTTTTTGCTTGAATGCGTAAATTAAAGGTTTGTGATCAGTCAAAATTGTAAATTCACGTGCCTCAAGCAGATGCTTGAAGAATTTGATAGACAAATATATTGCGAGAAGCTCTCTATCATATGTACTATAATTGCATTGAGCAGGATTTAATTTTTTAGAGAAAAATGCTATTGGTTTCCATGTATTATTGTCAAGCTGTTGGAGAACTGATCCAACTGCCCGATCTGAAGCATCTGTACAGAGTGAGATAGGCAGTTCAGTATCGGGGTAGGCTAACAGTGCTGTATTAGCTAGGGCTTGTTTGCATTTTTCAAACTGAACTTCAGCTTCTTCAGTCCATTTTATTTCGCTTCTATCCTTTTTCTTGGCACCCCTCAAGTATTCATGAAGGATGGCCCGAGTCTCTGCGGCATTGTTCAAAAAGGTACGATAAAAGTTTAGCATTCCCAAAAATATGCGTAATTCATGAACTGTTTTTGGTTTCTTATATTCTAGAATAGCTTTAACCTTTGTTGGGAGTGCTTTCACACCGTGAGAGGTAATTAGGTATCCTAGAAAATCAATTTCCTGTACTAGGAATTTAGATTTAGAAAGATTGATTCTTAATCCATAGGAATTTAGTCTGCTGAATAAAGTTTCAAGGTGGCTATAATGCTCTTCTTCCGTTTTAGAGGCTACCAGAATATCATCTAAGTAGACAAATGCAAAGTCCAAGTTTCTTAAGACTTCATGCATGAATCTCTGAAAGGTAGCAGTAGCATTTCTAAGACCGAAATCATTACATTAAATTCGAATAGCCCAAAAGGAGTAATGATGGCAGTCTTTGGTTTATCCTCTTCAGCAATTGGAATCTGATAGAATGCCTTGCATAGGTCTATTTTTGAGTACACACGAGTACCTTTTAAGATGTGGTGGAAATCGTCCAGTCTAGGGATTGGATAACGATCTGGAAGTGTAACTGCATTGAGTCTTCTATAATCACCACAAGGTATTAGTAACTCGTCCTTTTTTGAAACTAAATGTAGTGGACTCGCCCAAGGAGAATTTGAGGGTCTAATTATTCAATTATTCAACATATATTGAAATTCTGCCTTAGCAAGAGTTAATCTCTGTGAATCTAGACGACGGGCTTTTGAGTGAATTGGCTGACCTCTTGTAGGGATATAATGCTTAACGCTATGTTTTGCTTCTACAAAATCTGATGGTGGCCTACATAGGTTAGGATATTTGGTTAGGATAGCGCTGACCTTGGATGATGAGTTTAGAGTGCTAATATTTCCCATGTCTGAAATTGACTGAATGAGGCCTCTTATGGAAAGATTAGTTATTCCATCAATTAGGCGTTTATTTTTATATCAATAATCAATCCAAAGTTGTTCAAAAAGTCGGCTCCTATTATTTCTCTGTTAGTATTGGCGATTACAAAAGGCCATTGGAATTGACGTCGAAGTCCGATATCCAAATTTCTAACCTTTGTTCCAAAGGTAACAATTTCTGTACCATTGGCTGCATAAAGTTTATAATCAGAGCTAGGCATCCTAATTTTATCCTTTGGTGGTATTATAGAAATATCAGCGCCACTGTCCACCAAAAAGCGCAATCCCGTGTTTTTGTCCGTCACAAATAATCGGAGATTGCGACAATCCTGAATTCCTGCGGAAGAGTTTGTTGCTACTCTGTCCGCCGGTTGGAGTTTTACCGACTCTTTCCAACTGCACGGAGGCCTGCATTTATTTTTCAATAAATAAGGACCAAATCTAAAATGGTAATAGCAATATTTCCTTTTTGGATCGAAGGATCTTTGAGACTGGCTTCTCGGCCTTGACTGAGTCCTATTTTTGGTTCGAGATCTAGATCTCTCCAGCCTCAATACGGACACTTGCCGTTCAAGATCTTTCAATTTGGCGATCGAGCGATCTGTTGAGGGAGAAGACACTTCCGCATCGAATATTTCTTTGGAAGGGTTTATCTCGTTTATTTTATCAGCCATAATGGCCAATTTTCTAATGTCCTTATCGCTTACAATAAGTATATTCTTTATGGATGTGGGTAATTTATCGAGCCATAAAGTTTTTATTAAATTGTCAGAGATATCTGGGGTAGCGAGGGATCTGAGCTTTTGTAGTAACTGGCTCGGCTTCATGTCTCCGAGTTCTATACCAGAAATTAACTTTTTAATTCTCAACCCTTCACTTTTCTGAACAATTCAAGTAGTCGTGATTTACATTCAGAGTACTTGTTGTCGCTTTTGATATTAATTATGTCCCAAATATTTTCTACATATTTAGGTTCTAATTGGGAGATCAAATAATTGAATTTAGTGTCTTCCTGAATAATTACACCTATTTTGAACTGTGCTTCTACCTGGAAGAACCATATTTCAGGTTTTTCAACCCAAAAAGGCGGTATTTTAATACTAACTTTGCATATTTCTGAGGTATCGCTAGGCTCATTTTCTGTTTCCATTTTACTTAAATTTAAAATTCGACACAACAGCTAGATGTAAATAGAGATAAAGTTAAAAATAAAAAATCGAGATAAAATAATAAGGAAGATAATTTAAAAACTTATCTTAGTCTTGAGATGATATCCCGATATCTTGGATGATGCTTCTTTTCAAGCTTGAATCAATTTTTTTGCATTTCTTTATCTCTTGAAATCTTCGTATGCTTTTTCTTTTCAATCACATCCGGCTCACCAATGTGGTGTGTCGATTCATTAGTCCAGCGATGGCTCAGAAAGTCTCTCAAAGTTAGCGTTTTATTGGTATTACTTATTAGCTACATTTTTATGGGAAGACAAAAAGGACAACACCCTAGAATGCCATTCGGGTCCTCTCTGGTTTCCACCGCTGTGCCGCCCTGGCGCAGCGGTTGTCATCTCCTGATTTATGGCGCCTCTTGTTTGTTTTTCTTGACGGCGCGGTGCGTCATCCAGCAGGCTGGAATGGAGTCTCTCAGCCCCCACAGTGTAAACAAATTTCGTGAAAAATTATTAACCAATCAACTTCATTTATTGTCGCGACCAGTGCGGCGCCAAGCGGTAAAAGGCTAGGAAATAACGCCTTTTGGTTTTACATAAAAAAGCACATTAACTTTTTTAGTTTTTTGAATAGCCTATATGTTAAACGAAATCTTCAGCTACCTACATGCGAAATTTCATAATGATTGATTCTGTAGATTTTGCGCAACGCGATAACAAACATCGATTTTGGATTCCATTTTTATAGATATAAAGGATTTCAAAACTATTTAAAGAAGCGAGATTTTACACATTGCCCCCAGATTAATGAAAATGCACTACGCAAAAAAAGTTTAATAGCTTTACAAAAGCATGTAAAACCTTAAAGTGTTAATACACTGGGGAATGTAGATAGAAAACAAAGACTGTTTTGTGTGATGAAAACATCCTATTAGATCTTGTTGTCAATAAAATTGTAGAAAATAAAAGGACCCAGCAGATATTTTTGGAAAACGTTCTTATCAATTTCGAGATTGGCACTGGTGCGGAGGCGAATATTTTACAAAAATTATTTATTTCCAAAAGAATAAAACATTTGGAATTGAAACTAAGTAACACAAAATCTTATACCTATTCAGATGATAAACTACCATAGTGGGTGAAGCTAAAATTAAATGTTATGTCAACAAAAAATAAGTCTTATTAACATTTTTAATTTTGAACATGGAACGAGTAATAGTAACTCGTTCTAAGTACTATTCTAGTACTATTCTAAGTAGTGAATCAAACGAAAAGTTCGAGTTGATTCAGAGCACATATGCCCAATTGAAACCGATTCCTCTTGTATTATTAAAGGTTATTCCAATCCTTTGAAGGAATGGGTGTTCTCAAGACCCATTTAATGGCGACTACAGTGGAACCTCCCTTTAAAGGACACCTATTTTCAGAGACAAGGTTTCTTTTTTGGAGAGATGTCCCCTAACGGAGAGTTTCTAAATAGTGAAAATGGTGTGTGAGTGTCCTATCATGGAGGTTCTACTGTATTACGAAAGTAAATTACTATTCCGTACTGGACATACAGTCATCCTTCTGGCGATTCCTGTAAAAAAAATAATCTAAAATAATGTTAATTATGAATACTTATTTTGGAAAATATCAATTCAAAAGCCTACCTTTCGGATTCACTACAGCGCCAGACAACTCTCCAAAATACGTTTTTGAAATATTGTATGACATAAAAAACAAAAACATTTGTATATACATATGGATTATATTATTATTTTTGAAAATTCAATCTAGGAGTATAATGTTTCAAAGAGGTTTTTGAAAATAGCACAAAACAATAACTTGAAATTTGAAAAATATAATATATTTAACTTTTCAATTCAGAGATTACCTTCATTTGATATGAAAGAGGAGTACAAGGAATCAATCCCTAAGATGACCATGTAAAAGCCATTTGAAAAAAACAAGATACTTGCTGATAAATATCTGCCAATAATTTTAGGCCTAATTAACTATTTGACAAAATTCTTCACTGATCTATCAGGAAAGACTGTGCATATGAGACCATTGCTAAAGAAAGAAGTAATTTGTCTTGTTTTTTTTTCTTTAATGGCCATGTTTTAATAGGTCCATTGCATTGATTAGTGCTTTGAAGAAGGATCATAATGGCAAATCCAAGTCTCATCACATGTTATCACGCACAGAAAGTTCTACAGAAAAAATTATCCATGAGGTATTAACAAATCTCTTTTCGAATTTGCATAGTTTCTCATATTAGAAGTTTGTCACCCATTTTGAGCATACTTTTCGATACTTAACAAGTTTTAGAACACTTCCTTTGAACAGGGAAGGTTTTCCATTATTTCATAAGTCGTCATTTCCCGGTTATTCTTGATCAATTCCTCTGTTAAAGTCAAATTTGGTTCGTCACTACAGAGTATAGCATACCTGGCCTTTTTAAAAATCACGTTTCCATACACAGACTTTAGCTTCGAGTGCAGAGGCTGAAATGTCTTCGGACTTAAACAGGAACTCCATCACCGACCTTTGTCGATTCTCGTGTTTACTTCAGACTGCATATCTGAAAAATACAAATTATATCTTAATTCTGTTTGTAGAAATGAAAAATGAATGTTTATTTATTCAGAAAATGTTATTTATTTATTTCAACACACAAAACGCGATATTCCGGCTAGGGATATTTACGCCGATTTACATTTTAAAACAGAAACAGTTATAAACATATTATACAAGAAAAAAAAAATTGAAAATAAAAAAAGAGAAACAATAATATATATTAGGAACCTGAACCTTTCAGGTTAGAAAAAAAATATATATATATTTACAAAAATAGTTAAATCTGTGATAATTGTCTCTCTAGTATTTACAAATTGATATAGATCTACAACATTATTTACTGTCTGTTATCTAGCGACATAGAAGAGTGGGCATTCCAGCAGTAGGTGTCCCGAGTCCTGAGTTTCCTTGCCACAATGACAGCTAGAGTCCTCAACCGCTCCAATTGTTGATAAAAAATTCCTTAAAATTTCCATGGTTCGTTGTAAACTGGGTAGTATAAAAATTGGAACGAAAATTAAACTTGGAGCATGTGGTCTGAAAGCATTTTGATCCCCTATAGAAGCTTGAGCCAAATCATATTTAATTAATTTAGATTCAATATAGTCTGTGAGAAGGGGGAGGTTCGCTAGACTATGGACACAGTTGGAAGATGTGGTTTTGTAGGCTCTAATCGCCCAAAGAAATATTTGATAGTGAATAAATTTTAGAAAATGTTATTTTATAATCACAAAGTATTTAAATATTTTCTATATTGGTTATGGTGTGGATTACTTATTGAGACCGGCCCTTATATATCTACAGTGTAAAGGCCTCACACCTCTTAGCCGAATACCATTGGTAGAATATTTCAATTGATTTATTCACCATTTTTGACCAAAATATAAAATGATTGTAGTGGTTCGTTACAGTAATTATCTTTACAATTCACAATTCCAAATCATACAGCAGCAACTAAAATTATAAAATGAAAAGACAATGAAGATGCAAATTACATTGTTGTTGTTTATTATCCTTTGTTTAAAATGTGATGATGATAACAAAATGACTTTTTTATTTAATATACAAAATCAGTGAAAAAATAAAGAATCAATTATAAAATTCACAAACGTGACATATCCCTCGGCTTGAAGAATTTATTTTCGTAAAATACATAGCTTTAGTTGTGAAACATGAACTTTAACTAAGGAGGAATCTTCTCTTGACACACAACACACAATTCGCATGTAACATTTGATATAATTCCTGATATTCGAAATGGACCATCATACTTTGGTGATGTTTTGACCATGGTTGGTTCATTGAAAGCAATTTTACGAAGGACCAAATCTCCAACTTTAAATGATGATGACGGATGTCTTGCATCATGACGTGCTTTCCACTTTCCCTATGCTTTCTGCTATTTCCAATTGCCTTCTTTCTTGCTTCTTCTACTGTGCAATGTGGTAAATCAGAAAATTCTGGGATCGAAAAGTCACCAAAAAGTAGAAGGTTTGGTGGAAATCCAGTGACATCATGGGGTGTGCTATTGTAGTCTTTCACAATTTTTGCAAGTAATGAAGACCATTTTAGTCTTGGATTCTCTTGAAGGTTTGTTCTCAATTTTGCGAGAATAGTGTCGTTTACATTTTCACATAATCGATTACTTTGTGGATTATATGGTGTGGAATAGGTGTGTTGAACCTGATGCTCATTTAAAAATTTGTTAAATTCTTTTTATGTAAAACTAGCCGAATGACTCGGGCAACGCCCGGGTTTTACCCGATTAAATGCTTTTATTCAAATACTATTCTTTACAATTATAAATTGGCGCCGTTGATGTCATTCTTGTGAAACGTCCCGCTCCAAACTTTGTGTCTGAGAAGCGATATTTTTATAAAGAGATGATCTGGCTTTGTGTCTTCTGCTCGAATGAATGTTTTTCCGTTAGAATTTTGTTCCTGCATACTAAAAATGAACTGGCTTCACCCGTGGTCTCTGCTTTTTGGAATTTTTCCGGATATAATTTTGTATCTGATAATCAAATATGATGCAGCAATATTGTTGTTTAGTTTTATTCTGAACATAGGTGGCAGAAGGCGACGCGCGGCGGTGAAGGTAGAGCTACGTCATCGCTGACCAATGGGAGGCCGTCTGGCTGCGCCGCCAGAGGGAGCTCGCCACCTTCTAGACCATTCTGAGGACGCTCGCCACTAAACAACAAGGCCTATCAGCTGCGGCTTAAAATCTTTTGTAAATTCTTTAAATATTTATTGAAAAGAGAATTAAAATAAATTCATTTGTAAAGCTTGGGATAATTGCCTGCCAAAGATAAGTACATTTGTTTCTTTAAGCTATTATAAAACATTCTATTCAATTAAGGCCTAACGAGAACAAATTGTTTTGTAAACAATCATTCTGCTTTGCCAAGTGGGAAACAAAACATTGGTGCCGAAACCCGGGAATAAATCTATTAAATAATTATTTAAATATAAATAATTATAATTCATTTTTGAAATATATTATTAAAATTAATAATAGCAAAAATTAAAGATGGCTGCCAAAATGGCTGCCAAATTTAAAGCTACTTTAAATATTCTTGAATTTCATTTCAAACAAGTGGATTATTTTGAGCAAATTTCGCTCAAGATAATTGAATCGAAGGATGATGCAAATTTACAGACATTTAAACAAGATATTTTAGATATAAAATCTAACATTGGGAAAACTTATTGTAATCTTTTAACATTTTCTGAATTTGATGATGAAGTTTACTTTTCTAGAGTTATGCAATACAATGATAATCTTAGATATTTAGTGGCGAATATCAATAAAGTATCTTGTACAGCCATTTCAAGCAAAATTGTTGATCTAAATCAATCAACCACAAGTAAAATAGAACTTCCTAAATTTAATTTACCTTCCTTTTCTGGTGATGTTAACGAATGGCTTAGTTTCAAGCAATTGTTTTTTCTGTCTATTGATTCTAATACCGCTCTAACTGATTCACAAAAGCTGCAATAGTTACAATAAGCTGTTACTGGAGACGCTGAACGACTTATTAGAGGATTTCCTATTATTGATGAAAACTATGCCCATGCTTGGGCCACATTGGTCTCCAGATATGATAACAAAAAAGAACTTGCCTTTTCACAATGTACAAAATTATTCACTTTAAAACCTTTAAAACTAATAAATTCCAAGGCCATTTTCGAACTACTAGATATATGTAATGAAGCCATGAGAAATTTGAAATCACTTGGTTTGGAAAGAAATACACTTGTTGATATCTTTCTAATACATTTCCTACAAAGAAGAATAGGTGATGATTTGAAAAGGCAATGGGAATTGACGTTGATAGATGATGGCTTTCCATCCTACGAAAATTTTATTATGTTTCTTGAAAAACAAGCAAAAAGTTTGCAATCGATAAAAGGTTATGCTAAAGAGGATAAATCTGTAATGAAACAAACACATGTATATAATTCTATTTCAAAAGGTGATGATAAATGCCTATTATGCAAAAATTCACATCCTATATTCAAATGTGACAAGTTCCATAAAAGTTCTCTCCTTGAAAGATGGAACATAGTCAAAACCAATAACCTTTGTTTCAATTGTTTGCGTTCCAACCACAGAGTAACGTCATGTAAATTCACTATGCATTGTAAATCATGCAACAAAACAATCACACTCTTTTGCATTCCTTCCAACCCGAACCTTTGAATACCACTTCAATTAAAGCTCCAATTGCCCAATCTAGCGTTTCATGTTTTCTCAGTGATACAACAAAGCCCAATGAGACAATCTTATTATCTACTGCTATCGTTCGAGTGAGAGCAGAAAATGGATCGTTTCATCCATGCAGAGCTTTGATTGATATGGTTCTCAAAGAAGTCTAATAACAGAAAATTGTCGTGAAAAGTTGAATCTTCCTGTTAAAAAGAGCCAACTCACAGTTTTTGGAATTGGTAACCAACCAATACAGCAGTCTGCTAGTGAGACTTTTCTTCAATTTA
This sequence comes from Cordylochernes scorpioides, assembly GCA_030710605.1. Classification (NCBI taxonomy): domain Eukaryota; kingdom Metazoa; phylum Arthropoda; class Arachnida; order Pseudoscorpiones; family Chernetidae; genus Cordylochernes; species Cordylochernes scorpioides. The sequence goes on along the minus strand of CP092864.1, from coordinate 112,359,455 downwards.
AGCCTCATTTTTCTGATAGAATATTCAAAATTTCATCCATAATACTCGACCAAATCACTGTTGATTTACCTAATTTTCTGATAAATAGAGATAATTGGCCTCATCTTAAGAATACTTTATTAGCAGATCCCAATTTTGATAAAACGAGTCCCATTGATTTAGTAATTGGTGCAAACCTAGCCCCATTTTTATATACAGGAAAACTACGATTCGAAAATCATCCAGGACCCTCTGCCTGTAGTTCCAAGTTAGGATGGATACTTTCAGGAAATGTTTCCAGTTCTGAGACTGGAAACAGCTATATCTCATTATTCCTGTAGAAGGGCAGCTTGCGCCCGAAAGCTCGATTTGATTTTTCAAATAAAGAAACATCCTTTTTGAATCTATTCGTTATTATATATCTCATTATGCTCAACATCCCAAGGAGATGATAATCTGCTAAAGTTTTTTGAATTGGAATCGGTTCCTGCCGCTCTTCCATTGACTAAAGAGGAGAAGAGTTGCGGGGACATTTATGACAAGAACTTTTGCATATCAACAGATGGAAGATATTCTGTTGGTCTACCGTTTAAATCTGTGCCTAATCTCGGAGACTCACGTCAGAATGCCATGAAACGATTTCTTGCTCTTGAGAGAAAATTGCACAAATCTTTGAATCTTCTTCAGCAATATAAGGATTTCATGATGGAATACCTTTCTCTCAACCAAATGGAGCTCATTCCGAAAAACGAACGTGACAAACCATCAGACAAGTGCTATTATATATCTCACCATTGCGTTCTGCGTGAGCAGTGCAGCACTACTAAATTAAGAGTAGTGTTTGATGCATCGTGCAAAACGAGCAACAATTACTCCTTAAATGAATTTCTTCATACTGGACCAAAATTGCAGCATGATATTTTCAATATTCTTGTGAAGTTTCGTACTAATCCTATAGCTTTTACGGGAGATATTGAGAAAATGTACAGACAGATAAAAGTGAACTCTTCTAATCTCGACTTTCAGAGAATCTTCTGGAGAAATAGTCCATTGGAATCTTTATTGGAGTATAGATTGCTCACAGTAACTTATGGAATGTCGTGTGCACCATATCTTGCAATCCGTACCTTGATGCAACTTGCCACCGACAAAGAACTCCTGTTCCCAGAGGCATCTAAAATCATAAAAACTGATTTTTATGTAGACGACCTACTTTCAGGCGCAACAACAATCGAAGAAGCAAAAGTTCTCATTGATGATATCCGGAAAATCCTTTTTTTCTGGTGGCTTTTGCATAAGAAAATGGATGTCAAATGTCCCTGAGGTTCTTTCAGAGGTACCAGAAGCGCTGAAAGCACATGATTCATATGAAATCGGAGATAATTCATCTGTTAAGATTCTTGGGATAAATTGGAATCCATCCACGGATAATTTCACAATTACAGTCAATTCACTAAAAGACGTATATTCTAAAAGACAATTGTTATCGGACATTTCTCGAATTTATGACCCTTTGGGATGGTTATCACCGGTGATCATTAGCTTCAAGATTCTGTTCCAAACTTTGTGGAAACAGGATTTGGATTGGGATGATCCCTTGTCTGAATCGTTGTGTTCTCATTGGAGGAGAGTGAAAATGGATTTGGCCATGCTAAATCATATTAAAATTCCTAGATATATTTCCTGCAAGGGACTTATACATTCTTTAGAACTCCATGGATTTTGTGATGCTTCCGAATCTGCATATTCATCAGTTGTTTATATGAAATCTCGTTTTAAATCTGGTCATGTTCAAGTCACATTGATTGCTGCCAAGACAAAAGTCGCTCCCTTGAAGGCAACGTCAATACCTCGTCTGGAGCTTTGTGCTGCTCTTCTCCTTTCAAATTTATATGATTCCATTTGCAGCTCATTGCTGTTGCAGATTGACCGAGTAATTTTGTGGACAGATTCCCAGATTGTTTTATGTTGGATAAAATATGAATCAAAACATTGGAAACCTTTTGTTGGTAACCGGATTGCAGAAATTCAGCGACTAACTCTGCAATCTTCTTGGTACTATGTGTCTACCAAGGATAATCCTGCAGATTGCGCCTCCAGAGGTATAACTTCTTCAGAGCTAGTAAACCATTCACTTTGGTGGAATTGTCCTGATTGGCTATCAAACTCAAGTTTACAAGATCCGCTACCAATCACATATGAACTTCCAAAAGAAGTTTGTCATGAAAAAAGAAAGACTGTTCCGATTGTTCATTTCACTACTTGTCCTTTTCTAGACTTTATTTTCAAATTCTCAACATTCAGGAAGCTGAGCAGAGTTACGGCATGGCTCCTAAGATTTATCCACAATGCTAGACACAGCAGCGACAAAATAAAACACAAAGAATTGTCCTCTAATGAGCTCGATAATTCAATTCGAACTCTTATTCAAATCATTCAAAGTTCAGAATTTAAAACTGAAATTCAATGTTGTAATCAAAGCAAAGTACTACCATCAAACTCAAAACTTTTATCCTTAAACCCATTTATTGATTCATCAGGAATTCTACGTGTAGGAGGTCGACTGCGCAAATCCAACCTGCAATTCAATGAGAAGCATCCAATAATTCTTCCTCACAACCATTTTGTTACAGAATTGATTGTTCAACAATTCCACGTAGAGCATCTTCATTCTGGTCTCCAATTAACTCTGTGTGCCATCCGACAAAGTACTGGATTCCATCTGGTAGAATTCTAGTAAAAAAGCTCATTAATCGTTGCATGACATGTTTCAAGACGAAACGCCAAGTGTCAAAACAAATCATGGGAGATCTGCCTATCCATAGAATCATACCCTCAAGCCCTTTTAGCAAAACAGGAATAGACTTCGCAGGACCATTTATAACTAAACCTAATGTCATAAGAACAAAAGTAACATTAAAATCATATATAGCATTATTCATTTGTTTCTCAACGAAGGCTATTCACCTTGAGATAGTTTCAGATCTGTCAACCCCTGCCTTCCTCGTTGCTTTTAGAAGATTCATCTCTCGTCGAGGAAAACCCTCTGATATTTTCACCGACAACGCTACTAACTTTAAAGGAGCCAAGAATATTTTGAATAATATACATCAACTTGTAAAGGATTCTTCAATTCAAAATTATGTCGCTAATGAACACATCACTTGGCATTTTATACCTCCATCTGCTCCAAACTTCGGCGGCATTTGGGAAGCAGGAATTAAATCATTGAAGTATCATCTCCTAAGGTGTTTAAAATCTGCAGTTTTAAATTTTGAAGAACTCAATACTCTGACAAGTCAAATTGAAGCGTGCTTGAATTCTCGCCCGTTGTATCCGATGAGTTCGGATCCAAATGATTTCAACCCTCTCACTCCAGGACATTTTTTGATTGGAAGACCATTAACAGCACTCCCAGAGCCCAGTTATCACCCTAATGACAACTACTTAACTAGATGGAAATTAATTCAAAAGGCCAGAGATGTTTTCTGGCAAAGATGGTCCAGGGAATATCTAAACAATCTGCAACAACGGTCCTAATGGAAAAAAAACCTTTTCCAACCTGAAGGTTGGAGATTTGGTGTTGGTAAAAGACATTCCTATGCCTTCAATGCAGTGGAGCCTTGGCCGCATCACCAAGGTGTCACCTGGAGCGGATGGCATTGTCCGTGTTGTGGAACTTCAAACAGAGAAACAACATCATCTAATAAGACCCATCTCGAAGTTTGCACTTCTGCCATTCTAATTCTTCTTCTTCTTCAAAAAAAAACTTTATACACTATGTGATCCTTTTCTTTTGCCTTGTGTGTGGACTACGTCCACAGGAGGGGAGTATGTTTAGTTTTATTCTGAAAATAGTGGCAGAAGGCGGCGCGCGGCGGTGAAGGTAGAGCTACGTCATCGCTGACCAATGGGAGGCCGTCTGGCTGCGCCGCCAGAGGGAGTTCGCCACCTTCTAGTACATTCTTACCAACGCTCGCCACTAAAGAACAATGCCTTTCAGAGCTGCGGCTTATGTTGTATATATAATATGTTGAATAATCGGTTGAAAGGTACTTGGAACATTTTTCAAACCAAATGGCATAACTAAAAATTCATAATGCCCGTAATTTGTAAGGAATGAAGTTTTCTCAACAGAGTCTGGTTATAGTTCGACATGCCAATAGCCCCATGCTATATCCAGTATTGTGAAATATTTAGCATTATGTAGGCGATCAAACAGGTCCTGGATGTAAGGAAGAGGCTGCTTGTCATCAACTGTGATGACATTCAGTGTCCGGTAGTCAATGCAATCCTCTGCGAACCATCCTTTTTTTTTAGACCAACACTGCGGGGAAGGCCCAAGGTGACTGAGATTCTCTTATTAGTCCCTTTTGAGACAATTCTTCAACTTGTCTTTTTATTTCATTGTATTCAGCAAGTGGTCTTCTATATGGTCTACAACTGATGGGTGCATGTTCAACTGTATGGATTTTATGTTGAGCAGCAATCCATCCTATGTCAGGTTCATGCTAGCTGAACAATGCTTGGTGTTTTTCCAGTAATTGGTTGAGTTCTTTTTGTTGTTCAGATGGGAGATGTGTTTCAGCAGATATGGAAAATAAAATATTTTCCTTTAAAATACACCACTCTGTCTTTTGTGTCAATTATTAATCCAATTCTTCCTGCTATGTCAATTCCAATAAGCAATGTATAGCTAAGAATTTTCACTACCTGAAGTTTACACTTGATTAGTTTAAAATTAATTTTCAAAGTTACTTCCACTGAACCTAAAGTATAACTGTTCACCTGTTCAATTTTAATTATATAATTTCTATTCAATTTTAAATCAAGTTGTTCTGAAAGTGACCAACTTATTAATGAAATAGTGGAGCCAGTATCAATAAAAGATGAAATGAGCATATTATTAAGTGAAACTTCAACATTAACAAATTTATATGGATCGGTGATATTTGATATGCAAAATGAATCAGCAGTTGGTTGTTCAGTATCTGTGGTAGTTGGTTGATGTCTCTGCTGGTTAACTTTATAATTTGGATCAAAAGACTTACAGTCAATTATCAAATGCTTGAGTTGCAATCCTTTTTTGTTTTTACAAATTGGGCACCAATATGGGCAATTTTTCGAGGTTGTAGATGTAGTCATATTAAAAACTTTGTTTTTGTTTCTCTGTTGCTTTATTTGACTATTATTTTTTTTCAATCTCCATAACTATTTGCATCCAATGTGATGGATCTTTAGGCTGGGCTGCCACAAAATAATTTTTCCATTCTAATGGTAATCCATCTGTGAGCATTTGTAATTTTTCTATATTATTGAGGCTTGTTTGATTCGATAGTCTAATTTTATCTCTATAATAATCTTCGACTGTGTTTCTTCTTTTCTAAGTCTTCTTTTAGATGCTGCTACTATAGGGTTTCAACTTTATCCCGAAACGCTGGATTAATTTAGACTTTAGAGTATCCCATTTTTTAATAGATGAATTGCCTAATATCCCATCAGCGAACCATTCCAAAGCATCTTTATTCAACTGTAAATACAAAGCGCGATGTCCCGCCAAGGACACTGGCGCCCAAAGGAAAGCAATACAAGAGAGAGAGAGAGGGAGAATCTATTTGCATATCAAAAAACATATGCTCAACATATTTTTGAAATTGATTTCAAACAAGCATACTATATACATAGGTAATTTAATTTAAACACACCTCAAAATAAAGGAAAAAGGAAAAAAAAAAGAATCATATATACAGCACATAGTTAATTATACCTAACACTTGAGATTAATTAAAAACTTTGATATAAATTTACAAAATCTATTGAATACAATGTATTAATCCCTGCTGGATATCAGTTCTCTTGGATCGGTACAGAGGATACAGTTATTGAGTCTGTAGTCTTGAAATGCTGGGCACTTAAGTAATAATTCCAAAGCATCTTGATAGTGAATTAAATTATTGATTCTTTCACTTTCATCTAGCTTGATAGTTTCTAATTCATATAGTTTAAGCCAAGATTCAGGACGAATTGAACCTTTCTCACCGCTAAATATTTCTAATTTGTTTACGCCTGCCGCCATTTTACCTTTCTTTCGTCGTAGCCTTTTGTATGGTATCCTTTCGTAGCTGCGCCAAAATTTAATGTAACATTTTTGTGTTAATGTTAAAATTTTGTAATGTTAAAATATATTTTTAATTTAATTTGTAGTTGTTTCATGATAATGAAGATGCAAATTACATTGTTTTTGTTTATTATCGTTTGTTTAAAAATATTCATTGCATGTGATGATAACAAAAATGACTTTTTAATTTAATATACAAAAATCAGTAAAAAAAAAATTATTTCTAAAATTCACAAACGTGTGTGTGTGTGACAATATGATAAAAAAAGTCAAATGTTTTCGACAATGGAATATAAGGCACATAACATCCAGCCCGTACCAACCTCAGTTCAACTCCCTCAGTGAGCGGAACATTCAAACAGCTGAAATTTTTCTAGAGAAATCCAAGGAAGATAAAATCTAATGTGTATTAGGCACTATTTAATCGCGTAATACCCCAAGAGGAAGCCTACCATCCCCTGCAAAACTACTATTTAGCAGAAATTTGCAGTCGGTGTATCCTTCAGAAACTACCTCATAATACCTAACAACAGTTCATCCTGATTCCCTGAAAATACAAAGATTACAAGATCAAGCAAAGATCAAATTCTATTACAATGTATGCACCCGTCCTTTACCCCAGTTATAACCGAATGCACAAATAATGGTCCAAGGACCTCTGAAATTGACATCCGATACAGTAGTAAAAGAAAGAGAAGCACCAAGATCGTATCAAGAAAGGCATGGACTGGTTTTTATTAGGAACAGAAAAGCATTAAATCATCGATATAAAACAGCCCTGACGAACTGAAAGCTCCTCGAGAAATGCGGCTATGCGGAAGTTCAAGAATGTTCATCGTCTTAAAAACTTGGCTTCAAGATGTCCGTCTTAAGAACATTTCCCCACAGTTCCTTCTGCCAGCACGGAACGACCAGAATTTAGAACACGGTGTGGAAGAATGGTACATCCGCCAACAAAACTTGATCTCCAATTAAAAGGGACATGTTCTATATTTATATAGCCAGCACTCTTGGCTTCCATTTTTCCAGAATCACCATTATGTTTTTGAAAACTTCATTGTAAATCTCATATATAAATTTCAAGTTAAACTGAATAAATAAACATAATGAATGAAAACATTTCTTGTTTTATTTAATAGTTGCTGTGACATTTTGCACTTGATTATTAAATAATCGAGTTCTCTGGTTGATATATTGTTTTCAACTTGATTAAAAAATAAATTATTGAGTTCTCAGGTTGCTATGACGTTTTCAACTTGATGAGTAAATTATTGAGTTCTCTGGTTGCTATGACGTTTTCAACTTGATTATTAAATATTCGAGTTCTGTGGTTGCTATGACGTTTTCAACTTTATGAGTGAATTATTGAGTTCTCTGGTTGTTATGACGTTTTCAACTAGATTATTAAATATTCGAGTTATCTGGTTGCTATGACGTTTTCAACTTTATGAGTGAATTATTGAGTTATCAGGTTGCTATGACGTTTTCAACTTGATGAGTGAATTATTGAGTTCTCTGGTTTCTATGACGTTTTAAACTTGATGAGTGAATTATTGAGTTTTCTGGTTGCTATGACGTTTTCAACTTAATGAGCGAATTATTGAGTTCTCTGGTTGCTATGACGTTTTAAACTTGGTGAGTGAATTGTTGAGTTATCTGGTTGCTATGACGTTTTCAACTTGATGAGTGAATTATTGAGTTCTCTGGTTGCTATGACGTTTTAAACTATGCTAGCAAATTATTGAGTTCTCTGGTTGCTATGACGTTTTCAACTTCATGAGTAAATTATTGAGTTCTCTGGTTGCTATGACGTTTTAAACTTTGCTAGTAAATTATTGAGTTCTCTGGTTGCTATGACGTTTTCAACTTGGTGAGTGAATTCTTGAGTTCTCTGGTTGCTATGACGTTTTCAACTTTATGAGTGAATTATTGAGTTCTCTGGTTGCTATGACGTTTTCAACTTTATGAGTGAATTATTGAGTTCTCTGGTTGCTATGACGTTTTCAACTTGATTATTAAATATTCGACTTCTCTGGTTGCTATGACGTTTTCAACTTTATGAGTAATTTCTTGAGTTCTCTGGTTGCTAAGACGTTTTCAACTTGATTATTAAATATTCGAGTTCTCTGGTTGCTATGACGTTTTCAACTTTATGAGTGAATTATTGAGTTCTCTGGTTTCTATAACGTTTTAAACTTGATGTGTGAATTATTGAGTTCTCTGGTTGCTATGACGTTTTCAACTTGATGAGCGAATTATTGAGTTCTCTGGTTGCTATGACGTTTTAAACTTGGTGAGTGAATTATTGAGTTCTCTGGTTGCTATGACGTTTTCAACTTGGTGAGTGAATTATTGAGTTCTCTGGTTGCTATGACGTTTTAAACTTTGCTAGTAAATTATTGAGTTATCTGGTTGCTATGACGTTTTCAACTTCATGAGTAAATTATTGAGTTCTCTGGTTGCTATGACGTTTTTAACTTGATAGGTGGATTATTGAGTTCTCTGGTTGTTATGACGTTTTAAATTAGATAAGTAAATTTTTGAGCTCTCTGGTTGCTAAGACGTTTTAAACTAGATAAGTAAATTATTGAGCTCTCTGGTTGCTATGACGTTTTCAATTTGTGTGATGTGTGATGAGTAAATTATCGAGTTCTTTGGTTGCTATGGCGTTTTCAACTTTATGAGTAAATTATTGAGTTATCTGCTTGCTATTACGTTTTCAATTTGTTAAGTGTATTTTTTAGTTCTCTGGTTGCTATTACGTTTTCAGCTTGATGAGTGAATCATTGAGTTCTCTTGTTGCTATGATGTTTTCAACCAGATTAGTAAATTATTGAGTTTTCTGGTTGCTCTCTCTCTCTCTCTTTGACGTCCTATCCAAACCTTGACTTCAGAGGCACACATGACTCAGCCACACTAAAGGTATTCAACTAGATGATTCTCTACAGAACAGAACCATACACTATTGTATCAATATCAAGCAGATTTATAAAAATCGAAGTACACTAGAGCACATTTACTGCTTAAGAAGAATGATCGAGAAGTCTATAGACATGGATCTGATTTCTCTTGAAATTCATAGAAATTTTTAAAAAATCTACTTATATAATTGCCTTATTCTGTCTGTGTGAAGTTCACTGTGTGAAGTTCACGGATAGATTTTGGTCAGAATGGATAAAATAAAAAAAGTGTCAAGGGATGGGAATCGAACCCACGACCTTCCGCTTACCGGGCAGATGCCATGAACACTAGGCTACCCTGGACATATTTTTCCGTTCATAAATATAATATAAATATTTATATAATAACTGCTCTAATTTGAAATATTTAGTAGGTTTTATTTATTTATATATTTTCATTTTTAGATATAACTGATCTAATTCGCCGTTTAAAATAACTGCTCTAATTCGAAATATTTGGTATGTTTTATTTGTGTTCACTCTATTTCTATTTATTTGAAGTATTATAATTTCCATGTTTCAAAAACCTATTTCAAAAAGGTCGTTAGAAATATGTAAGGCCTGAAATAGCTTTACATGCGAATATTTATGATGCCAAGCGTAGCTTAATGGTTAGGTGTGCGGCTTCGTATTTCCACAACCTTGGTTCGAAACTTAGCCTGGGTGTTTTTTTTCATATTATTGAAGCAAAGTTTTTTTTTTTTTACAGTACCAAAATTTCCATACATAGGTAAAAAAGATACGAGGAAGACGATAGGCTATTTTAAATTATATATAAATTAAATATTAAAACTATATATTCAAATTATTCTACTTAGCTCACGAACAGCGCCCTCTATCAAGGTTATAAATACGTTTAATATCGAAATCTTCTCAAAATTTTATTAATAATAGTGTTCGCTTAATAATTAGAATACTTGATCTAAATCGAAATATTTATAGACGCTCGCTTGATTTGAAGATTTATATATCGTAACTAATCTGACTGTAAAGTTTGGAGCGGGACGTTTCACAAGAGTGACATCCACGGCGCCAATTTATAATTGTAACGAATAGTTTTTGAATAAAACATTTAATCGGGTAAACCCGGGCGTTGCCCGGGTCATTCGTCTAGTGACTTCATAAACAAATAAGTTGTGATTTTACATACAAAAACCTTGTACTTCTCGTAAAATCAGAGAAGAGGTAAAAGCCCAATAATAAGGATGCAAAATAAAGGCGTTAACCAACGGAGGCGAAAGAGGAAGCTTGTCAATAACACAAGTGTCCTTTAAATCGTTCCACTTATACTCTATCTTTATATTCTAGGTCTAGACTACATGTTGAAAATGATGGTCGGCAGCTCTTTAGAACTTACTTGAAGATTATCAAGGACAACATATGTATTCTGAGATTTTAGACTGCAGAGAATAAATAGATTCTACAATCTCACACAAAACCTCAAAAACCATTTCAATAAACCTTGTAAATAAGCAGCCAAATTCGGTCTACAAATTTATGTCTTTAAACCTCAAGAGCAGCTACCACACAACCTCTTTGAGAAAAGTATCGTCTGTATCTGGCATGATAACATAAATAAGGAAGCTATCTTAGTTGAGATAATACTTATTTGTTACAGACGACGTCTACAGACAACAATTGGAGTGGCTTGGATATCTCCTGAGACACCCTCCTGCATATTACTTCAACTGGATTTTCCTCACTGCGCAAGGAAATAAGGAAGTTCAACATGCCAATAGTGGCAATACGTCAACCAGATCTGAACAGACGATCACCCCCGTTTATCCACGGGATCGCACAGAACAGAGAAAGTTAGAGAAACATCATTAAATCCCGCCTAGTCTCCAAATATTTGTATACGATTTTCCTATTGGACAAATTTTAAAAATAAATGGTAAGATGGTGTCAACATTTATGAGGATAATTAAAACAATAATAAACAATAAGAGGAGCTACTTGTGTAAATTTCATTATTACCGCAAGCTTTCGAACAGAACGTTCTTCAACGGGCGTGGATAGTAAAAACGTACTAACATGCTATTAGAGGAGAAAAACTAATATATACACCAATAAATTTACATATTGAAGAGATAATAGCGTAAAAAGAGAATACAACATAAATATTTAAAATGAAATTTACATAATACAAACGTGACGACTAAAAAATAAGTATTTAAGTCTAAAAAAATTTAGTCGTCACGTTTGTATTATGTAAATTTATGAGGATACTTTACTTAATTTAGCTTCAGATTTGTTTACAAATATGTTGCAAAATAGGTAAATTACAATTCATAATCTTAATAATTACTACTCAAATTTATTCTAGCACAAGCCTTATATAACCATTTTACTGTGTACAAGGTGTGTCCAATAAATAATGAAACTGGTCAAAAATAAAAAAAAATAGAATGATTAAAAATAATTTTATTTGTATTTTTCAAAATAGTCCCCTCCCGCATCTATACACAATTCCCATCTCTTCTCCCATGCTTTAAAACATTTAGAAAAGGCATCTTTCGGGATGTTCTTCAAGACCTTTTTCGAATCCGCTATGATAGACTCTCTATGTTAAATTTCCTTCCTTTTAGAGAGCCATTTTGAGTTTTGGAAAGAGAAAAAATCATTGGGAGCTAGGTCTGGAGAATAGGGAGGTTGTGTTGAAGTGTTTGGATGCCGTGTTTAGCCAAAAAGGTCAGTACAGATGTAGCGGTGTGTGGTGGCGCATTTTCATGATGGATAATCCAATTTTTGGAAATCCACATTTTACTTCTTTTCAGACGAATTGATTCACGTACACGTCTCATGATGTTTAAATAAGACCCCTTATTGATTATTTGACCTTCCTCTAGATATTCATAATGTACAATTCCCTTTATGTCAAAGAACGTGACCAACAAGACTTTGTTTTTTTGACTTGCAAAGTCGGGATTTCTTCGTTCTTGGTTCATCTTTTCCTTTCCACTCCATGGATTGGCGTTTTGTTTCCGGGTCATACACGTAAACCCTTGTATCGTCTCCAGTTATTACTTTGTACTTCCAATTAGGGTTTTCTTCCACCATTTCAATCATTTTTTTGGCAATTTCAACGCGATTCTCATTTTGTTTGATTGTGAGAATTTTATGGACAAATTTTGAAGGTGTCTTCTTTAACTGCAAGTCTTCTTTAATTATCGATCCAACTAATGATTTTGATATCCCTGTTTCTTCCTCAATGTCCCGTAACCCTATTCGTGGATTTTCTTTTATCAAATTTGGAATTTGGCTCACCTTTTCAGGGTTCCTGTGCAGAATTGGACGTCCAACACGCTTCTCATCTTTCACTGATTCCATTCCATTTTTAAATCGTGAAAACCATCTAAATGTGGTGGGCTTATTTACATTTTAATTTCCAAATGCCAATTTCAACAAATATAAAGTTTCTGAAGCCGATTTCTCAATTTTGTAGCAAATTTTAATACAAATTCGTTGTTTGAATTTTCTATCCATTACAAAATAGAAGTTGTTATGCAAGGCGTTCTTTTTACAAGCTTACAATTTTGTAAATACATTATTTTAGCTTATTATATTTGGTTTCAATATTATAAACCTCTCTCAAGAACCCATTCTCCATTTAGCGCCTATTAGTGCCAGTCCTAAGTGTTAATGTTTAGTGAATGGTATATTTAGATCGTGTAATGTGTGTGTGCCACAATCATCATACTAACTACTTAACAAAACGAGAAGATAGGTAGCAGATATTCATTTCCTTTTTCTGGTATTGCGCTATCACAGCTTTACAATACGCCTTAACAGCACGGGGAACGGCATACAGTAGAAATTAATCAAATTAGACTTCGGCATATCTAAATTTTATACAGTACATATAAATTTGATATCTGACCATTAAAATACATGTAGAACCGTTTTTAAAGTATTGCTTTGTTCTCTATATTTCTAGAAGAGCCAAAATATGGGATTCAGAAACTTAAGTTAAGAAACCTATATCGTCGAAAAACTAGATTTCTATGTATATATTCTTTGTTATACTGGAATATTGCACTCAAAAGATTTTCTTTAAAAAAATTGCGTTTATTGTTCTTCTCTTCAAAATATGATGCGCGCGCACAGGGAGGTCACGTGCTCGCCGGCAGCCAATAAAAAATTAAAAAAAAAAAAAAACTCCCTCGAGCCGGATTTGAACCAGCGACCTAAGGATCACCGTTGTAACATCTACAATCCTCCGCTCTGCCAACTGAGCTATCGAGGGATACAAACTGTATGAATAAGTTTACCTTATAAAGTCAACTAATCCTATTTCTACACAAAATGTACTCATACATATATTATACAAGCGGATGTGTACCCGGCTTCGCCCGGGTTTTATCCGAGTGAAAGTTTGCCTAACAAATATTATATATTATGAAGTATAATAAACAATGTTAAAGATTAGTTTTAATTATTAATCAAGATTGTGTGTGCATATGTGAGAAAGATGTAATATCGTTGTTGTTTTCTTGGCCGACTGTTTTACATATGGTGTTATCTTAAAATTGCTTGTTTTGTATATTTTTTTTAGATTGAGATTATTAGCTAGTATGTAAAAAAATTAACTCTGTTGAATTTTTTTTTATTTATATATAAATAAAATTAACTCTGTTGATTTTTTTGTTTTTAATCGATAACACCGAAGTTACGCATGTTAATGTTAGGAAAAATATTTTGATGTTAAGCAAAACCTGCTCCATCTCGTTTTACATAAATGTTGAAAATTTGGTCGAAATTGATGCATTGTAACGAAAGTTTTTAGCGAACACGACTTATGAAATTTGCATTTTATTAATATAGATTATTATTATTATATATATATAGTCACGACCGTCTTTCCTCATCGGCCTCTGTCACGGATGCGCGCGAACAGGGAGGTCACGTGCTCGACGGCTCCCTCGAGCCGGATTTGAACCAGCGACCTAAGGATCACCGTTTAAACATCTACAGTCGGGTAAAACACGGGCGTTGCCCGGGTCATTCGGCTAGTAACATATATTGAGAAGAGAGAAAAATATATTCCCTAAGACAAAGAAAAGATATTGAACTCTCTCACACCATAAAACTATAAACACCTAGCGCACTCATTTAGCACTGGGTCTTATTATTCTCTAATATTACAATTCAAATGAAAAAAAATTAAACATAGAGGCTAATATGGGTAGATTCCCCAAAGTCGCTCTGAATATGTAGGAGTAAACCTTAGTTTGATCAGTTGCTGGTTCTGTAGGAATACACCTTTGTTTGATCGGGTGCTGGGACTGTAGGAGTACACCTTTTTTTGAAAGGGTGCTGGGACTGTAGGAGTAAACCTTTTTTGATTGGATGCTAGGTCTGTAGGAGTAAACCTTTGTTTAATCGGATGGATGCTGGGTCTGCAGGAGTAAACCTTTGTTTGATCGGGTGCTGGAACTGTAGGAGTAAACCTTTGTTCTGATCGAGTACTGGGACTGTAGGAGTACACCTTTTTTTTGATCGGGTGCTGGGTCTGTAGGAGTACACCTTTTTTTGATCGGGTGCTGGAACTATAGGAGTAACCCTTTGTTTGATCGGTTGCTGGGTTTGTAGGAGTAAACCTTTGTTTGATCGGATGCAGGGCCTGTAGGAGTGAACTTTTGTTTCATCGGGTGCAGAGTATAGGAGTAAGCCTTAGTTTGATCGGGTCCTGGGACTGTAGGTGTTAATATTTGTTTGATCGGTTGCTAGGTCTGTAGGAGTAAACCTTTGTTTAATCGGATGGATGCTGGGTCTGCAGGAGTAAACCTTTGTTTGATCGGGTGCTGGAACTGTAGGAGTAAACCTTTGTTCTGATCGAGTACTGGGACTGTAGGAGTACACCTTTTTTTGATCGGGTGCTGGTTCTGTAGGAGTACACCTTTTTTTGATCGGGTGCTGGAACTATAGGAGTAACCCTTTGTTTGATCGGTTGCTGGGTTTGTAGGAGTAAACCTTTGTTTGATCGTATGCTGGGCCTGTAGGAGTAAACTTTTGTTTCATCGGGTGCAGAGTATAGGAGTAAGCCTTAGTTTGATCGGGTCCTGGGACTGTAGGTGTTAATATTTGTTTGATCGGTTGCTAGGTCTGTAGGAGTACAAATTTTTTTGATCGGGTATGGGACTATAGGAGTAAATCTTTGTATGATTGGGTGCTAGATCAATAGAAGTAAACTTTTTTTGATTGGATGCTGGGTCTTTAGGAGTAAACCTTTGTTTGATCGAGTGCTAGATCAGTAATGTAAACTTTTGTTTGACCTGTTGCTGGGTCTGTAGGAGTTCACCTTTGTTTGATCGGGTGCTGGGTCTGTAGGAGTAAAACTTTGTTTGATCCTATGGATGCTGGGTATGTAGAAGTAAACCTTTGTTTGAACGGGTGCTGGGCCTGTAGGAGTACACCTTTGTTTGATAGGGTGCTAGGTCTGTAGGAGTAAACCTTTGTTTAATCGGGTGTTGGGACTGTAGGAGTGAACCTTTGTTTGATCGGGTGCTGGGTCTGTAGGAGTACACTTTTATTTGATCGGGTGCTTGGTCTATAGTAGCAAACCTATGTTTGATCGGGTGCTGGGTCTGTAGGAGTACACCTTTATTTGATCGGATGGATGCTGGGTCGGTAGGAGTAAACCTTTGTTTGATCGGGTGATGGGTCTGTAGGAGTAAACATTTGATGAATCGGATGGATGCTGAGTCGGTAGGAGTAAACCTTTGTTTGATTGAATGCTGGGCCCGTAGTAGTAAACCTTCGTGTGAATGGATGGATACTGGTCTGTAGGAGTAAACCTTTGTTTGATCGGGTGTTGGGCCTGTAGGTGTTCCCTTTTTTGATCGGGTGCTAGTTCTGTAGGAGAACAACTTTGTTTGATCGGATGCTTGGACTAAAGGAGTAAACCTTTTTTTTGTCCGGGTGCTTGATCAGGAGAAGTAAACTTCTGTTTGATCGGGTGCTGGGTCAGTAGGAGTAAATCTTTGTTTTATCGGGTGCTAGGTCTATAGGAGTGAACTTTTTTTTGATCGGAAGGATGCTGGGTCTGTAGGAGTAAACCTTTGTTTGATCGGATGGATGCTGGGCCTGTAGGGGTACACCTTTGTTTGATTGGGTGCTGGGTCTGTAGGAGTAACCCTTTGATTAATCGGGTGCTAGCTCTGTGGTAGTAAACCTTTGTTTGATCAGGTCCTAGGAATGTAGGAGTAAAACTTAGTTTGTTCGGGTGCTGGGACTGTAGGAGTACACCTTTATTTAATCGGGTGCTGGGACTGTAGGAGTAAACCTCTGTTTGATTGATGTTTAAGACTGTAGGAGTAAACCTTTGTTTGATCGAGTGCTTAGTCTGTAGGAGTGAGCCTTAGTTTGATTGGGTGCGGGGACTGTAGGTGTAAATCTTTATTTAATCGGGTGCTGGCACTGTAGGTGTAAATCTTTATTTGATCGGGTACTGGCACTGTAGGAGTACAATTTGTTTGATCGGGTGCTGGCACTGTAGGTGTAAATCTTTATTTGATCGGGTACTGGCACTGTAGGAGTACAATTTGTTTGATCGGGTGTTGGGATGGTAGGGGTAAACCTTTGTTGGATCAGATGGATGCTGTGGCGGTAGGGGTAAACCTTTGTTTGATCGGGTGCTGGGCTTGTAGTAGTAAACCATTGCTTAATCGTGTGCTAGGCCTGTAGGAGTAAACCTTTGTTTGATTGGCTGCTGTTAATGTAGGTGTAAACCTTAGTTTGATTGGGTGCTGGGACTGTAGGAGTAAATCTTAGTTTAACGGGAGCTGTAACAGTAGGAGTAAACCTTTGTTTGATCGGGTGCTGATTCTGTAGGAGTACCCTTTTTTTTAATCGGGTGTTGGGACTAGGAGTAAACCTTTTTTAGATCGAATGGATGCTGAGTCTGTAGGAGTAAACCTTTGTTTGATCGGGTGCGAGGAATGTAGGAGTAAACATTTGTTTGATTGGGTGCTGGGCCTGTAGGAGTACACCTTTGTTTGATTGGGTGCTGGGTCTGTAGAAGTAAACCTTTATTTGATCGGGTGTTGGGACGGTAGGAATGAACCTTTGTTTGATCGGGTGCTGGGTCTGTAGGAGTAAACCTTTGTTTGATCCGATGGAGGCTGGGTATGAAGGAGTAAACCTTTGTTTGATCGGGTGCTGGGCCTGTAGGAGTAAACCTTTATTTGACCAGGTGTTGGGACTGTAGGAGTGAATCTTTGTTTGATCGGGTGCTGGGTCTGTAAGAGTACACCTTGATTTGATCGGGTGCTGGGTCTATAGGAGTAAATTTTGGTTTAATCGGGTGCTGGGTCTGTAGGAGTAAACCTTTGTTTGATCGGATGGATGCTGGGTCGGTAGGAGTAAACCTTTGTTTGAATGGGTGTTGGGTCTATAGGAGTAAACCTTTGTTTGATCGTGGGCTGGGTCTGTAGGAGTAAACCTTTGATGAATCGGATGGATGCTGGGTCGGTAGGAGTAAACCTTTGTTTGATTGAATGGTGGGCCCATAGTAGTGAACCTTCGTGTGAATGGATGGATACTGGTCTGTAGGAGTAAACCTTTGTTTGATCGGGTGTTGGGCCTGTAGGTTTACACTTTTTTGATCGGGTGCTTGGTCTGTAGGAGAACAACTTTGTTTGATCGGATGCTTGGACTAAAGGAGTAAACCTTTTATTGTCTAAGTGCTGGATCAGGAGAAGTAAACTTCTGTTTAATAGGGTGCTGGGACTGTAGGAGTAAACCTCTGTTCGATCGGGGTTTAAGACTGTAGGAGTAAACCTTTGTTTGATCGAGTGCTGAGTCTGTAGGAGTGAACCTTAGTTTGATTGGGTGCAGGGACTGTAGGAGTAAATCTTTATTTGATCGGGTGCTGGCACTGTAGGTGTAAACCTTAGTTTGATTGGGTGCTGGGACTGTAGGAGTAAACCTTTGTTTTAATTGGGTGCTAGGAATGTAGGAGTAAACCTTTGTTTTGATCGAGTGCTGAGACTGTAGGAGTATACCTTTGTTTGATCGGAAGGATGCTGGGTCTGTTGGAGTAAACTTTTGTTTGATCGGTGGCTGGGCCTGTAAAAGTATGTCTTCGTTTGATCGGGTGCTGGGCCTGTAAGAGTATGTCTTCGTTTGATCGGGTGCTGGGTCTGTAGGAGTAACCCTTTGTTAGATCGGGTGTTGGGAGTGTAGGAGTAAACCTTTTTTAGAATTTTGAATTGAAATGGAGATTGAATTGATGCTGGGTCTGTAGGAGAAAACCTTTGTTTGATCGGCTGCTGGGACTGTAGCAGTACAACTTTGTTTGATCGGTTGCTTAGAATGTAGGAGTAAACCTTAGTTTGATTGGTTGCTGGCACTGTAGGAGTACAATTTGTTTGATCGGGTGTTGGGACTGTAGGGGTAAACCTTTGTTGGATCGGATGGATGCTGGGTCGGTAGGAGTAAACCTTTATTTGATCGGGTGCTGAGCTTGTAGGAGTAAACCATTGTTTAATCGTGTGCTAGGCCTGTAGGAGTACACCTTTGTTTGATCGGGTGCTGTAAATGTAGGAGTAAACCTTAGTTTGATCGGGTACTGGGACTGTAGGAGTAAATCTTAGTTTAACAGGAGCTGTAACAGTAGGAGTAAACCTTTGTTTTGATCGAGTGCTGAGACTGTAGGAGTATACCTTTGTTTGATCGGATGGATGCTGGGTCTGTAGGAGTAAACCTTTGTTTGATCGGGTGCTGGGCCTGTAAGAGTATGTCTTCGTTTGATCGGGTGCTGGGCCTGTAAGAGTATGTCTTCGTTTGATCGGTTGCTAGGTCTGTGGGAGTAACGCTTTGTTAGATCGAATCCTGGGAATGTAGGAGTAAACCTTTGTTTGATCGGCTGCTGGGACTGTAAAGGTAAACCTTTTTTGATCGGATAGATGCTGTGTCTGTATAAGTGAACATTTGTTTGATCGGTTGCTGGGCATGTAAAAGTATGACTTTTTCGATCTGGTGCTGGGCCTGTAGGAGTGAACCTTTGTTTGATCGGGTGCTGATTCTGTAGGAGTACACCTTTTTTTAATCGGGTGCTGGGACTAGGAGTAAACATTTTTTAGAGTGAATGGGTGCTGGGTCTGTAGGAGTAAACCTTTGTTTAATCGGGTGCGAGGAATGTAGGAGTAAACCTTTGTTCGATCGGGTGCTGGGCCTGTAGGAGTACACCTTTGTTTGATTGGGTGCTGGGTCTGTAGAAGTAAACCTTTATTTGATTGGGTGTTGGGACGGTAGGAGTGAACCTTTGTTTGATCGGGTGCTGGGTCTGTTAAAGTAAACCTTTGTTTGATCGGGTGCTGGGACTGTAGGAGGGAACCTTTTTTTGATCGGATGGATGCTGTGTCTGTAGGAGTAAACATTTGTTTGATCGGTTGTTGGGCCTGTAAAAGTACGTCTTTGTTTGATCGGGTCCTGGGTCTGTAGGAGTAAACTATGTTTAATTTGGTGCTGGGCTTGTAGTAGTAAACTTTTGTTTGATCTGTTGCTGGGTCTGTAGGAGTAAACCTTTGTTTGATCGGGTGCTGGGTCTGTAGGCGTAAACCTTTGTTTTATCGGGTGCTGGGTCTGTAGGAGTAAACCTTCGTTTGATCCGAAGGAGGCTGGGTATGCAGGAGTAAACCTTTGTTTGATTGGGTGCTGGGCCTTTAGGAGTAAACCTTTATTTGATCAGGTGTTGGGACTGTAGGAGTAAATCTTTGTTTGATCGTGGGCTGGGTCTGTAGGAGTACACCTTGATTTGATCAGGTGCTGGGTCTATAGGAGTAAACTTATGTTTAATCGAGTGCTGGGTCTGTAGGTGTAAACCTTTGTTTGATCGGATGGATGCTGGGTCGGTAGGAGTAAACCTTTGTTTGAGCGGCTGTTGGGTCTATAGGAGTAAACCTTTGTTTGATCGGGTGCTGGGTCTGTAGGAGTAAACCTTTATTTGACCAGGTGTTGGGACTGTAGGAGTGAATCTTTGTTTGATCGGGTGCTGGGTCTGGGAGAGTACATCTTGATTTGATCGGGTGCTGGGTCTATAGGAGTAAATTTTGGTTTAACCGGGTGCTGGGTCTGTAGGAGTAAACCTTTGTTTGATCGGATGGATGCTGGGTCGGTAGGAGTAAACCTTTGTTTGAATGGGTGTTGGGTCTATAGGAGTAAACCTTTGTTTGATCGGGTGCTGGGTCTGTAGGAGTAAACCTTTGATGAATCGGATGGATGCTGGGTCGGTAGGAGTAAACCTTTGTTTGATTGAATGGTGGGCCCATAGTAGTGAACCTTCGTGTAAATGGATGGATACTGGTCTGTAGGAGTAAACCTTTGTTTGATCGGGTGTTGGGCCTGTAGGTTTACACTTTTTTGATCGGGTGCTTGGTCTGTAGGAGAACAACTTTGTTTGATCGGATGCTTGGACTAAAGGAGTAAACCTTTTTTTGTCCAAGTGCTGGATCAGGAGAAGTAAACTTCTGTTTGATCGGGTGCTGGGTCAGTAGGAGTAAATCATTGTTTTATCGGGTGCTAGGTCTATAGGAGTAAACTTTTGTTTGATTGGAAGGATGCTGGGTCTGTAGGAGTAAACCTTTGTTTGATCGGATGGATGCTGGGCCTGTGGGGGTACACCTTTGTTTGATCGGGTGCTGGGTCTGTAGGAGTAACCCTTTGATTAATCGGGTGCTAGGTCTGTAGTAGTAAACCTTTGTTTGATCGGGTGCTAGGAATTTAGGAGTAAAACTTAGTTTGATCGGGTGCTGGGACTGTAAGAGTTCACCTTTGTTTAATAGGGTGCTGGGACTGTAGGAGTAAACCTCTGTTTGATCGGGGTTTAAGACTGTAGGAGTAAACCTTTCTTTGATCGAGTGCTGAGTCTGTAGGAGTGAACCTTAGTATGATTGGGTCCAGGGACTGTAGGAGTAAATCTTTATTTGACCGGGTGTTGGCACTGTAGGTGTAAATCTTTATTTGCTCGGGTGCTGGCACTGTAGGAATACAATTGGTTTGATCGGGTGTTGGGACTGTAGGGGTAAACCTTTGTTGGATCGGATGGATGCTGTGGCGGTAGGAGTAAACCAGTGTTTGATCGGGTGCTGGGCTTGTAGTAGTAAACCATTGTTTAATCGTGTGCTAGGCCTGTAGGAGTACAACTGATCGGGTGCTGTAAATGTAGGTGTAAACCTTAGTTTGATTGGGTGCTGGGACTGTAGGAGTAAACCTTTGTTTTAATTGGGTGGTAGGAATGTAGGAGTAAACCTTTGTTTTGATCGAGTGCTGAGACTGTAGGAGTATACCTTTGTTTGATCGGAAGGATGCTGGGTCTGTTGGAGTAAACTTTTGTTTGATCGGTGGCTGGGCCTGTAAGAGTATGTCTTCGTTTGATCGGGTGCTGGGCCTGTAAGAGTATGTCTTCGTTTGATCGGGTGCTGGGTCTGTAGGAGTAACCCTTTGTTAGATCGGGTGTTGGGAGTGTAGGAGTAAACATTTTTTAGATTGAATTGATGCTGGGTCTGTAGGAGAAAACCTTTGTTTGATCGGCTGCTGGGACTGTAGCAGTACAACTTTGTTTGATCGGGTGCTTAGAATGTAGGAGTATACCTTAGTTTGATTGGTTGCTGGCACTGTAGGAGTACAATTTGTTTGATCGGGTGTTGGGACTGTAGGGGTAAACCTTTGTTGGATCGGATGGATGCTGGGTCGGTAGGAGTAAACCTTTATTTGATCGGGTGCTGAGCTTGTAGGAGTAAACCATTGTTTAATCGTGTGCTAGGTCTTTAGGAGTACACCTTTGTTTGATCGGGTTCTGTAAATGTAGGAGTAAACCTTAGTTTGATCGGGTGCTGGGACTGTAGGAGTAAATCTTAGTTTAACAGGAGCTGTAACAGTAGGAGTAAACCTTTGTTTTGATCGAGTGCTGAGACTGTAGGAGTATACCTTTGTTTGATCGGATGGATGCTGGGTCTGTAGGAGTAAACCTTTGTTTGATCGGGTGCTGGGCCTGTAAGAGTATGTCTTCGTTTGATCGGGTGCTGGGCCTGTAAGAGTATGTCTTCGTTTGATCGGGTGCTGGGTCTCTGGGAGTAACACTTTGTTAGATCGGGTGTTTAGAGTGTAGGAGTAAACCTTTTTTAGATCGAATTGATGCTGGGTCTGTAGGAGTAAACCTTTGTTTGTTCGGGTGCTGGGAATGTAGGAGTAAACCTTTGTTTGATCGGCTGCTGGGACTGTAAAGGTAAACCATTTTTGATCGGATAGATGCTGTGTCTGTATAAGTGAACATTTGTTTGATCGGTTGCTGGGCCTGTAAGAGTATGACTTTTTCGATCTGGTGCTGGGCCTGTAGGAGTATGTCTTTTTTTGATCGGGTGCTGGGTCTGTAGGAGTAAACCTTTGTTTGATCGGGTGCTGATTCTGTAGGAGTACACCTTTTTTTAATCGGGTGCTGGGACTAGGAGTAAACCTTTTTTAGAGTGAATGGGTGCTGGGTCTGTAGGAGTAAACCTTTGTTTGATCGGGTGCGAGGAATGTAGGAGTAAACCTTTGTTCGATTGGGTGCTGGGCCTGTAGGAGTACACCTTTGTTTGATTGGGTGCTGGGTCTGTAGAAGTAAACCTTTATTTGATCGGGTGTTGGGACGGTAGGAGTGAACCTTTGTTTGATCTGGTGCTGGGTCTGTTAGAGTAAACCTTTGTTTGATCGGGTGCTGGGACTGTAGGAGGGAACCTTTTTTTGATCGGATGGATGCTGTGTCTGTAGGAGTAAACATTTGTTTGATCGGTTGTTGGGCCTGTAAAAGTACGTCTTTGTTTGATCGGGTCCTGGGTCTGTAGGAGTAAACTATGTTTAATTTGGTGCTGGGCTTGTAGTAGAAAACTTCTGTTTGATCTGTTGCTGGGTCTGTAGGAGTAAACCTTTGTTTGATCGGGTGCTGGGTCTGTAGGCGTAAACCTTTGTTTTATCGGGTGCTGGGTCTGTAGGAGTAACCCTTCGATTGATCCGAAGGATGCTGGGTATGTAGGAGTAAACCTTTGTTTGATCGGGTGCTGGGCCTTTAGGAGTAAACCTTTATTTGATCAGGTGTTGGGACTGTAGGAGTGAATCTTTGTTTGATCGGGGGCTGGGTCTGTAGGAGTACACCTTGATTTGATCGGGTCTGGGTCTATAGGAGTAAACTTATGTTTAATCGAGTGCTGGGTCTGTAGGTGTAAACCTTTGTTTGATCGGATGGATTTTGGGTCAGTAGGAGTAAACCTTTGTTTGATCGGCTGTTGGGTCTATAGGAGAAAACCGTTGTTTGATCGGGTGCTGGGTCTGTAGGAGTAAAACTTTGATGAATCGGATGGATGCTGGGTCGGTAGGAATAAACCTTTGTTTGATCGAATGCTGGGCCCGTAGTAGTAAACCTTTGTGTTATTGGATGGATACTGATCTGTAGGAGTAAACCTTTGTTTGATCGGGTGTTGGGCCTGTAGGAGAACAACTTTGTTTGATCGGGTGCTTGGACTAGAGGAGTAAACCTTTTTTTGATTGGGTGCTGGATCAGGAGAAGAAACTTTTGTTTGATCGGGTGCTGGGTCTGTAGGAGTAAATCATTGTTTGATCGGGTGCAGGGTCTGTAGGACTAAACTTTTGTTGAATCGGAAGGATGCTGGGGCTGTAGGAGTAAACTTTTGTTTAATCGGATGGATGCTGGGCCTGTAGGAGTACACCTTCATTTGATCGGGTGCTGGGTCTGTTGGAGTAACCCTTTGATTAATAGAGTGCTAGGTCAGTAGTAGTGAAACTTTGTTTGATCGGGTGCAGTCACTGTAGGAGTACAACCTTGTTTGATCGGGTGCTGGGAATGTAGGAGTAAAACTTAGTTTGATCTGGTGCTGGGACTGTAGGAGTAAACCTTCGTTTGATCGGATGCTGAGACTGTAGGAGTAAACCTGTGTTTGATCGGGTTTTAAGACTGTAGGGGTAAACCTTTGTTTGATCGAGTGCTGAGTCTGTAGGAGTGAGCCTTGGTTTCATTGGGTGCAGGGACTGTAGGTGTAAATCTTTATTTGATCGGGTGTTGGGACTGTAGGAGGAAACCTTTGTTTGATCGGCTGCTGGGACTGTAGGAATACAATTCGTTTAATCAGGTGTTGGGACTCTAGGGGTAAACCTTTGTTGGATCTGATGGATGCTGGGTCGGTAGAAGTAAACCTTTGTTTGATCGGGTGTTGGGCTTGTAGGATTAAACCATTGTTTGATCGGGTGCTAGGCCTGTAGGGTACACCTTTGTTTGATCGGGTGCTGTAAATGTAGGAGTAAACATTAATTTGATCGGGTGCTGGGACTGTAGGAATAAATCTTAGTTTAACGGGAGCTGTAACAGTAGAAGTAAACCTTTGTTTTACGAATGGATGCTGGGTCTGTAGGAATAAACCTTTGTTTGAAACGGGTACTGGGAATGTTGGAGTAAACCTTTGTTTTGATCGAGTGCTGAGACTAGGAGTAACCCTCTGTTTGATCAGATGGATGCTGGGTCTGTAGGAGTAAACCTTTGTTTATTCGGGTGCTGGGCCAGTAGGAGTATGTCTTCGTTTGATCGGGTGCTGGGTCTGTAGAAGTAACCCTTTGTTAGATCGGGTGATGGGTCTGTAGGAGTAAACCTTTATTTGATCAGGTGCTGATTCTTTAGGAGTACACGTTCTTTTGATCGGGTACTGGAACTGTAGGAGTAAACCTTCGTTTGATCGGGTGCTGGGAATGTAGGAGTAAAGCATTGTTTTGATCGGGTGCTAGTATTGAAGGAGTACACATTTGTTTGAACGTATACTGGGTCTATAGGAGTAAGCCTATGTTTGATCGAATGGATGCTGGGTCTGTAGGAGTAAACCTTTGTTTGATCGGGTGCTAGATCAGTAGAAGTAAACTTTTGTTTTATCAGGTGCTGGGTCTGTAGGGTAAACCTTTGTTTGAACGGCTGCTGGTACTGTAGAAGTAAATCTTTTTTTTGTTCGGATGGATGATGTGTCTGTAGGAGTAAACATTTGTTTGATCGCGTGCTGGGCCTGTAGTAGGAAACCTTTGTTTGATCGTATGCTGGGTTTGTAGGAGTAAACCTTTGTTTGATTGGAGGCTGTATCTTCATGAGTAAATCTTTTTTTGATCGAATGCTGAGTCTGTAGGAGTACAAATTTGTTTGATTGGGTGCTAGATCAGTAGATGTACACTTTTGTTTGATCTGTTGCTGGGTCTGTAGGAGTAAACCTTTGTTTGATCGGGTGCTAGGTCTGAAGGAGTAAACCTATGTTTGATCATGTGCTGGGTCCATAGGATTAAACCTTTGTTTGATTGGGTGCTGGGTTTGTAGGAGTGAACCTTTGTTGGATCGGGTGTTGGGTCTGTAGGAGTAAATCTTTGTTTGATCGGGTGCTAGATCAGTAGAAGTAAACTTTTGTTTTATTGGGTTGTGGGTCTGTAAGAGTAAACCTTTGTTTGATCGGGTGTTTGGACTGTAGGAGTAAACCTTTTTTTGATCGGATGGATGCTTTGTCTGTAGGAGTAAATATTAATTTGATCGGTTGCTGGGCCTGTAAAAGTACTTCTCTGTTTGATCGGGTGCTGGGTCTGTAGGAGTAAATTATGTTTGATCGGGTGCTGGGTTTGTAGGAATAAAACTTTGTTTGATTGGATGCTATGTCTTCAGGAGGAAATCTTTGTTTGATCGGGTGGTGAGTCTGTGGGAGTAAGCCTTAGTTTGATCGGGTCCTGGAACTGTAGGTGTAAATCTTTGTTGATAGGGTGCTAGGTCTGTAGGAGTACAAATATTTTTGATCGGGTATGGGACTATAGGAGTAAATATTTGTATGATTGGGTGCTAGATCAGTAGATGTAAAATTTGTTTGATCTTTTGCTGTGTTTGTAGGAGTAAACCTTTGTTTGATCGGGTGTTGAAACTGTAGGAGTAAACCTATGTTTATTAGGGTGCTGGGTCTGTAGGAATAAACCTTTGGTTGATCGGAAGGATGCTGGGTCGGTAGGAGTAAACCTTTGTTTGATCGGGTGCTGGGCCTGTAGGATTAAACCTTTGTGTTATCGGATGGATGCTGGTCTGTAGGAGTAGACCTTTGTTTGAGCGGATGTTGGATCTAAAGAAGTAAACCTTTGTTTATTCAGGTACTGGGCCTGTAGGAGTACAGCTTTGTTTCATTGGGTGCTGGGACTGTAGAAGTATCTCTTAGTTTGATTGAATGCTGGGCCCGTAGGAGTAAACCTTCGAGTAATTCGATGGATTCTTGTCTGTAGGAGTGAACCTTTGTTTGATCGGTTGTTGGGCCTATAGGAGTACACTTTTTAGATTGGGTGCTAGGTCTGTAGGAGAACAACTTTGTTTAATCAGGTGCTTGGACTGAAGGAGTAACCTTTTTTTGATCGGGTGCTGGATCAGGAGAAGTAAACTTTTGTTTGATCGTGTGCTGGGTTTGTAGTGGTAAAGCTTTGTTTGATCGTATGCTGGGTCTTAAGGAGTAAATCTTTGTTTGATCTGGTGGTGGGTCTGTAGGAGGAAGCCTTAGTTTGATCGGGTCCTGGGACTGAAGGTGTTAATCTTTGTTTGATCGGGTGCTAGGTCTGTAGGAGTACAAATTTGTTTAATCGGGTATGGGACTATAGGTGTATATATTGGTATGATTGGGTGCTAGATCAGCAGAGGTAAACTTTTTTTGATCGGATGCTGGGTCTTTAGGAGTAACCCTTTGTTTGATTGGGTGCTAGATCAGTAATGTAAACTTTTGTTTGATCTGTTGCTGGGTCTGTAGGAGTAAACCTTTGTTTGATCGGGTGCTAGGTCTGTATGAGTGAACCTTTGTTTTATCGGGTGCTGGGTCTGTAGGAGTAAACCTTTGTTCGATCCTATGGATGCTGGGTATGTAGGAATAAACCTTTGTTTGGTCGGGTGCCCGGCCTGAAGGGGAACACCTTCGTTTGATTGGGTGCTAGGTCTTTAGGAGTAAACTTTTGTTTGATCGGGTGTTGAAACTGTAGGAGTAAACCTATGTTTATTAGGGTGCTGGGTCTGTAGGAATAAACCTTTGGTTGATCGGAAGGATGCTGGGTTGGTAGGAGTAAACCTTTGTTTGATCGGGTGCTGGGCCTGTAGGATTAAACCTTTGTGTGATCGGATGGATGCTGGTCTGTAGGAGTAAACCTTTGTTTGAGCGGATGTTGGATCTAAAGAAGTAAACCTTTGTTTATTCAAGTACTGGGCCTGTAGGAGTACAGCTTTGTTTCATCGGGTGCTGGGACTGTAGAAGTAAATCTTAGTTTGATTGATTGCTGGGCCCGTAGCAGTAAACCTTCGTGTAATTCGATGGATTCTGGTCTGAAGGAGTGAACCTTTGTTTGATTGGTTGTTGGGCCTATAGGAGTACACTTTTTTGATCGGGTGCTAGGTCTGTAGGAGAACAACTTTGTTTGATCAGGTGCTTGGACTGAAAGAGTAACCTTTTTTTGATCGGGTGCCTGTTCAGGAGAAGTAAACTTTTGTTTGATCGTGTGCTGGGTTTGTAGCAGTAAACCTTTGTTTGATTGGATAAATGCTGGCTCTGTTGGAGTAAACCTTTGTTTGATCGGATGGATGCTGGGTCTGTTGGAGTAAACCTTTGTTCGATCTGGTGCTAGGTCTTTAGGAGTATACCTTTGTTTGATCGGATGGATGCTAGGTCTGTAGGAGTACACCTTTGTTAGATCGGGTCCTGGGCCTGTAGGAGTACACCTTTACTTGATCGGGTGCTGGGTCTGTAGGAATAAACCTTTAATTAAACGGGTGCTAGGTCTGTAGGAGAAAACCTTTGTGTGTTCGGGTGTTGGGACTGTAGGAGTACAACTTTGTTTGTTCGGGTGCTGGGAAAGAAGGATTTAACCTTAGTTTGAACGGGTGCTGGCACTGTTGGAGTAAACTTTTGTTTGATCGGGTGTTGGGACTGTAGGAGTAAACCCTTGTTGGATCGGATGGATGCCGGGTCGGTAGGATTAAACCTTAGTTTGATCGGGAGCTGGGCATGTAGGTGTAAACCATTGTTTAATTGGATGGATGCTGGTCTGAAGGTGTAAACCTTTGTTTGATCGGGTGCTAGGCCAGTCGGAGTACACCTTTGTTTGAATAGGTGCTCGGACTGTAGGAGTAAGTCATAGTTTAATCAGAAACTGGAGAGTTAGAGTAACCCTTTTATTTTATCGAATGAATGCTGGTCTGTGGGAGTGAACCTTTGTTTGAATCGGGTGTTGGGAATGTAGGAATAAACCTTTGTTCTGATCGAGTGCTGGGACTGTAGTAGTAAACCTTTGTTTGGTCGGATGGATGCTGAGTCTGTAGGAGTAAACCTTTGTTTGATCTGGTGCTGGGCCTGTAGAAAAATGTCTTTGTTTGATCGGGTGCTGGGTCTGTAGGAGTAAACCTTTGTTTGATCGCGACTGATTCTGTAGGAGTACACCTTGGTTTGATCGGATAATGGGTCTGTAGGAGTAAGTCTTTGTTTGATCGAATGGATGCTGGGTCTGTAGGAGTAAACCTATGTTTGATCGTGTGCCAGGACTGTAGGAGTAAACCTTTTTTTGATCGGATGGATGCTGTGTCTGTAGGAGTAAACATTTGTTTGATCGGTTGTTGGGCCTGTAAGTGTACGTCTTTGTTTGATCAGTGTGCTTGGTCTGTAGGAGTAAACTATGTTTGATCGCGTGTTGGGCCTGTAGTAGTAAACCTTTGTTTGACCGTGTGCTGGGTTTGTAGGAGTAAACCTTTGTTTGATCGGATGCTGGGACTTCAGGAGTAAATCTTTGTTTATCGGGTGATGAGTCTGTAGGAGTAAGCCTTAGTTTGATCGGGTCCTGAGACTGTAGTGGAAATCTTTGTCAGATCGGGTGATGGGTCTGTGGGAGTAAACCTTTGTTTGATCGGGTGCTGATTCTGTAGGAGTACACCTTCTTTTGACGGGTGCTGGGACTGTAGGAGTAAACCTTTGTTTGATCGGGTGCTGGGAATGTAGGAGTAAACCTTTGTTTGATCGGGTGCTAGATCAGTAGATGTAAACTTTTGTTCGACCTGTTGCTGGGTCTGTAGGAGTAAACCTTGTTTGATCGGGGGCTGGGTCTGTAGGAGTAAATCTTTGTTCGATCGGGTGCTGGTTCTGTAGGAGTAAACCTTTGTTTGATCCGATGGATGCTGGGCCTGTAGGAGTACACCTTTGTTTGATTGGGTGCTGGGTCTGTAGGAGTAAACTTTTGTTTGATCCGGTTTTGGGACTGTAGGAGTGAACCTTTGTTCGATCGGGTGCTGGGTCTGTAGGAGTAAACCTTTATTTGATCGGGTGCTGGGTCTATAGGAGTAAATCTATGTTTAATCGGGTGCTGGGTCTGTAGGAGTAAACCTTTGGTTGATCGGATGGATGCTGGGTATGTAGGAGTAAACCTTTGTTTGATCGTGTGCTGGGCTTGTAGGAGTAAACCTTTGTGTGATCGGATGGTTGCTGGTCTGTAGGAGTAAACCTTTGTTTGATCGGGTGTTGGGCCTAAAGGAGTAAACCTTTGTTTATTCGGGTACTGGGCCTGTAGGAGTACATCTTTGTTCCATCGGGTGCTGGGACTGTAGAAGTAAATCTTAGTTTGATCGAATGCTGGGCCCGTAGGAGTAAACCTTTGTATGATTGGATGGATACTGGTCTGTAGGAGTGAACCTTTGTTTGATCGGGTGTTAGGCCTATAGGAGTACACTTTTTTGATCGGGTGCTAGGTCTGTAGGAGAACAACTTTGTTTGATCGGGTGCTTGGACTAAAGGAGTAAACCTTTTTCTGATCGGGTGCTGGATCAGGAAACGTAAACTTTAGTTTGATCGTGTGCTGGGTCGGTAGGATTAAACCTTAGTTTGATCAGGTGCTGGGCATGTAGGTGTAAACCATTTTCTAATTGGATGGATGCTGGTCTGAAGGTGTAAACATTTGTTTGATCGGGTGCTAGGCCTCTAGGTATACACCTTTGTTTGAACAGGTTCTGGGACTGTAGGAGTAAATCTTAGTTTAATGAGAACTGGGAGAGTTAGAGTAACCCTTTTATTTTACCGAATGAATGCTGGGTCTGTGGGAGTGAACCTTTGAATCGGATGTTGGGAATGTAGGAATAAATCTTTGTTCTGATAGAGTGCTGGGACTGTAGGAGTAAACCTTTGTTTAGTCGGATGGATGCTGGGTCTGTAGGAGTAAACCTTTGTTTGATCTGGTGCTAGGCCTGTAGAAAAATGTCTTTGTTTGATCGGGTGCTGGGTCTGTAGGAGTAAACCTTTCGATAGATCGGGTGTTGGGTCTGTAGGAGAACAACTTTCTTTGATCAGATGCTTGGACTGAAGAAGTAAACCTTTTTTTGATCGGGTGCTGGATCAGGAGAAGTAAACTTTTGTTTGATCGTGTGCTGGGTTTGTAGGGGTAAAGCTTTCTTTGATCGGATGCTGGGTCTTAAGGAGTAAATCTTTGTTTGATCTGGTGGTGAGTCTTTTGGAGGAAGCCTTAGTTTGATCGGGTCCTGGGACTGTAGTTGTTAATCTTTGTTTGATCGGGTGCTAGGTCTGTAGGAGTACAAATTTGTTTAATCGGGTAAGGGACTATAGGAGTATATATTTGTATGATTGGGTGCTAGAGCAGCAGAAGTAAACTTTTTTTTTGATCGGATGCTGGGTCTTTAGGAGTAATTCTTTGTTTGATTGAGTGCAAGATCAGTAATATAAACTTTTTTAAGATCTGTTGATGGGTGTGTAGGATTTAACCTTTGTTTGATCGGGTGCTAGGTCTGTAGGAGTGAACCTTTGTTTTATCGGTTGCTGGGTCTGTAGGAGTAAACCTTTGTTTGATCCTATGGAAGCTGGGTATGTAGGTGTAAACCTTTGTTTGATCGGAAGCTGTACCTGTAGGAGTACACTTTTGTTTGATAGGGTGCTGGGTCTGTAGGCGTAAACCTTTTTTTGATCGGGTGTTGGGACTTTAGGAGTGAACCTTTTTTTGATCGGGTGGTGGTTCTGTAGAAGTACAACTTCATTTGATCGGGTGCTTGGTCTATAGTAGAAACCTATGTTTGATCGGAGTTTGGCCTGTAGGAGTAAACCTTTCTCTAATCGGATGGATGCTGGTCTGTAGGAGTAAACCTTTGTTTAATCGGGTGTTGGGCCTGTAGGAGTAAAACTTTGTAAGATCGGATGGATGCTGGGTCTGTTGGAGAAAACCTTTGTTCTAACCCGGTGTTGGGAATGTAGGAGTAAACCTTTGTTTTGATTGGGTGCTGGGACTGTAGGAGTAAACCTTTGTTTGAT
Source organism: Cordylochernes scorpioides (assembly GCA_030710605.1). NCBI lineage: Eukaryota > Metazoa > Arthropoda > Arachnida > Pseudoscorpiones > Chernetidae > Cordylochernes > Cordylochernes scorpioides. The sequence continues at coordinate 112,328,076 of CP092864.1, read as the reverse complement.
CGGATGGATGCTGGCTCTGTTGGAGTAAACGTTTGTTTGATCGGATGGATGCTGGGTCTGTTGGAGTAAACCTTTGTTCGATCTGGTGCTAGATCAGTAGAAGTAAACTTTTGTTTAGCCGGGTGCTGGGTCTGTAGGAGTAAACCTTTGTTTGATCGGGTGCTAGGTCTTTAGGAGTATACCTTTGTTTGATCGGATGGATGCTAGGTCTGTAGGAGTACACCTTTGTTTGATCGGGTCCTGGGCCTGTAGGAGTACAACTTTACTTGATCGGGTGCTGGGTCTGTAGGAATAAACCTTTGATTAAACGATTGCTAGGTCTGTAGGAGTAAACCTTTGTGTGAACGGGTGCTGGCACTGTTGGAGTAAACTTTTGTTTGATCGGGTGTTGGAACTGTAGGAGCAAACCCTTGTTGGATCGGATGGATGCCGGGTCGGTAGGAGCAAACCTTAGTTTGATCGGGAGCTGGGTATGTAGGTGTAAACCATTGTTTAATTGGATGGATGCTGGTCTGAAGGTGTAAACCTTTGTTTGATCGGGTGCTATGCCTGTCGGAGTACACCTTTGTTTGAACAGGTGCTGGGACTGTAGGAGTAAATCTTCGTTTAATGAGAACTGGGAGAGTTAGAGTAACCCTTTTATTTTATCGAATGAATGCTGGGTCTGTGGGAGTGAACCTTTGTTTGAATTGGGTGTTGGGAATGTAGGAATAAACCTTTGTTCTGATCGAGTGCTGGGACTGTAGTAGTAAACCTTTGTTTGGTCGGATGGATGCTGAGTCTGTAGGAGTAAACCTTTGTTTGATCTGGTGCTGGGCCTGTAGAAAAATGTCTTTTTTTTATGGGGTGCTGGGTCTGTAGGAGTAAACCTTTGATAGATCGGGTGTTGTGTCTGTAGGAGTAAACCTTTGTTTGATCGCGACTGATTCTGTAGGAGTACACCTTCGTTTGATCGGATACTGGGTCTGTAGGTTTAAGTCTTTGTTTGATCGAATGGATGCTGGGTCTGTAGGAGTAAACTTTATTTTTTGATCGGAAGGATGCTGTGTGTGTAGGAGTAAACATTTGTTTGATCGGTTGTTGGGCCTGTAAAAGTACGTCTTTGTTTGATCGGGTGCTTGGTCTGTAGGAGTAAGCCTTAGTTTGATCGGGTCCTGACACTGTAGGTGAAAATCTTTGTCAGATCGGGTGATAGGTCTGTGGGAGTAAACCTTTGTTTGATCGGGTGCTGATTCTCTAGGAGTACACCTTCTTTTGACGGGTGCTGACTGTAAGAGTAAACCTTTGTTTGATCGGGTGCTGGGAATGTAGGAGTAAAGCTTTGTTTTGATCGGGTGCTAGGATTGAAGGAGTACACCTTTGATCGGATACTGGGTCTATAGGAATAAGCATTTGTTTGGTCGAATTTATGCTGGGTCTGTAGAAGTAAACCTTTGTTTGATCGGGTGCTAGATCAGTAGAAATAAACTTTTGTTTTATCAGTTGCTGTGTCTGTAGGAGAAAACATTTGTTTGATCGGTTGCTGAATCTTCAGGAGTAAACCTTTGTTTGATCGGGTGATGAGTCTGTAGGAGTAAGCCTTTATTTGATCGGGTCGTGGGACTGTAGGTGAAAATCTTTGTTTGATCGGGTGCTAGGTCTGTAGGAGTACCAATTTATTTGATCGGGTATGGGACTATAGGAGTAAATCTTTGTATGATTCTGTGCTAATACGGTAGAAGTAAACTTTCGTTTGATCGGATGCTGGGTCTTTAGGAGTAAACCTTTGTTTGATCGGGTCGTGGGACTGTAGGAGTAAACCTTTGTTTGATCGGATGCTGGGACTTCAGGAGTAATTCTTTGTTTGATCGGGTGATGGGTCTGTGGGAGTACACCTTTGTTTGATCGTGTGCTGATTCTGTAGGAGTACACCTTCTTTTGATGGGTGCTGGGACTGTAGGAGTAAACCTTTGTTTGATCGGGTGCTGGGTATGTAGGAGTAAAGCTTTGTTTTGATCGGGTGCTAGGATTGAAGGAGTACACCTTTGATCGGATACTGGGTCTATAGGAATAAGCATTTGTTTGATCTAATGTATGCTGCTTCTGTAGAAGTAAACCTTTGTTTGATCGGGTGCTAGATCAGTAGAATTAAACCTTTGTTTTATCAGGTGCTGGGTCTATAGGAGTAAACCTTTGTTTGATTGGCTGCTGTTACTGTAGGAGTAAACCTTTTTTTCTGATCAGATGGATGCTGTGTCTGTAGGAGTAAACATTTGTTTGATCTGTTGCTGAATCTTCAGGAGTAAACCTTTGTTTGATCGGGTGATGAGTCTGTAGGAGTAAGCCTTTATTTGATCGGGTCGTGGGACTGTAGGTGAAAATCTTTGTTTGATCGGGTGCTAGGTCTGTAGGAGTACCAATTTATTTGATCGGGTATGGGACTATAGGAGTAAATCTTGGTATGATTCTGTGCTAGATCGGTAGAAGTAAATTTTCGTTTGATCGGATGCTGGGTCTTTAGGAGTAAACTTTTGTTTGATCGGGTGCTAGATCAGTAGATGTAAATTTTGTTCGATCTGTTGCTGGGTCTGTAGGAGTAAACCTTTGTTTGATCGGGGGCTGGGTCTGTAGGAGTAAACCTTTGTTTGATCGGGTGCTGTTTCTGTAGGAGTAAACCTTTGTTTGATCCGATGGATGCTGGGTATGTAGGAGTAAACCTTTGTTTGATCGGGTGCTGGGCCTGTAGGAGTACACCTTTGTTTGATTGGGAGCTGGGTCTGTAGGAGTAAACTTTTGTTTGATCCGGTTTTGGGACTGTAGGAGTGTACCTTTGTTTGATCGAGTGCTGGGTTGTAGGAGTACAACTTTTTTGATCGGGTGCTTGGACTAAAGGAGTAAACCTTTTTTTGATCGGGTGCTGGATCAGGAAAAGTAAACTTTTGTTTGATCGTGTGCTGGGTCGGTTGGATTAAACCTTAGTTTGATCAGGTGCTGGGCATGTAGGTGTAAACGATTGTTTAATTGGATGGATGCTGGTCTGAAGGTGTGAACCTTTGTTTTATCGGGTGCTAGGCCTGTAGGAGTAAACCTTTGATTGGTCGGATGGATGCTGGGTCTGTAGGAGTGAACCTTTGTTTGATATGGTGCTGGGCCTGTAGAAAAATGTCTTTTTTGATCGGGTGCTGGGTCTGTAGGAGTTACCCTTTGATAGATCGGGTGTTGGTTCTGTAGGAGTAAACCTTTGTTTGATCGGGTGCTGATTCTGTAGGAGTACACCTTTGTTTGATCGGATACTGGGTCTGTAGGAGTATGTCTTTGTTTGATCGAATGGATGCTGAGTCTATAGGAGTAAACCTTTGTTTGATCGTGTGCCAGGACTGTAGGAGTAAACCTTTTTTTTTATCGGATGGATGCTGTGTCTGTAGGAGTAAACATTTGTTTGATCGGTTGCTGAATCTTCAGGAGTAAATCTTTGTTTGATCGGGTGATGAGTCTGTAGGAGTAAGCCTTTATTTGTTCGGGTCGTGGGACTGTAGGTGTAAATCTTTGTTTGATTCTGTGCTAGATCGGTAGAAGTAAACTTTCGTTTGATCGGATGCTGGGTCTTTAGGAGTAAACCTTTGTTTGATCGGGTGCTAGATCAGTAGATGTAAACTTTTGTTCGATCTGTTGCTGGGTCTGTAGGAGTAAACCTCTGTTTGATCGGGGGCTGGGTCTGTAGGAGTAAACCTTTGTTTGATCGGGTGCTGGGAATGTAGGAGTAAAGCTTTGTTTTGATCGGGTGCTAGGATTGAAGGAGTACACCTTTGTTTGATCGGATACTGGTTCTATAGAAATAAGCATTTGTTTGTTCGAATGTATGCTGGGTCTGTAGGAGTAAACCTTTGTTTGATCGGCTGCTGGGACTGTAGGAGTAAACCTTTTTTTTTTTTTGATCGGATGGATGCTGTGTCTGTAGGAGTAAACATTTGTTTGATCAATTGCTGAATCTTCAGGAGTAAATCTTTGCTTGATTGGGTGATGAGTCTGTAGGAGTAAGCCTTTATTTGATCGTGTCGTGGGACTGTAGGTGTAAATCTTTGTTTGAACGGGTGCTAGGTCTGTAGGAGTACCAATTTGTTTGATCGGGTATGGGACTTTAGGAGTAAATCTTTGTATGATTTGGTGCTAGATCGGTAGAATTAAACTTTTGTTTGATCGGATGCTGGGTCTTTTGGAGTAAAACTTTGTTTGATCGAGTGCTAGATCAGTAGCTGTAAACTTTTGTTCGATCTGTTGCTGGGTCTGTGGGAGTAAACCTTTGTTTGAACGGGTGCAGGGTCTGTAGGAGTAAACCTTTGTTTGATCTGGTGCTGGGCATGTAGATATATGTCTTTGTTTGATCGGGTGCTGGGTCTGTAGGAGTAAACCTTTGTTAGATCGGGTGTTGGGTCTGTAGGAGTAAACCTTTGTTTGATCGGGTGCTGTTTCTGTAGGAGTACACCTTTGTTTGATCAGATACTGGGTCTGTAGGATTAAGCCTTTGTTTGATCGAATGGATACTTGGTCTGTAGGAGTAAACCTTTGTTTGGTCGGTTTCTAGATCAGTAGAAGTAAAATTTTGTTTTATCAGGTTCTGGGTCTGTAAGAGTAAACCTTTGTTTGATCGAGTGCCAGGACTGTAGGAGTAAATCTTTTTATGATCGGATGGATGCTGTGTCTGTAGCAGAAAACATTTGTTTGAGCGGATGTTGGATCTAAAGAAGTGAACCTTTGTTTATTCAGGTACTGGGCCTGTAGGAGTACAGCTTTGTTTCATCGGGTGCTGGGACTGTAGAAGTAAATCTTAGTTTGATTGAATGCTGGGCCCGTAGGAGTAAACCTTCGTGTAATTCGATGGATTCTGGTCTGTAGGAGTGAACCTTTGTTTGATCGGTTGTTGGGCCTATAGGAGTACACTTTTTTGATCGGGTGCTAGGTCTGTAGGAGAACAACTTTGTTTGATCAGGTGCTTGGACTGAAGGAGTAAACCTCTTTTTGATCGGGTGCTGGTTCAGGAGAAGTAAACTTTTGTTTGATCGTGTGCTGGGTTTGTAGGGGTAAAGCTTTGTTTGATCGGATGCTGGGTCTTAAGGAGTAAATCTTTGTTTGATCTGGTGGTGGGTCTGTAGGAGGAAGCCTTAGTTTGATCGGGTCCCGGGACTGAAGTTGTTAATCTTTGTTTGATCGGGTGTTAGGTCTGTAGGAGTACAAATTTGTTTAATCGGGTATATGACTATAGGAGTAAATATTGGTATGATTGGGTGCTAGATCAGCAGAAGTAAACTTTTTTTGATCGGCTGTTGGGACTGTAGGAGTGAACCTTTTTTTGATCGGGTGGTGGGTCTGTAAAAGTACAACTTCATTTGATCGGGTGCTTGGTCTATAGGAGTAAACCTATGTTTGATCGGATACTGGGTCTGTAGGATTAAACCTTTGTTTGATCGGATGAATGCTGGGTCGGTAGGAGTAAACCTTTCTGTAATCGAATGGATGTTGGCCTTTAGGAGTAAACCTTTGTTTGATCGGGTGTTGGGCCTGTAGGAGTAAACCTTTGTAAGATCGGATGGATGCTGGGTCTGTTGGAGAAAACCTTTGTTCAAACCCGGTGTTGGGAATGTAGGAGTAAACCTTTGTTTTGATTGGGTGCTGGAACTGTAGGAGTAAACCTTTGTTTGATCGGATGGATGCTGGCTCTTTTGGAGTAAACCTTTGTTTGATCGGATGGATGCTGAGTCTGTTGGAGTAAACCTTTGTTCGATCTGGTGCTAGGTCTTTAGGAGTATATCTTTGTTTGATCGGATGGATGCTAGGTCTGTAGGAGTACACCTTTACTTGATCGGGTGCAGGGTCTGTAGGAATAAACCTTTGATTAAACGGGTGCTAGGTCTGTAGGAGTAAACCTTTGTGTGATCGGGTGCTGGGACTGTAGGAGTACAACTTTGTTTGTTTGGGTGCTGGGAATGTAGGATTTAACCTTAGTTTGAATGGGTGCTGGCACTGTTGGAGTAAACTTTTGTTTGATCGGGTGTTGGAACTGTAGGTGTAAACCCTTGTTGGATCGGATGGATGCTGGGTCGGTAGGATTAAACCTTAGTTTGATCGGGAGCTGGGCATGTAGGTGTAAACCATTGTTTGATTGGATGGATGCTGGTCTGAAGGTGTAAACCTTTGTTTGATCGGGTGTTAGGCCTGTCGGAGTACACCTTTGTTTGATCAGATACTGGGTCTGTAGGATTAAGCCTTTGTTTGATCGAATGGATACATGGTCTGTAGAAGTAAACCTTTGTTTGGTCGGGTGCTAGATCAGTAGAAGTAAAATTTTGTTTTATCGAGTTCTGGGTCTGTAAGAGTAAACCTTTGTTTGATCGAGTGCCAGGACTGTAGGAGTAAACCTTTTTTTGATCGGATTGATGCTGTGTCTGTAGGAGTTAACATTTGTTTGATCGGTTGCTGGCCCTGTAAAAGTACGTCTTTGTTTGATCGGGTGCTGGGTCTGTAGGAGTAAACTATGTTTGATCGGGTGTTGGGCATATAGTAGTAAACCTTTGTTTGATCGGGTGCTGGGCCTGTAGGACTAAACCTCTGTGTGATCGGATGGATGCTGGTCTGTAGGAATAAACCTTTGTTTGAGCGGATGTTGGATCTAAAGAAGTAAACCTTTGTTTATTCAGGTACTGGGCCTGTAGGAGTACAGCTTTGTTTCATCGGGTGCTGGGACTGAAGAAGTAAATCTTAGTTTGATTGAATGCTGGACCCGTAGGAGTAAACCTTCGTGTAATTCGATGGATTCTGGTCTGTAGGAGTGAACCTTTGTTTGATCGGTTGTTGGGCCTATAGGAGTACACTTTTTTGATCGGGTGCTAGGTCTGTAGGAGAACAACTTTGTTTAATCAGGTGCTTGGACTGAAGGAGTAAACCTTTTTTTGATCGGGTGCTGGTTCAGGAGAAGTAAACTTTTGTTTGATCGTGTGCTGGGTTTGTAGGGATAAAGCTTTGTTTGATCGGATGCTGGGTCTAAAGGAGTAAATCTTTGTTTGATCTGGTGGTGGGTCTGTAGGAGGAAGCCTTAGTTTAATCGGGTCCTGGGACTGAAGGTGTTAATCTTTGTTCGATCGGGTGTTAGGTCTGTAGGAGTACAAATTTGTTTAATCGGGTATGGGACTATAGGAGTATATATTGGTATGATTGGGTGCTAGATCAGCAGAAGTAAACTTTTTTTTGATCGGATGCTGGGTCTTTAGGAGTAACCCTTTGTTTGATTGGGTGCTAGATCAGTAATGTAAACTTTTGTTTGATCTGTTGCTGGGTCTGTAGGAGTAAACCTTTGTTTGATCGGGTGCTAGGTCTGTATGAGTGAACCTTTGTTTTATCGGGTGCTGGGTCTGTAGGAGCAAACCTTTGTTTGATCTTATGGATGCTGGGTATGTAGGTGTAAACCTTTGTTTGATCGGAATCTGTACCTGTAGGAGTACACCTTTGTTTGATAGGATGATGGGTCTGTAGGAGTAAACCTTTTTTTGATCGGCTGTTGGGACTGTAGGAGTGAACCTTTTTTTGATCGGGAGGTGGGTCTGTAGAAGTACAACTTCATTTGATCGGGTGCTTGGTCTGTAGGAGTAAACCTATGTTTGATCGGATACTGGGTCTGTAGGATTAAACCTTTGTTTGATCGGATGAATGCTGGGTCGGTAGGAGTAAACCTTTGTTTGAACGGTGTTTGGCCTGTAGGAGTAAACCTTTCTGTAATCGGATGGATGCTGGTCTGTAGGAGTAAACCTTTGTTTGATCGGGTGTTGGGCCTGTAGGAGTAAACCTTTGTAAGATCGGATGGATGCTGGGTCTATTGGAGAAAACCTTTGTTCAAACCCGGTGTTGGGAATATAGGTGTAAACCTTTGTTTTGATTGGGTGCTGGAACTGTAGGAGTAAACCTTTGTTTGATCGGATGGATGCTGGCTCTGTTGGAGTAAACCTTTGTTTGATCGGATGGATGCTGGGTCTGTTGGAGTAAACCTTTGTTCGATCTGGTGCTAGGTCTTTAGGAGTATACCTTTGTTTGATCGGATGGATGCTAGGTCTGTAGGAGTACACCTTTGTTTGATCGGGTCCTGGGCCTGTAGGAGTACACCTTTACTTGATCGGGTGCAGCGTCTGTAGGAAAAAACCTTTGATTAAACGGGTGCTAGGTCTGTAGGAGTAAACCTTTGTGTGATCGGGTACTGGGACTGTAGTAGTACGACTTTGTTTGTTCGGGTGCTGGGAATGTAGGATTTAACCTTAGTTTGATTGGGTGCTGGCACTGTTGGTGTAAACTTTTGTTTGATCGGGTGTTGGAAATGTAGGAGTAAACCCTTGTTGGATCGGATGGATGCTGGGTCGGTAGGATTAAACCTTAGTTTGATCGGGATCTGGGCATGTAGGTGTAAACCATTGTTTGATTGGATGGATGCTGGTCTGAAGGTGTAAACCTTTGTTTGATCTGGTGCTAGGCCTGTCGGAGTACACCTTTGTTTGAACAGGTGCTCGGACTGTAGGAGTAAATCATAGTTTAATGAGAAACTGGAGAGTTAGAGTAACCCTTTTAATTTATCGAATGAATGCTGGGTCTGTGGGAGTGAACCTTTGTTTGAATCGGGTGTTGGGAATGTAGGAATAAACCTTTGTTCTGAACGAGTGCTGGGACTGTAGTAGTAAACCTTTGTTTGGTCGGATGGATGCTGAGTCTGTAGGAGTAAACCTTTGTTTGATCTGGTGCTGGGCCTGTAGAAAAATGTCTTTGTTTGATCGGGTGCTGGGTCTGTAGGAGTAAACCTTTGTTTGATCGCGACTGATTCTGTAGGAGTACACCTTGGTTTGATCGGATACTGTGTCTGTAGGAGTAAGTCTTTGTTTGATCGAATGGATCAAACCTTAGTTTGATCGGGAGCTGGGCATGAAGGTGTAAACCATTGTTTAATTGGATGGATGCTGGTCTGAAGGTATAAACCTTTGTTTGATCGGGTGTCAGGCATGTCGGAGAACACCTTTGTTTGAACAGGTGCTGGGACTGTAGGAGTAAATCTTCATTTAATGAGAACTGGGAGAGTTAGAGTAACCCTTTTATTTTATCGAATGAATGCTGGGTCTGTGGGAGTGAACCTTTGTTTGAATTGGGTGTTGGGAATGAAAGAATAAACCTTTGTTCTGATCGAGTGCTGGGACTGTAGTAGTGACCCTTTGTTTGGTCGGATGGAAGCTGAGTCTGTAGGAGTAAACCTTTGTTTGATCTGGTGCTGGGCCTGTAGAAAAATGTCTTTTTTTGATCGGGTGCTGGGTCTGTAGGAGTAAACCTTTGATAGATCGGGTGTTGTGTCGGTAGGAGTAAACCTTTGTTTGATCGCGACTGATTCTGTAGGAGTACACCTTTGTTTGATCGGATACTAGGTCTGTAGGTGTAAGTCTTTGTTTGATCGAATGGATGCTGGGTCTGTAGGAGCAAACCTTTTTTTGATCGGATGGATGCTGTGTCTGTAGGAGTAAACTATGTTTGATCGGGTGTTGGGCCTGTAGTAGTAAACCTTTGTTTGACCGTGTGCTGATTTGTAGGAGTAAACCTTTGTTTGATCGGATGCTGGGACTTCAAGAGTAAATCTTTGTTTGATCGGTGGTGAGTCTGTAGGAGTAAGCCTTAGTTTGATCGGGTCCTGACACTGTAGGTGAAAATCTTTGTCAGATCGGGTGATGGGTCTGTGGGAGTAAACCTTTGTTTGATCGGTTGCTGATTCTCTAGGAGTACACCTTCTTTTGACGGGTGCTTACTGTAGGAGTAAACCTTTGTTTGATCGGGTGCTGGGAATGTAGGAGTAAAGCTTTGTTTTGATCGGGTGCTAGGATTGAAGGAGTACACCTTTGATCGGATACTGGGTCTATAGGAATAAGCATTTGTTTGGTCGAATGTATGCTGGGTCTGTAGAAGTAAACCTTTGTTTGATCGGGTGCTAGTTCAGTAGAATAAACTTTTGTTTTATTAGGTGCTGGGTCTGTAGGAGTAAACCTTTGTTTGATCGACTGCTGGGACTGTAGGAGTAAATCTTTTTTTTTTTTGATCGGATGGATGCTGTGCCTGTAGGAGAAAACATTTGTTTGATCGGTTGCTGAATCTTCAGGAGTAAACCTTTGTTTGATCGGGTGATTAGTCTGTAGGAGTAAGCCTTTATTTGATCGGGTCGTGGGACTGTAGGTGTAAATCTTTGTTTGATCGGGTGCTAGGTCTGTAGGAGTACCAATTTGTTTGATCGGGTATGGGACTATAGGGGTAAATCTTTGTATGATTCTGTGCTAGATCGATGGAAGTAAACTTTCGTTTGATCGGATGCTGGGTCTTTAGGAGTAAACCTTTGTTTGATCGGGTGCTAGATCAGTAGATGTAAACTTTTGTTCGATCTGTTTCTGGGTCTGTAGGAGTAAACCTTTATTTGATCGGGGGCTGGGTCTGTAGGAATAAACCTTTGTTTGATTGGGTGCTGGATCTGTTGGAGTAAACCTTTGTTTGATCCCATGGATGCTGGGTATGTAGGAGTAAACCTTTGTTTGATCGGGTGCTGGGCCTGTAGGAGTACACCTTTGTTTGATTGGGTGCTGGGTCTGTAGGAGTAAACTTTTGTTTGATCCGGTTTTGGGACTGTAGGGGTGAACCTTTGTTTGATCGGGTGCTGGGAAATTAGGAGTACACCTTTATTTGATCGGGTGCTGGGTCTATAGGAGTAAATCTATGTTTAATCGGGTGCTGGGTCTGTAGGAGTAAACCTTTGGTTGATCGGATGGATGCTGGGTCTGTAGGAGTAAACCTTTGTTTGATCGTGTGCCAGGACTGTAGGAGTAAACCTTTTTTTGATCGGATGGATGCTTTGTCTGTAGGAGAAAACATTTGTTTGATCGGTTGTTGGGCCTTTAAAAGTACGTCTTTGTTTGATCGGGTGCTTGGTCTGTAGGAGTAAACTATGTTCGATCGAGTGTTGGGCCTGTAGTAGTAAACCTTTGTTTGATCGTGTGCTGGGTTTGTAGGAGTAAACCTTTGTTTGATCGGATGCTGGGACTTCAGGAGTAAATCTTTGTTTGATCGGGTGGTGAGTCTGTAGGAGTAAGCCTTAGTTTGATCGGGTCCTTAGACTGTAGGTGTAAATCTTTGTTAGATCAGGTGATGGGTCTATGGGAGTAAACCTTCGTTTGATCGGGTGCTGTTTCTGTAGGAGTACACCTTCTTTTGATCCAGTGCTGAGACTGTAGGAGTGAACCTTTGTTTAATCGGGTGCTGGGAATGTAGGAGTAAAGCTTTGTTTTGATCGGGTGCTAGGATTGAAGGAGTACACCTTTGTTTGATCGGATACTGGGTCTATTGAATTAAGCATTTGTTTGATTGAATGTATGCTGGGTCTGTAGGAGTAAACCTTTTTTTGATCGGGTTCTAGATCAGTAGAATTAAACTTTTGTTTTATCGGGTGCTGGGTGTGTAGGAGTAAACATTTGTTTGATCGGTTGCAGAATCTTCAGGAGTAAATCTTTGCTTGATCGGGTGATTGGACTATAGGAGTAAATCTTTGTATGATTTGGTGCTAGATCGGTAGAAGTAAACTTTTGTTTGATCGGATGCTGGGTTTGTAGGAGTAAACCTTTGTTTGATCGGATGCTGGGACTTCAGGAGTAAATCTTTGTTTGATCGGGTGGTGAGTCTGTAGGAGTAAGCCTTAGTTTGATCGGGTCCTGAGACTGTAGGTGTAAATCTTTGTTAGATCAGGTGATGGGTCTGTGGGAGTAAACCTTCGTTTGATCGGGTGCTGTTTCTGTAGGAGTACACCTTCTTTTGATCCAGTGCTGAGACTGTAGGAGTGAACCTTTGTTTAATCGGGTGCTGGGAATGTAGGAGTAAAGCTTTGTTTTGATCGGGTGCTAGGATTGAAGGAGTACACCTTTGTTTGATCGGATACTGGGTCTATTGAATTAAGCATTTGTTTGATTGAATGTATGCTGGGTCTGTAGGAGTAAACCTTCTTTTGATCGGGTTCTAGATCAGTAGAATTAAACTTTTGTTTTATCGGGTGCTGGGTGTGTAGGAGTAAACATTTGTTTGATCGGTTGCAGAATCTTCAGGAGTAAATCTTTGCTTGATCGGGTGATTGGACTATAGGAGTAAATCTTTGTATGATTTGGTGCTAGATCGGTAGAAGTAAACTTTTGTTTGATCGGATGCTGGGTCTTTAGGAGTACACCTTTGTTTCTTCGGGTGCTGGGACTGTAGAAGTAAATCTTAGTTTGATTGAATGCTGGGCCCCTAGGGGTAAACTTTTGTGTGATAGGATGGATACTGGTCTGTAGGAGTGAATATTTGTTTGATCGGTTGTTAAGCCTATAGGAGTACACTTTTTTGATCGGGTGCTAGGTCTGTAGAAGAAGAATTTGTTTGATCAGGTGCTTGGATGAAGGAGTAAACTTTTTTTTGATCGGGTGCTGGATCAGGAGAAGTAAACTTTTGTTTGATCGGGTGCTGGGTCTGTAGGAGTAAACCTTTGTTTGATCGGCTGCTGTTACTGTAGGAGTGAACCTTTTTTTTTTTGATCGGATGGATGCTGTGTCTGTAGGAGTAAACAATTGTTTGATCGGTTGCTGAATCTTCAGGAGTAAACCTTTGTTTGATTGGGTGATGAGTCTGTAGGAGTAAGCCTTTATTTGATCGGGTCGTGGGACTGTAGGTGTAAATCTTTGTTCGATCGGGTGCTAGGTCTGTAGGAGTACCAATTTATTTGATCGGGTATGGGACTATAGGAGTAAATCTTTGTATGATTCTGTGCTAGATCGGTAGAAGTAAACTTTCGTTTGATCGGATGCTGGGTCTTTAGGAGTAAACCTTTGTTTGATCGGGTGCTAGATCAGTAGATGTAAACTTTTGTTCGATCTGTTGCTGGGTCTGTAGGAGTAAACCTTTGTTTGATCGGGGGCTGGTTCTGTAGGAGTAAACCTTTGTTTGATCGGATACTGGGACTGTAGAAATAAGTCTTTGTTTGATCGAATGGATGCTGAGTCTGTAGGAGTAAACCTTTGTTTGATCGTGTGCCAGGACTGTAGGAGTAAACCTTTTTTTTTTTTGATCGGATGGATGCTGTGTCTGTAGGATTAAACATTTGTTTGATCGGTTGTTGGGCCTTTAAAAGTACGTCTTTGTTTGTTCGGGTGCTTGGTCTGTAGGAGTAAACTATGTTTGATCGGGTGTTGGGCCTGTAGTAGTAAAACTTTGTTTGATCGTGTGCTGGGTTTGTAGGAGTAAACCTTTGTTTGATCGGGTGCTGGGCCTGTAGGAGTACACCTTTGTTTGATTGGGTGCTGGGTCTGTAGGAGTAAACTTTTGTTTAATCCGGTTTTGGGATTGTAGGAGTGAACCTTTGTTTGATCGGGTGCTGGGTCTGTAGGAGTACAACTTTTTTGATCGGGTGCTTGGACTAAAGGAGTAAACCTTTTTTTGATCGGGTGCTGGATCAGGAAAAGTAAACTTTTGTTTGATCGTGTGCTGGGTCGGTTGGATTAAACCTTAGTTTGATCAGGTGCTGGGCATGTAGGTGTAAATCATTGTTTAATTGGATGGATGCTGGTCTGAAGGTGTAAACCATTATTTGATCGTAGCTAGGCCTGTATGAGTAAACCTTTGATTGGTCGGATGGATGCTGGGTCTGTAGGAGTGAACCTTTGATTGGTCGGATGGATGCTGGGTCTGTAGGAGTAAACCTTTGTTTGATCTGGTGCTGGGCCTGTAGAAAAATGTCTTTGTTTGATCGGGTGCTGGGTCTGTAGGAGTAAACCTTTGATAGATCGGGTGTTGGTTCTGTAGGAGTAAACCTTTGTTTGATCGGATACTGGGTCTGTAGGAATAAGTCTTTGTTTGATCGAATGGATGCTGAGTGTGTAGGAGTAAACCTTTGTTTGATCGTGTGCCAGGACTGTAGGAGTAAACTTTTTTTTTTTGATCGGATGGATGCTGTGTCTGTAGGATTAAACATTTGTTTGATCGGTTGTTGGGCCTTTAAAAGTATGTCTTTGTTTGTTCGGGTGCTTGGTCTGTAGGAGTAAACTATGTTTGATCGGGTGTTGGGCCTCTAGTAGTAAAACTTTGTTTGATCGTGTGCTGGGTTTGTAGGAGTAAACCTTTGTTTGATCGGGTGGTGAGTCTGTAGGAGTAAGCCTTGGTTTGATCGGGTCCTGAGACTGTAGGTGTAAATCTTTGTTAAATCGGGTGATGGGTCTGTGGGAGTACACCTTCTTTTGATCGGGTGCTGGGACTGTAGGAGTAAACCTTTGTTTGATCGGGTGCTGGGAATGTAGGAGTAAAGCTTTGTTTTGATCGGGGTGCTAGGATTGAAGGAGTACACCTTTGTTTGATCGGATACTGGTTCTATAGAAATAAGCATTTGTTTGTTCGAATGTATGCTGGGTCTGTAGGAGTAAACCTTTGTTTGATCGACTGCTGGGACTGTAGGAGTAAACCTTTTTTTTTTTTGATCGGATGAATGCTGTGTCTGTAGGAGTAAACATTTGTTTTATCGGTTGCTGAATCTTCAGGAGTAAATCTGTGCTTGATCGGGGGATGAGTCTGTAGGAGTAAGCCTTTATTTGATCGTGTCGTGAAACTGTAGGTGTAAATCTTTGTTTGATCTGGTGCTAGGTCTGTAGGAGTACCAATTTGTTTGATCGGGTATGGGACTATAGGAGTAAATCTTTGTATGATTTGGTGCTAGATCGGTAGAAGTAAACTTTTGTTTGATCGGATGCTGGGTCTTTAGGAGTGAATCTTTGTTTGATCGTGTGCTAGATCAGTAGCTGTAAACTTTTGTTCGATCTGTTGCTGGGTCTGTGGGAGTAAACCTTTGTTTGATAGGGTGTTGGGGGTGTAGGAGTAAACCTTTGTTTGATTGGGTGCTGGTTCTGCAGGAGTAAACCTTTGTTTGATTGGGTGCTGGGTCTGTAGGAGTAAACTTTTGTTTGATCCGGTGTTGGGACTGTAGGAGTACACCTTTGTTTGATTGTGTGGTGGGTCTGTAGGTGTAAACTTTTGTTTGATCCGGTGTTGGACTGTAGGAGTGAACCTTTGTTTGACCGGGTGCTGGGTCTGTAGTAGTACACCTTTATTTGTTCGGGTGCTGGGTCTATAGGAGTAAATCTATGTTTAATCGGGTGCTGGGTCTGTAGGAGTAAACCTTTGGTTGATCGGATGGATGATGGGTCTGTAGGAGTAAACCTTTGTTTGATCGGGTGCTGGTCCTGTTGGAGTAAACTTTTGTGTGATCGGATGGATGCTGGTCTGTAAGAGTAAACCTTTGTTTGATCGGGTGTTGAGCCTAAAGGAGTAAACCTTTGTTTATTCGGGTACTGGGCCTGTAGGAGTACATCTTTTTTTTCATCGGGTGCTGGAACTGTAGAAATAAATCTTAGTTTGATCGAATGCTGGGCCCGTAGGAGTAAACCTTTGTGTGATTAATGGATACTGGTCTGTAGGTGTGAACCTTTGTTTGATCGAGTGTTAGGCCTATAGGAGTACACCTTTTTTGTTCGGGTGCTAGGTCTGTAGGAGAACAACTTTGTTTGATCGGGTGCTTGGACTAAAGGAGTAAACCATTTTTTGATCGGGTGCTGGATCAGGAAAAGTAAACTTTTGTTTGATCGTGTGCTGTGTCGGTAGGAGTAAACCTTAGTTTGATCAGGTGCTGGGCATGTAGGTGTAAACCATTGTTTAATTGGATGGAGGCTGGTCTGAAGGTGTAAACCTTTGTTTGATCGGGTGCTAGGCCTGTAGGAGTACACCTTTGTTTGAACAGGTTCTGAACTGTAGGAGTAAATCTTAGTTTAATGAGAACTGGGAGAGTTATAATAACCCTTTTATTTTACCAAATGGAGGCTAAGTCTGTAGGAGTGAACCTTTGTTTGAATCGGGTGCTGGGAATGTAGGAGTAAACCTTTCTTCTGATCGAGTGCTGGAACTGTAGGAGTAAACCTTTGTTTGTTCGGATGGATGCTGGCTTTGTAGGAGTAAACCTTTTTTGATCTGGTGCTGGGCCTGTAGAAGTATGTCTTTGTTTGATCGGGTGCTGGGTCTGTAGGAATAAACTTTTGTTAGATCGGGTGTTCGGTCTGTAGGAGTAAATCTTTGTTTGATCGGGTGCTAATTCTGTAGGAGTACACCTTTTTTTGATCGGGTGCTGGAACTGTAGGAATAAACCTTTTTTAGATCGAATGGATGCTGGGTCTGTAGGAGTAATTCTTTGTTTGATCGGGTGCGTGGAATGTAGGAGTAAACTTTTGTTTGATCGGATGGATGCTGTGTCTGTAGGAGTAAACATTTGTTTGTTCGGTTGCTGGGACTGTAAAAGTACGTCTTTGTTTGATCAGGTGCTGGGTCTGTAGGAGTAAACTATGTTTGATCGGGTGTTGGGCCTGTAGTAGTAAACCTTTGTTTGATCGTGTGCTGGGTTTGTAGGAGTAAACCTTTGTTTGATCAGATGCTGGGTCTTCAGGAGTGAATATTTGTTTGATCGGGTGGTGAGTTTGTAGGAGTAAGCCTTAGTTTGATCGGGTCCTAGGACTGTAGGTGTAAATCTTTGTTTGATAGGGTGCAAGGTCTGTAGGAATCAAATTTTTTGATCGGGTATGGGACTATAGGAGTAAATCTTTGAATGATTGGGTGCTAGATCAGTAGATGTAAACTTTTGTTTGATCTTTCTGCTGGGTCTGTAGGAGTAAACCTTTGTTTAATCGGGTGCTGGGTCTATAGGAGTAAACCTTTGTTTGATCCTAAGGATGCTGGATATGTAGGAGTAAACCTTTGTTTGATCGGGTCCTGGGCCTGTAGGAGTACACCTTTGTTTGATTGGGTCCTGGGTCTGTAGGTGTAAACATTTTTTTGATTGGGTGTTGGGACTGTAGGGGTGAACCTTTGTTTGATCAGGTGCTGGGTCTGTAGGAGTACACCTTTATTTAATCGGGTGCTGGGTCTATAGGAGTAAACCTATGTTTATTCGGGTGCAGGGTCTGTAGGAGTAAACCTTTGTTTGATCGGATGGATGCTGGGTCGGTAGGAGTAAACCTTTGTTTGATCGGGTGCTATGCCTGTAGGAGTAAACTATGTTTGATCGGGTGCTGGGCCTGTAGTAGTAAACCTTTGTTTGATCATGTGCTGGATTTTTAGGAGTAAACCTTTGTTTGATCGGATGCTAGGTTTTCAGGAGTAAATCTTTATTTGATCGGGTTGTGAATCTGTAGGAGTAAGCCTTAGTTTGATCGGGTTCTGGGACTGTAGGTGTGAATCTCTGTTTGATCGGGTGCTTGGTCTGTAGGAGAACAAATTTGTTTGATCGGGGTATGGGACTATAGGAATAAATCTTTGTATGATTGGGTGCTAGATCAGTAGATGTAAACTTTTGTTTGATCTGTTGGTGGGTCTGTAGGAGTGAACCATTTTTTAATCGGATGGTTGCTGGTCTGAAGGTGTAAACCTTTGTTTGATCAGGTGCTAGGCCTGTAGGAGTACACCTTTGTTTGAACAGGTGCTGGGACTGTAGGAGTAAATCTTAGTTTAATGAGAACTGGGAGAGTTAGAGCAACCCTTTTATTTTATCGAATGGGTGCTGGGTCTGTAGGAGTGAACCTTTGTTTGAATCGGGTGCTGGGAATGTAGGAGTAAACCTTTGTTCTGATCGAGTGCTGGGACTGTGGGAGTAAATCTTTGTTTGGTCGGATGGATGCTGGGTCTGTAGGAGTAAACCTTTGTTTGATCTGGTGCTGGGCATGTAGAAATATGTCTTTGTTTGATCGTGTGCTGGGTCTGTAGGAGTAAACCTTTGTTGGATCGGGTGTTGGGTCTGTAGGAGTAAACCTTTGTTTGATCAGATACTGGGTCTGTAGGAGTAAGCCTTTGTTTGATCGAATGGATACTTGGTCTGTAGGAGTAAACCTTTGTTTGGTCGGGTGCTAGATCAGTAGAAGTAAAATTTTGTTTTATCAGGTTCTGGGTCTGTAAGAGTTAACCTTTGTTTGTTCGGGTGCCAGGACTGTAGGAATAAACCTTTTTTTAATCGGATGGATGCTGTGTCTGTAGGAGTAAACATTTGTTTGATCGGTTGCTGGGCCTGTAAAAGTACGTCTTTGTTTGATCGGGTGCTGGGTCTGTAGGAGTAAACTATGTTTGATCGGGTGTTGGGCATGTAGTAGTAAACCTTTGTTTGATCGTGTAGGATGTTGCGTGATGTGTTGGTGTGGCTTGTGGAAATGCTGCTGATAAAATTATAATTAAAATTAATTTATTTAAAGCCAGAAATATAAAAATAGAAAAGAAGCAACGGTTGAAGTAACGGCCGCCGGAGTTAGCCTAGATGTTTACCGCGTCAGTGGCCAGAGTCTCTGATGACGTCCCGCGCGCATGCGTAGTCGGGTTGACGCCCGCGGATGCCGAGGCCGTCCTAGTTCGGCTCGCTGAAGCAAAGTGTAGTCGCCACACTACTCTCCCTCCAGTAGGATCTTTCCAGCGATCCTATGCAATCTTATTGGCTTGCCGAGTTCGGGTCTTGGGAAAACATCGGTCCTTCTGATGGGAAAGCAGGCTTGAGGCGGTCGATTGACACCCACGTGGATCTCTTTTTAATTTTCAGTTTGTAAATTTTGGGTTTCCTAAAAAGGACTTCATATGGACCGTCGTATGGGGGAGCTAGCGGTGGCAATATCAGGTCCCGACGTAGATTGACATGGGAACCTGTCTCGACTGGTTTGGGCACGTAAACGTGGCGGTTCCCATGTGGTTTGCTTGGTGCAGGTTTCAGAGATGCCATGGCGCGCTTGAAGACCTCCAGCCACGGTTCGGTAGGCGAGCTTGCAGAGGGGGGTCCTCGAAAAATGTTCCTGGAAGGGGTAGGGGCTTCCCATAGACCAGCTCAACGGTTGTGGTGTTGAGATCTTCCCTTAGCGACGAACGAATCCCTAGGAGCACCAGGGGAAGTTTCAAGGACCAGCTCGTGGAATCGTGACAGCGAAGGGAGTCTTTCAGCTGTCTGTGGAATCTTTCTACCAGGCCGTTTGCTGCTGGGTGGTAGGGTGATGTCCTTATTCTGTTGATTCCCAGAAGCCGTGTCAACTCACCGAAAAGTGCTGATTCAAACTGCCTGCCTTGGTCTGTAGTCACTTTTGCTGGCACGCCAAAACGAGATATCCAGACCGATAGGAAGGCATTTGCCACTGTTTTGGCGGTGATGTCCTGTATGGGTAGGGCTTCGGGCCACCTAGTCAATCGGTCGACGCAGGTGATATGTACCGATAGTTTTCACTCGGTGGTAATGGTCCGACAGGTCAATGTGAACATGACTGAACCTTCCGTCTGGGGGACTAAACGACTGAAGGGGCGTTCTTGTGTGTCTAGCGGTTTTGGAGACTTGGCAGCGGTGGCAGGCGCGAGTCCAAAGTGCGCAATCCTTCTTGACGGCCGGTCAGACGTAATGGGCGGTTACCATCCTTGTAGTAGCTCGTACTCCGGGGTGAGACAAGTTGTGGTATGCAGAAAAAATTATGCGGCGACAGGGTGCGGGTACGAATGGTCTGGGTTTTGCTGTGGAAACGTCACAGTACAGGGAAATGTTCGTTTCTGGGATTTGTACTTTTTCCAGTTGTAGTGAGCTGCGGTTTTCCGATGTCAAGAGAGCTTGTAGCTCCTGGTCTACTGCTTGCGCTTCGGCTAGGGATTTCGGGTCATAAGGTTGGTGATGGGAGATGGGTTCCACGCGTGACAGGAAATCTGCAGGTACATTTTCACAGCCCGCGATGTGGCGGATGTCTGTTGTGAATTGCCCGATGAAATCGAGGTGTCGACATTGGCGCGGTGAGGCCTTGTCCAGATTTTGTTGAAAGGCGTAAGTGAGAGGTTTGTGGTCCGTATAGACCGGAAATTGTCGCCCTTCCAATAAATGCCTGAAATGCTTGATAGCCAAGTATACCGCCAGGAGTTCTTTGTCGTATGCGCTGTATTTTCTTTGTGCAGCGTCTAGTTTCCTTGAGAAAAACGCTATTGGTTGGAAATTGTTGCCAACTTGCTGGTGAAGCGCGGCGCCCACAGCAAAATCCGAGGCATCTACCGTAAGGCAGAGAGGCGCTTCTGGAAAAGGATGGTGCAAGAGGGCAGCGTTGGCTAGTTGAAATTTGCACTGGTCGAAAGCCTGTAGTGCTGTTGTGGTCCATTGGCAGGATGCGTTCTTGCGCCCTTCGACCATGGCGTGGAGTGGTGCCTGAGTACTAGCGGCATTGGGGAGGCAGCGCCGATAGAAATTTAACATACCCAGAAAACGTCGAAGTTTTCCGACAGTATCAGGGATTGGGATGTCTTTAATTGCTTGTACTCGCTGAGGGTCCGGCGAGATTCCGGCGTTAGTGATGATAAACCCCAAGAATTTGACTGAAGGTTGGCCGAAGGTGCATTTGGTTTCGTTGATCGTCAGGCCGTAGTCTCGAAGGCGACCAAAAAGTTGTTGAAGATGGGATACATGTTGATTTTCTGAATCGGATGCGATAAGCACGTCGTCAATGTAGGCATATGCAAAATCCAAACCTTGGAGTACTTCGTTGATGAGCCTTTGAAAGGTTTGGGCTGCGTTACATAGGCCAAAGGACATGCGGGGAAACTCGAAAAGGCCGAAAGGCGTAATAACGGCAGTCTTAGGGATATCTCTAGATTACACGGGCACATGGTGGTACGCTCTAACCAGATCGATAGTAGAAAATATTTTCTTACCATGCAGATGCGATGCAAAGTCCATAATGTTAGGGACTGGATATCGGTCGGGGACGGTAGCGGCACTCAGTTTCCTGTAGTCTCCACATGGTCGTAGCGAGCCGTCTTTTTTGGGTACTAGGTGGAGAGGGCTGGCCCACGGTGATTTGGATGGACGACAGATGCCTTTCTCCATCATGAAGGCGAATTCTTTCTTTGCCGCGGCGAGTTTGTCCGGGGGGGGGGGGGTCGTCGCGGTTTTGCTGCAATCGGGGGGCCCTTTGTGACGATATGATGAGTCACTGAGTGACGGGGAGGGTTTTTTACAAGATTCTGACTAGTGAGCTCTGGGAATTGTCTGAGTATTCTGGAGTAAGGCGAATTGGCGATTGTAAGGTGAATGCTAACAGCGGGGGAAGGGGAAACTTGTCCAATGGAGTGAAGGGAAGATACTGGGTCGCTCAGTCGGTGATTACGCAGGTCTACTGTCAGCCCGTAATGTCGGAGAAAGTCTGCGCCGATGATGGACACGCCGACGTCGGCTATGATGAAAGGCCAACGGAATAATCGTCCGAGACCGAGGTCAAGCTCAAGATGTCGTTCCCCGTAAGTATGGATGATAGATCCGTTAGCTGCGAAAAGCTGCCTGTGCGAGGGCCTAGCGTTTTTTACTGGTGGTGGAATCACTGAGACTTCGGCTCCAGTGTCGACCAAAAACAAATAGGCGCTGCGTCGGTCCGTAATGAAGAGCCGGCGAGTAAGGCCTGCGCCGTCAGTGGCTCCTACTGACGGCGGGCGTATTCGTTTCCCTGGACCTTGAAGTTGCATGGTTGAAGGCACTTCCTAGCTTGCGCTCCAAACTTCATATGGTACCAGCAAGTTCCTGCGTTTCCTTTTTGTTGTGGGTCGGGTACCTAGCGTTCGGATAGCGATTGTGTGTGGTGTCCATGGATGACTTCAAAGCTTCGATTTGCGTATGCAGGTCTTGGATTTGCGTCATCAGCTGTTGGTGGGCTTCCGCGCTATGACCTGTGCTTGGTTGGTCCACTGCTGAGACCGTTGGCAGTATGGCTTCGTGTATGTTGTCTGCCATTTCCGCCAGCTTACTCAAACTTGTTTCAGAGGATGCTGCGAGAGCGGCCCTTATGTCCTGAGGTAGGCGTCGAGTCCACAGCATTTTCAGTACTGTATCGGAGAAATTTCTTCCTGCCTGATGTTGCATCGCGGCTAGGACTGTTGATGGCTTCTGATCTCCCATGGGACGCCCATCCAGAACCTGTAAGATTTTAGTTTGTTTTGATTGACCGAGTCGTTGGAAAAGGCCTGCTTTCAGCGCATCGTATTTACCAGAGGGTGGGGGGGCCGTTACGATGTCCGCGACGTAAGTAAGGGTTGGCTGGTCTAGGCTCGTTACCGTTGCTTGGAATTTAGTTTCGTCGCGGGAGATCTCGGCTAGACCGAAAGCGGCTTCTAGCTGGCTTATCCACAGTTCAACGTTGTTGGCTCAGAATGGTTGTGCACGGAAAGACAATCTTGATATTTGGGAGGGTGCCGTGGATGTTGGCCCTTCCGGATGTTCCGTAGTTGCGTCTTGCATTCTGGGGCTGTTGAAAGTTTCGTGGATGAAATAAAAAATATAGAAGTGTGATTAAAATAACTTTTGCATCACGTCCGGCTCACCAATTTGTAGGATTGTTGCGTGATGTGTTGGTGTGGCTTGTGGAAAGGCTGCTGATAAAATTATAATTAAAATTAATTTATTTAAAGCCAGAAATATAAAAATAGAAAAGAAGCAACGGTTGAAGTAACGGCCGCCGGAGTTAGCCTAGATGTTTACCGCGTCAGTGGCCAGAGTCTCTGATGACGTCCCGCGCGCATGCGTAGTCGGGTTGACGCCCGAGGATGCCGAGGCCGTCCTAGTTCGGCTCGCTGAAGCAAAGTGTAGTCGCCACAATCGTGTGCTGGGTTTGTAGGAGTAAACCTTTGTTTGATCGGATGCTGGGTCTTCAGGAGTAAATCTTTGTTTGATCGGGTGGTGAGTCTGTAGGATTAAGCCTTAGTTTGATCGGGTCCTGGGACTGTAGGTGTATATCTTTGTTAGATCGGGTGATGGGTCTGTAGGAGTAAACCTTTGTTTGATCGGGTGCTGATTCTGTAGGAGTACACCTTCTTTTGATCGGGTGCTGGGACTGTAGGAGTAAACCTTTGTTTGATCGGGTGCTGGGAATGTAGGAGTAAAGCTTTGTTTTGATCGGGTGCTAAATCAGTAGAAGTAAACTTTTGTTTTATCGGGTGCTGGGTCTGTAGGAGTAACCTTTGTGTGATCGGCTGCTGGGACTGTAGGAGTAAACCTTTTTTTGATCGGATGGATGCTGTGTCTGTAGGAGTAAACATTTGTTTGATCGGTTGCTGGGCCTGTAAAAGTATGTCTTTGTTTGATCGGGTGCTGGGTCTGTAGGAGTAAACTATGTTTGATCGGGTGCTGACCTGTAGTAGTAAACCTTTGTTTGATCGTGTGCTGGGTTTGTAGGAGTACACCTTTGTTTGATCGGATGCTGGATCTTCAGGAGTAAACCTTTGTTTGATCGGGTGCTGAGTCTGTAGGAGTAAGCCTTAGTTTGATCGGGTCGTGGGACTGTAGGTTTAAATCTTTGTTTGATCGGGTGCTAGGTCTGTAGGAGTACAAATTTGTTTGATCGGGTATGGGACTATAGGAGTAAATCTTTGTATGATTTGGTGCTAGATCGGTAGAAGTAAACTTTTATTTGATCGGATGCTGGGTCTTTAGGAGTAAACCTTTGTTTGATCGGCTGCTGGCCTGTAGGAGTACACCTTTGTTTGATCGGGTGCTGGGTCTGTAGCAGTAAACCTTGAATTAATCGTTAGTTGTGTCTGTAGGAGTAAACCTTCGTTTGATCGGGTGCTGAGACTGTAGGAGTACAACTTTGTTTGATCGGGGGCTGGGAATGTAAGAATAAACCTTAGTTTAAACGGGTGCTGGAAATGTAGGAGTAAACCTTTGTTTGATCGGGTGCTGGGACTGAAGGAGTAAACCTTCTTTTAATCGGGTGTTGGGACTGTAGGTGTAAACCTTTGTTTAATCGGGTGCTGTGTCTGTAGGAGTAAGCTTTAGTTTGTTCGGATGCTGGGACTGTAGGTGAAAATCTTTGTTTGATCAGGTGCTGAGACTGTAGGAGTAAACCTTTGTATGATCGGGTGCTGGGACTGTAGGAGAACAATTTTATTTGATCGGGTGCTGGGACTGTAGGAGTAAACCTTTGTTTGATCGGGTGTTGGGACTGTAGAAGTAAACCTTTGTTTGATCGGATGGATGCTGGGTCGGTAGGAGTAAACCCTTGTTTGATCAGATGGAAGCTGGTCTGTAGGAGTAAACCTTTGTTTGATCGGATGCTAGGTCTGTAGGAGTAAACCTATGTTTGATCGGGTGCTGGACCTGTAGTAGTAAACCTTTGTTTGATCGGGTGCTGGGTTGGTGGGAGTAAACCTTTGTTTGATCGTGTGCTGGGCCTGTAGGAGTACATCTTTGTTTGATCGGGTGCTGGGTCTGTAGGAGTAAACCTTTTTTTAATCGTGTTTAATTTAGTTAGAATATTTAGGTTTATATAAAGGTTTAATGTTATTTTTCTATGATTGTGTAAATATTCATTGAATTTATCATCATCACCTTTTTGTTTACAAAAATGTTATATGAAAAATAAAGTAATGTAATTGAACGAAATGGTTGCCCTCATGTTTACTGATCCAATTTTTTAATAATCTAAGGTGTATGTTGTAAGAAAATTATACATTGAGAAGAATTATACATTGGTCCCTCGAGCCGGTTTGAACGTAAGTAAAAGTCAAGTTAAAATTGATCGAAAAAAAAGGGCAACTTATTAATATACAGGGTGATCCAAAAGTCCCGCACAACTTTAAAAATTAATAACTCCGCGAATATTTGCGCTGGAGCAATGCGGTAAACACCATTGTGTTCAGGATGCAATGGGATTTTTTATGGCAAATAATGAAAAATTCGAAATTGATTTTAGTTACAACTTTATTCGCTAGATGGCGCTCTACCAAAATCAGAGATTCAGCGGCCAAATTGTTTGATAAATTGAAAAAAAATAACTGAACGACACGTATTTTTCCTTTTTGAATACCAGGAAAGGACCCTAATAATATCAAATGATAAATTAATAAAACACCAGTTCGCCAAAAGTTAGAAGAAATGGTTAACGATTTTTAAATACAATCTGAGATATGTAAAATAGGTATATGCAAATTAAAACATGTAGCAAAAAATATATATATATTTTAGATGGAGTTTTGTGAAATAGATTGAATGTTTGAAAATAACTACGGATATCAATACACGATTTTTGAAATGTTAATATAGTACCAAAAATTATGATGGCACTACTAATAGGATTTCGTGCTATAAGGAATGTGTAGTTTCTTGACTGATTGGCGACACTTGACTATTTAACTGGATATTTGTCATGATCCAACAAATGAAATATAGAGGGGAGTGACAAAATATATATTTTCGTACTTTATTCCAAATATCCTATGGGTTTGTCAAATGTTATAATTGTTTATTATACTGTACATAATTTTGAAAATGTATCCCCTCAAAAAAAATCATTTTAAATCGACCTTTTGCGTTGAAAAACGTGGTAGTAAAATCATTTTGTATTATATTTTGCGCAAAACATCTAAAGTTGGGGGGGGGGATACAGAAATTATTCCTTATGCTATTTCTTCTAATGAGCGAAAAGCGATAAACTAAACATAAGGGGTAAAATTATGTACACCAGTGTTATTCGAGAAGTTATAACATTTTGGCCAGCACGACATAATATAAAATGTGGGCATATGACAAACAAAAAAATTACTGTTCACAGAAAAAAAAAGAGTCAAGATGTGAGGCCAGCATTTATTATTCCCATAACCCAAAACAAAGAGCTGCAAAATATAACACATGAGGTAACTGCCTTCTCTCTTGTATTAGGTCACAATCTTTGCTCAATGTGGCGCCCTTCATTCTCAAACACCGCCTGCAGACGATAGATGACAGAATGGTCACAATTAAATAGTTGAAATTTATAAAACGTGCCATCTGATAGAAGCCTTCAACATGGCCAATGTGGTAGACCGGCATCGATAAAAACGCGACTTAATGTACCCCCATAACCGAAATTGTAAGGCGTCAAGTCTGGTGATATTGGAGGCCACTGGTATATAAAGTGGCGACTTATCAACGAATTCCACCTAACGTATCCTTCAGCAATTGTTTGGCACCGCGGGAGATATGAGGAGGTCCTCCATCTTGCATGAATGTTATTTCGCTTAGTGCTTGTCTGTCCTGCAATATGGGAATAACCTTTTCTCTCAAAAGTTGAACATAACGTTCACCAGTTACAAAAACGGTTTCAAAAGTTCTTCCATTGATTTATTCAAAGAATAATAAAAGAAGAAGTGAACCCATACAAAGCTGTAACTCTGTGCTGATGAAGTGGTATTTCTGTAAAAATCCTAGGGTTTTCTGTTGCCAAAATGAAGCAGTTTTGAATGTTAAATTCTCCCTTTAGATAAAAGCGAGCATCATCTGTTCTAAGAACATTTGACAGCCAGTTTTCATCAATATCAATTTGCCGGAAAACCCATGCAGCGAATTCTTGACGCTTCTCAAAATCGCTGACTTTAAACTCGTGAAAACTTTGAATTTTGTTAGGATATTTTATAGAAAAATTCTAAATGTGTGTTCTCTCCAAACTGTTCCATACGAAATCCCCGTTTGTCGAGAAACTTGTCTAGCACTTACTTCTCCATACGTGGATAACGTTTCAATAGCTTCAGCATTCTGCAAAACCGTAACAGCCACTGACTTGCATGTCGATGGTCTTCCACTCCGAGGTTTTGCTTCCAGAGATCCAGTTTCCTCAAAACTTTTAATCAATCGCTTCAGAGAGTAGCAACTCATTGGTCCTTTACCGCTTCGAATATCTTTAAAGGAACGAAACGCTCGTAAAGCTTCAGTGGCAGATTCTGAATCACAATTTAAAAAATTCAACAAGAGTGCTTTATCCTGTAGTGACGGCATTCCAGGGGGAAGGGGAGAAGTTCGACCACACCTCCTTGCGGTCCCCCCTGGACCCTTGGAATATTTGACCAAATTCTGGTTCGTTTCCAAGATGACTAACGTTTCAACAGAACCCATTTTCAAATGAAGAGCAAAACTGATATCTCCAGTAATGCTACCGCGTCCGGGGTAACCGCCGCGTCAGGAGCTGCAGCTCGAGCTCATGATGAGAAATCTACTACGAGGACACAATTCAATCTACTACAACTCAATATAAATGGTACCCAGAGAAAAATAAAGAGCTGACTCGTCTTCTCTGTGACAACAATGTACATATTAATTGTCTTCAGGAGACAAAATTGAATCAGAATCTGAGATTCAATATCAAAGATTATACAAAACTACGAATGGACAGACCGGGAAAATTCGGAGGAGGACTTGCCGTTTTGATTAAAACTCTAGAAATCAAATTTAAGGAAATCGCCTATAATCAGAGTAAGCCTAGAGAATGCACGACAGAAGCTCAGGCAATAGAAATCTATCTTACAGATGAAACAATTCCAATCATAAATGTTTATCACCACGATAATACTAGCATCAATACAGGCCTGATAGAGACATTAAGTGAAGAGTCTTCGGATATCGCAATCATACTTGGTAATTTTAACGCCGAAAGACCAACTTGGGGATCACCTGTCCAGGATAACAAAGGTCAGCAGGTTGAGGACATGCTAACAGACCTCGACCTTACGCCGTTAAATAACGAAAAGAACACAGGCACAGAATCCGCAATAGACATCACAGCGATAAATTACAACATCGCACCCACAACACAATGGAAAATTCTGAAAAGTGCAATCAGTGACCACAGACCAATTTTAACAACCCTAAAATTCAAAATTGAGAATTTTCAACAGAATAAAATAACACTGGAAAAAAAATACAGAAAAAGCTTGAAGAACTGTGCAACGAAGAATTAAATCACAGAACGATTGACAAAAACTTGGAAAAATTCTCTTTGAACATATCCAAAGCTGCAAAAGTATCGATACCTAGAGGTAGACGCAAAGACCTGTGAATACTTTACTGGAAGGACCACAATATCGAGGCAATGATTGCAGAGAGAGACAATAAAAATGAACTTCTTAAAACAAATAAAACAGAATAAATCATAAAGGAACTCATTGAAATTAGTCACAAAATATAGAACAAGAAATTTGGATATTCAAACAAGAAAAATGGGCAGAATTCAGCGAAAAAAATGGATCCAAAAAAGGAAAGCCATCACTGAA
Organism: Cordylochernes scorpioides; assembly: GCA_030710605.1. Classification (NCBI taxonomy): domain Eukaryota; kingdom Metazoa; phylum Arthropoda; class Arachnida; order Pseudoscorpiones; family Chernetidae; genus Cordylochernes; species Cordylochernes scorpioides. The sequence goes on along the minus strand of CP092864.1, from coordinate 112,299,936 downwards.
ATATAATTAGTGTTATAAAACTCAAAACCAACACTAATCCTCCAATACTCTAACCGATATGAACAGCGAGAACGAACAAACAGATGGCTGACATAATTGCTGAATATCTTTCGAGCACTTCCAGACTCAGCTTAATGAATGAAGGCAGGACTCTAAAAAATAATATAAACAAGTTAGTTAAACAAGCAAGAAATTACCATCAACAAGATATTTACTCGAGAGACTTCGCACTGAATGAGCTAAATTCATCAATAGGAAAGTTAAATCCAAGATGTCACCAGGAGATGCTCTAATCTTTGGTCAAATGATTAAACACTTTGGAGACGAAGCTAAAATTCAACTCCAACGAATACTGAACATTTCATGGCAAACTGGTAAACTACCAAAGAATTGGAAGATATCAATTATAGTGCCAATACTGAAACCAAACAAAGATGCTAAGGAATGCAAGAACTATCGGCCAATTGCTCTTACCAGCATACTTTGTAAAATAACAGAATGAATTATCCACTCTAGGCTCATAGTCTGGCTCACTAACAATAATAAAATAAACTTCTACCAAACTGCCTAAAGATCCAGACACTGTACAACTGATAAACTGTTCTACTACTGTCAATCAATAATAGATTTCTAGGAAAAACCGCCAAAGAAGACAACGGCCGTATTCCCGGATATGACCTCAGCTTTTGATCGAGTGTAGAAATTATTTGAAAGGCTGCACAACATCGGAGTAAGAGGAAAAACCTTAATCTGGATTGCAGACTTCTTAAGGGGAAGAAGGATAAAAGTTCGGGTCAATGGAACATTTTCCAAGGACCGAAGAACATGGGCTGGTGTACCTCAGGGATCTGTGCTCAGTCCTCTACTCTTCTCGCTATATATTAACTGTTGTTTATGTAAATAGATGAATATTATTTGTATTACTTAAAGCCTCATTATGTATAAAATATATGTATATATAAATTGGGTATTTGTTGTTGGCCATGGTCAAGTTTGAGCTCTTGTACGTCTAATTACGACACAACAAAAGTGGTGACGAGGATGCGCGATCAACAGAGCCAGTAAAAAGCTGAGGAAAACGGCGTCTATGCAAGTATAACAACTACATCTTTTAAACAAATCTGACTCTCGATTAAAAGATGGTCCTTAAAATTAGCTGCATTTAATTATACTGAGGAGTTTCGAAAAAGTAGTGATAATTCCAATGTTGACGCATTGTCACGTCTTCCTTTAGAATCGAGTGTCAGGGAGTTTCTTGATGAAGACCAGGTACTTCTTCTCAGGAAGTTGAATGAGGTACCGTTCTCTTTTAGGGAGGTGGCATATGAGACGTCCCGAGATAAAATACTGTCTATAGTATTAAGGAATGTTAGAGAAGGCAACTGTGTGTGTGTGGAAATTCACAAGGGTACCGAGGGAAAACCCACTAGCTCCTTATTATAAGATCAATGAGGAATTAAGTTTGGAGTTTGATTGTTTTCAATGGCGTGAAAGAGTGGTAATTTCCCACAAATTAAGATCTTTAATTTAAATGACTTGCAAGAAATACACATGGGGATTGTTAAAATGAAGATGATTGCCAGACGGTATTTTCTGGTGGTCAGGCATAGACAGTAACATCGAGGAGTTAACTAGAGAATGTAGAGTATGCCAAGAATCGGCAAGCATGCCCCCGGCTACCATCTCGGAATGGACTTGGCCCGAAAACCCGTGGCATCGACTTCATCTTGATCTAGCGGGTCCGTTCATGGGAAGAATGTTTTTGGTTCTCGTGGACGCATACTCAAAGTGGATAGAAATTTTTATCATCAAAGATATTACCAGAAAAACGATTATAAGTCATCTTAGAGAAATTCTCGCCAGAATTGGATTGCCCTAATATTTTGTTACAGATAACGGAAGACAGTTTGTCTCCGGTGAATTCGAGCAATTTACCAAAATGAATGGTATACGGCACACTAAGACCAGTCCGTATAATCCTAGTACAAATGGTTTAGCTGAGAGATATGTAAGAGAGTTTAAAAACCTTTTGAGAAAGAATAATGGGAAGGATGATTTAGAGACGAATCTACAAAGTTTCCTATTTGCTCATAGAGCATTCCCCCAAACTGTAATAAAGGAATTCCCCGGCGGAACTGCTAATGAAGAGAAGTTTAAGATCAAGATTCTCGAATTTAATACCAAGATGAGAAATCCGCGAGAGGTATTTCATGAGGCCGTAAGAAGGCAGGAGCAGTTTACTACAGGTTGCGAGGTTTATTTCCGCAACTATGCAACTGGACCTAAACGGTAAAAAGGTACCATTTTGGAATTATTGAGCTACCGTCACTACCTTATAAGTTGCGAGGGCGTCGTGTATAAGAGGCATATCAATCAATTGCGACCTGTGAGAAAGAAACAAGTGGAGACAAGAAATTTGATACTTCCTCGAACATCAGGAGAGAAGCCTGTAGGTGGAAGTCAGAAATAAAGTGAAGAGGAGGTTCCAGAGGTTACATCAGGAAACAAAGAGGAGACTGCTTCTGTGCACGTACCCTCTTGCACTCCTATACCAGGGCCTGTTGCTGTGCACGTGCCCTCTTGCACTCCTAAACCGGAGGCTGCCGCTGTGCAAGTGCCCGTCCGCAGTCCTAGACCTCAGAGAGCCAGGAAACCCCTAGACCGACTGGAGTATTATTAAGGGAGGAGATGTGTTGTGTATGTAAATAGATGAAGATTATTTGCATTCTTTAAAGTCTCATTATGTAAGAATATATGTGTATATAAATTGGACATTTTTTGTTGGCCAAACGAAAAGAATCTGAGGCTCTTTATTGGACACGACAAAAACAACAATGGCATTCCAGAGTAAAATAAATCATCAGAGATAGATAAATATTTTTCAAATGAATTAAAATAAATATAATCGATACTGAGAGAGAGTTGAATTTAAAAAAAAATAGAAAATTATTATTTTCGAAATATAAATAGCTGAGAAGATTCCAGCAAACCGCATCTAAAATATCAGTTTTTTTTTTTGCTACATGTTTTAATTTGCATATACCTATTTTACATATCTCAGATTGTATTTAAAAATCGTTAACCATTTCTTCTAACTTTTGGCGAAATGGTGTTTTATCAATTTATCATTTGATATTATTAGGGTTCTTTCCTGATATTCAAAAAGTAAAAATACATGTCGTTCAGTTAAATTTTTCAATTTATCAAACAATTTGGCCGCTGAATCGCTGATTCTGGTAGGGCGCCATCTAGCGAATAAAGTTGTAACTAAAATCAATTTCGAATTTTTCATTATTTGCCATAAAAAATCCCATTGCATCCTGAACACAATGGTGTTTACCGCATTGCTCTAGCGCAAATATTCGCCGAGTTATTAATTTTTAAAGTTGTGCGGGACTTTTGGATCACCCTGTATTTTAACCATATATTTCAACTAAAAGTGTTTCGGAAGAAAATTTAATAGCAATTATGGGCGTAGAAACTCAATTAAAAAATTAAAAAGGATAAAAAAAACTATAAAAGGCATAGAGGAAAATATCGAATCCATTGTGTCTATGGTAGATATTAATGCAACGAAATGCAAACTAGATTATGCAAATAATGATTTGATGAAAATGAGTAATGTTTTCTTGCAGCAACTTGAGGATGATGATTTGAATGACGAAGTGGAAATTTGTATAGATAAGTGTATAATATTAAAGTGTGAATTAGATTTAAAGAGCATAATGGGCAAGAACCATCTGACAAAAAAAAATAAGTTAATTTACATGTTAAAATGCCTAAACTTGAGTTGCCAACTTTCAATGGCAGATTAGAATCATGGCTTTCATTTAAAGATATATTTTTTTATGCAATTGGTTCTAACTCACAAATACCTGATATTGAAAAGTTACAATATTTGAAAGGCCAACTGACAGGCGAAGCCCTAAGACTGGTCAACGCATTTCCAATTACAGCCGATAATTATGTTTAGGTTTGGCAAACTTTTTTAACAAGATATGATAACCCAAAGGATCTAATTTTCACCCAAATAGATAATGCATTAAGATTACCAAAATTAGCCGATGACAACCATAATTCAATGTTTAAACTTCTAGATAGCTGCAACGAAATAGTAAGAACAGTGAAGGTATTGGGTTACCAAATCGATAGTTTATCTGAGATATTTTTCGTCAAGATCATACAAGATAAGCTTGATAAAACCACAAGAAAACAATGGAAATTGCAGAACAACCCAAGAGTTGTGTCTTCAATTAAGGATTTAATGGAAATTTTGGAAATATACACAAAAAGCTTGCAGAATTTACCAAATAAAAATTCAAATGTGGAGAAACATTCAATGAAAAAGGAATTACAAAAGGTGAATGTTTATAATTCATATATGATAAAATGTCTTAAATGTGAAGGTGCACATGCTCTTTTAAGCTGTAATTTATTTTCTAAATTACCTGAGTCAGAGAGAGTGAATTTTGTTAGTTCGGCTAAATTGTGTTTCAGATGTTTAAAGCCAAACCATTTAGCAAAGAATTGTTATTGCAAAAACATTTGTCAAATTTGCAAGAAAAGACACCACACTTTGATTCACCAAGAAACCAAGGTTCAAGAAGTTGATGAAGGGAAATTTGAGTTTGGAAAAGACATCAAAAATACAACTTGTCTTTTAAGTAATGAGAAATATTTTTCAAATGTCATGCTTACAACCGCTAGGATTAAAATCAAAGATAACAATGGTGTGCCTCAGACATGTAGAGCCTTAATAGACTCAGGGTCTCAGGCGAACTTTATATCAGGACAATGTAGAAAAAGACTAGGACTTGGATATGTTACCTTACACTCGCAAATATCGGGAATTTCGGGACATTTTGCGAGTCACTCTTATGGACTTGTGGAGTTTGAATTTACGCCACATTTCAAATCCGATGAACTTTTCAAGGTGAACGCCTTGGTGTTGGATAAGTTGACAAATATTTTGCCAACTCTTACATGTCCAAAGTCAAACTTGGCGCATCTCAAAACCATGCCTCTGGCTGATCCAGATTATAATATATCTGCTCCCATCGACATATTAATTGGTGCTGAGTTAGCTATGACCCTGTTCACTGGCGAGTCCGTTATCGGCGATGAAGAACAACTAACTGCTACTTCTTCTAAATTAGGATGGCTCCTTTCTGGAAGAGTTTCCTCTAAGGGTAGTAGGAGAAGTATTAGGAATATCATTCAGTCACATCATGCATGCCTGGAAACCCAAAATATAGTCGAAATATTTTGGAAATTAGAATCCATTCCAGATGTGACTTCTATATCTAAGGATGAAAATGAAAGTGAAATCCATTTTGTGGAAACACATGGAAGGGATTCCACAGGCAGATATGTTGTACAAATGCCATTTTGGAATGACTGCCAATTAGGAGATTCAAGGTCCAATGCGATCAAAAGACTTTGTTCTTTGGAAAGATCTTTGATTCCACGACCTGAAGTTTATGACCAATATAGAAGCTTCATTAAGGAATATCTTGAATTGGGACATATGAGCTTAGTACTAAAGGAAGATATCATTAAGGGAAGGTATTATCTGCCTCATCATCCTGTAATAAAGGAAAAAAGTTGCACCACCAAATTGCGAGTAGTATTTGACGCATCAGCAAAAACTGATTCAGGTTTGTCCTTGAATGATGCTTTAATTCCAGGGCCCAAAATTCAACAGGATTTGTTTCACATCATTCTGAGATTCAGAATTCATCCTGTTGCTATAAATGCTGATATCGCCAAGTTGTATAGGCAAATTAGAATATCACAAGAAGACTCGGAATTCCAAAGAATTGTATGGCGGAATGATCCTCATGATAAAATAAAGGACTATCGGCTAGAAACTGTCACTTATGGGACTAGTTGTGCACCATTTTTTGCCACTCGTATCATCAAACAGTTGGCTTTGGATGAGCAGAGTAAATTTCCAAAAGCTAGCAAAATAGCATTGACAGATTTTTATGTTGATGATCTAGTAACTGGAACTTTTTCAGTAGATGAAGGCAAGAATTTGGTGCAAGAACTCTATGGTTTACTAAGTGCAGGAGGCTTCGAACTTCGTAAGTGGGCCTCCAATGTTCCTGATGTTCTGTCACTTTTACCAAATCATTTAAGATCCACCAACACAAATATTGGGTTTGAGGAATCTAAGGAATTTGTCAACGTTTTAGGCCTTCAATGGCAACCAAGAACTGATGTTTTCACATTTAAGGGAATAGCTCTGCCACTGAACTCTATGACAAAACGAGGAATACTATCACAGGTTGCAAAAATATTTGATCCACTGGGTTGGATCTCACCATTTACGACCACTATTAAGCTGATTTTGCAAGAACTTCAAAAGACTGGTTTGGAATGGGATGACCCAATTCCAGAGGAATTAAGAAGGAAGCTGACTTTGATAAACCAGGATCTTCCATCGCTAGAGCACATTCAGATCCCAAGATGTGTGGTACCATGTATTTATATGAAGGTAGAATTTCATGGATTTTGTGATGCATCACAGAAGGCATATATGCTGCATCTCTGTATCTAAAGGTGATCATCTCAAAAACAAGCGCTAAGACATTTCTCTTAGTGGCAAAAACAAGAGTCGCACCTATGAAGGTGGTTTCACTTCCAAAGTAATAATTATGTTCTGCTCTACTTTTGGCAAGATTAGTGAAAACTGTATATGATAACCTTCCTCTTACCATCAATGAAATTTATTTATAGTCTGATTTTACTATAGCCTTATGCTGGATCAATTCCGAGCCGTGCCGATGGAAGACATTTGTGACAAATCGAGTTGCTGAGATACACCGGCTTGTCTCCGGGGTTTGGTGCCATGTTGATGGAAGGCATAATCCAGCAGACTGTGCATCACGTGGAATATTTCCATCCGACTTAGTAGAACATCTACTATGGTGGAATGGGCCACCATGGCTAATTGAACCTGCCCTTTAAATTAAGAAATACATTAATAGCTCCAAGGAAGAATTTAAAAAAGAAGAAAAAATCAAGACGTATTTTGGTACAATTGAGTGTGAAATTCCATCCATTGTGATAAACTGCTCATCATTAACCAAACTGAAATGTATCATAGCTTGGTGCTTGAGATTTGTCAACAACAGTCGAATGCCTTCACATTCAAGGAACAGGGAGCCCTTAACATTAAGAGAGTTGAATGATGCCCTGTTGACAGTTGTTAAGTGTGTTCAATCTATTGAATTTTCCAAAGAAAGGCATTGCTTGTTAAGCAACAAGCCAATCCCAAATAAGAGTAGAATATACAATCTATGTTTCTTTTTGGATTCAAGAGGAATCATTAGAGTTGGCGGACGATTAAAAAATGTAAATGTTTATGGTGATCGGATTAATCAAGTTTTACTTCCAAGGTCACATCATCTTACCACTCTTATTGTAAACAACGTTCATGTTCATAATCTTCACTCATCAACTCAAGCTACGCTTGCAGCAATAAGAAATATATTCTGGATACCTTCTGGAAGATCTACAGGCATTGACTCCTGGTCACTTCTTGATAGGTTGTTCTTTAACAGCGCTTCCCGATGAAGATGACATCATAGCAATGAGTTTGCCAAATAGATGGTAATTAATTCAGAAATCAATGAATCATTTTTGGACAAGATGTCCCAAGAATATGTGTCACAACTTCAACAAAGATCCAAATGGTGTAAGCCCCAACCCAACATTAAGGAAGGATCCCTGGTGTTGATAAAGAATGAACAACAACCTCCACTAGCATGGAAGATTGGAAGAATTTCAAAGGTGTTTCCAGGAGATGACGCTAGAATCAGAGTGGTAGAAGTCAAGACTGCTAATGTTATTTACAGAAGACCTATTGTAAAATTATATTTGTTACCTATATAATGTTTTTTGATGGTCCCCCATCAAGTTGGTGGCGGGAGAATGTTTAAATTAGTTAGAATATTTATGTTTATATAAAGGTTTAATATAATATTTCTATGATTGTGTAAAAATTCATTGAATTTATCATCATCACCTTTTTTGTTTACAAAAATGTTATATGAAAAATAAAGTAATATAATTGAACGAAATGGTTGCCCTCATGTTTACTGATCCAATGTTTTAATAATCTAAGGTTTATGTTGTAAGAAAATTATACATTGAGAAGAATTATACAGATCGGATTGATGCTGTTCTGTAGGAGTAGACCTTTGTTTGATCTGGTGCTGGGCTTTTAGAAGTATACTCTTGTTTGATCGGGTGCTGAGACTGTAGGAGTAAACCTTAGTTTGATCGAGTGCTGGGTTTATTGGAGTAAACCTCTGTTTGATCGGATGTTGGGTCTGTAGGAGTAAACCTTTGTTTGATCGGGTGCCGAGTCTGTAGGAGTCAGCCTTAGTTTGAACCGGTGCTAGGACTGTAGGAGTGATTTTTTGTTTGTTCAGGTGCTAGGTCTGTAGGAGTACAACTTTGTTTGATCGGGTGCTGGGTCTGTAGGAGTAATTCCTTGTTTGATCGGGTGCTGGGTCTGTAGGATTAAACCTTTGTTTGATCGGATGGATGCTGGGTCAGTCGGAGTACACCTTTGTTTGATCGGGTGCTGGGTCTGTAGGAGTAATCCCTTGTTTGATCGGGTGCTGGGTCTGTATGATTAAACCTTTGTTTGATCGGATGGATGCTGGGTCAGTCGGAGTACACCTTTGTTTGATCGAGTGCTAGATCTGTAGGAGTACAACTTTGTTTGATCGGGTATGGGACTATAGTAGTAAACCTTTGTTTGATCGTGTGCTAGATCAGTAGAAATTAACTTTTGTTTGATTGGATGCTGGGTCTGTAAGAGTAAACCTTTGTTTGATCGAATGGATGCTAGGTCTGTGGGAGTAAACCTTTGTTTGATGAAATGGATGCTGGGTCTGTAGGAGTAAACCTTTGTTTGACCGGGTGCTAGATCAGTAGAAGTGAACTTTGGTTTTATCGGATGGATGCTGGGTCTGTAGGAGTAAACATTTGTTTGATCGGGTGCTGGGCCTGTAGGAGTACACCTTTGTTTGATCGGATGGATGATGGGTCTGTAGGAGTAAACCTTTGTTTGATCGGGTGCTGGGCCTGTAGGAGTACATCTTTCTTTGATAGGGTGCTGGGTCTGTAGGAGTAAACCTTTGTTTGATCGGGTGCTGGGTCTGTAGGAGTACAACTTTGTTTGATCGGGTTTTGGGAATGTAGAAGTAAACCTTTGTTTGATCGGGTACTGGGTCTGTAGGAGTAAACATTTGTTTGATCAGGTGCTGGGCCTGTAGGAGTACACCTTTGTTTGATCGGGTGCTGGAACTGTAGGAGTACAACTTTGTTTGATCGGGTTTTGGGAATGTAGAAGTAAACCTTAGTTTGATCGGGTGCTGGGAATGTAGAAGTAAACCTTAGTTTGATCGGGTGCTGGGACTGTAAGAGTAAACCTTTGTTTGGTGGGGTGTTGGGACTGTAGGAGTACACCTTCATTTGATCAGGTGCTGGTTCTGTAGGAGTAAACCTTTGTTTGATCGGGTACTGGGTCTGTAGGAATAAACCTTTGTTTGTTCGGATGGATGCTGGGTCGGAAGGAGTAAACCTTTGTTTTATCGGGTGCTGGGCCTGTAGGTGTATACTCTTGTTTGATCGGGTGCTGGGACTGTAGGAGTAAACCTTAATTTGATCGTGTGCTGGGTGTGTAGGAGTAAACCTCTGTTTGATCGGATGCTGTGTCTGTAGGAGTAAACCCTTGTTTAATCGGGTGCTGTGTCTGTAGGAGTCAGCCTTTGTTTGATCGGGTGCTGGGTCTGTAGGAGTGAACCTATGTTTGATCGGATGGATGCTGGGTCTGTAGGAGTAAACCTTTGTTTGGTCGGGTGCTGGAAATGTAGGAGTAAACCTTTGTTTTGATCGGGTGCTGGGACTGTTGTAGTAAACCTTTGTTTGATTGAGTGCTGGGACTCTAGGAGTAAACCTTTTTTTTGATCGGGTGCTAGGTCTGTAGGAGTAAACCTTTGTTTGATCGGGTATGGACTGTAGGAGTAAACCTCTGTTTGGTCGGGTATGGACTGTAGGAGTAAAACTTTGTTTGATCGGGTGCTAGGTCTGTAGGAGTAAACTTTTTTTAGATCGGGTGCTGACACTGTAGGAGTAAACCTTTGTTTGATCGGGTGCTAGGTCTGTAGGAGTAAACCTTTGTTTGATCGGGTGCTGGGACTGTAGGAGTACACCTTTTTTCAAATCAGAAGCTATTGGTGGAGGTATATTTGGTTTTCCATTCGGAGCTGGGGAGTATCGGTATAGACGCTTTTTTATTAGAATCTGTTAACTGGATGGCAGGTTTCTTCAATCGGCAACTGAGAGTTATAAAATTGTTCGATTAGGAGAGCTTGCAAATGTGACCATAGATACAGCGAAAGGTAATTGTGAGCGCGTTTAATTCTCCTCTCTCTATCTTAAGAAACAAATAGTTGAAACGGTTGAACTTTCTTTACTTAGCACTTGATCCCTAGTGTTTTCAAAAGCTAGACTTGCTTATGTAGGTCCGGTCTATAATTTTTAATCCATAGCTCATTGAAAAGGTCACACCTATTGAATATCGTATGAATCTGGGTCTACGACACTTTACACAGTCTCTACGTTCACTCAAACTTCTAGACTCACAGAAAATAACACCTTAGTAGTTCTGTGATGATAACTCGAATGAGTTGCAAAATCTCAGATATGCTCATCAATTCAAAATTGCATAGCAACATATTTGCATAAAGGCAGAATTAAAAAGCAGTTAAATAAGAGCGGCGGCGGCGCGGCAAGTTGCCTCCTCGGCATCGATCGTGCCCCATCGACCCGACCTCCCCGGCGTGTTTACCGGTGGAGTCTGACGGCCGACCTCCCCGGCGTGTTTACCGGCGGAGGGAGAGTCTCTCGGCCCACCTACCTCCCCAGCGTTTTAACGGGTGAAGGGAAAGTCTCTGTCGACCTCCCTAGCGTTTTAACGGGTGAAGGTAGAGTCTCTGTGTCGAACTCCCTAACGTTTTAGCCGATGAAGGGAGATTCTCTGTGCTGATCTAACTAGCGTTTTAACCGGTGAAGGGAGATTCTCTGTGCTGACCTCCCTAGCGTTTTAACCGGTGAAGGGAGATTCTCTTTGCTGATCTACTTAGCGTTTCAACCGGTGAAGTGAGATTATCTGTGCTGACCTACCTAGCGTTTCAACCGGAAAAGGAAGAGTCTCTGTGTCGACCGCCCTAGCATTTTAACCGGTGAAGGGAGATTCTATGTGCTGAGCTACCTAGCGTTTTAACCGGTGAAAGGAGATTCTCTGTGTCGATCTCCCCAACGTTTTAACCGATGAAGGGAGAGCCTCTGTGCCGACCTTCCTGGCGTGTTTGCAGGACGGAAAGGGTTTTGGCCTACCGTACAACTTAGTTTGCGTTTTAACTTGTCTCTCATTCTGGATGTTTTTAAATTACTTCAGGCAGGGAATCAGCCTCTCAGCGCGTCCCTAGCGACAAACGTTTTGTGCATATGCAGTTTCTTAGAAATGTAATGAATAGTTCAGAAATGTTGACACATTCAATTTGCCGAAATCACTGTTGAACCAATACTTCCTGTCACTTAAATTTCAAATGTAAAGGACTCGTTTTAACATTTATAATTTCGTTACTGATATATTTTTCAGAGTCACTTGCTCATCTCTGAGTTATTCCCCATTTACAATCGCCATGTCTGGAATGATGCGCGACTGTGCCCTCGCTTTAGGAATACATATCAAGACTTATAGATCCTGATGACCAAGACCTTTGGGTCAAGAAACCTAATCAAGATATTTGCATAAAGAGGACATAAAAAATACTTTTTAATGAAGAAGACCAATCCAGACCTTTGCGCCAAGAAGACAAATTGAGACGTTCTATCAAGAAAACTCATCGATATCTTTACTTCAAGAAAGCAATTAAAGACTTTTGCACCAAGAAAAGATCAAACAAAAACTAGGATGAATAAACCCAATTAAAACGTTTACATCGATATTAACAATCAATAGCTTTACATCATATATTAAAATACCAAATTAAACTAAGGAATCCCTCAGTGACTAAGTCCTAACCCTCCTATCAACACCACCATATGTTTTGGCTATAGAAATCTGGATATATTACGAGAAGAGATTTTACGTACATATAAGTATGAAGAGAGAGGTACTGGAACTGTTCCAAGCTTTGGAAAGAAACAACTATTAATAGATCTGCGGGGAATTTAGTTCTGGGTAATTCGACCTTTCTCTTCTGACCTTGATTTGTTGTCAATCTTCTTATCGTTAGCGCAATATTATCTTCTTCACATAAGCAAATTTATATTCTAGACAGCTCAAAATTTTCTTCTTTGATGAAACAATCCTTCTTATAATCATTACAATCTTCAATTCCTCACGTCAAAACAATCTGTTTTCCTCCTCGATACGATCCTCTTTACAGCCCATTTTTTCCTTCTCGTCCCACAATAATCTCTTTTCTCGTCAGCAAAATCTTCTTTTCATCACATCAAACAATCGGCTCAACTCGTCAGCACATTCTGTCTTCTCGTCACACTATAGTCTCTTCTTTTCTCTCTTTCTCTCTCTCTCCTATTACAATCTTCTTCACAATAACATAAGTTTATTCTCTTTATACCCAATCTTCTATTCAGCAGTCAAAAATATTTTATCACCGGCACTTTCTTGCTACACGATTAGATTATTTTATTATGGTCACCACAATATTTGCCAAAATATAATTCTCCATTAGTACAATTTTCCTCAATCGTAACAAAATATTTTTTCGAAGATATTTCATTCTTCGTACGTCATTTCTTCAATATCTCTAGCGACTAATAATAAAAATGCATTGTAATTTAACTTCATTTTTTTAAATATAAAGTTGGAGATTTAAAAAAAAAGACCTTATTAAAGCGCTTCGTGGAGATAATATTTCATGAAAATTCTATTGAATCCTTTCGCTTACTCATTCAATCGATCTCATTTTGGAATATACCACTTGACTTGGTAACATACCAATCGGATAGTTTTACATCCTTCTCGGATGATGGAAACATCCCACTCGATGGAACATCCCAGTCGGCTGATGGAACATCCCATTTCGCAGATGGAACAGCCCACTCGGCTGATAAAACATGCCACTCGGCTAGTGGAACATGCCACTTGGCTGATGGAATAGCCCACTCGGCTGATGGAACATTCAACTCGGCTGATGGAATATCCCACTCGGCTGATGGAACATCCCATTCAGCTGATGGAACATCCCATTTCGCAGATAGAACAGCCCACTCGGCTGATGAAACATGCCACTCGGATAGTTGAACATGCCACTTGGCTGATGGAACATGCCACTTGGCTGATGGAACATGCCACTTGGCGGATGAAACATGCCACTTGGCTGATGGAACATGCCACTTAGCTGATGAAATATGCCACTTGGCTGAAGGAACATGTCATTTGGCTGATGGAACATGCCACTTGGCTGATGAAATATCTCACTCGGCTGATGGAACACCGCACTCAGCTTGTAAAAAATTCTAATAATGAGGAGCACCCCCCTCGGCGTATAGAAAATCCCACTCGACTTTCTGCTGTAACATCTTATTTAACTCATCCATGTTTGACCATCGAGTTCTGTTCCATTCCACGTTACAGGATATTCCAGTTTCAAGAACAACTAGCCTTAACTCAATAGCTCCATCTCCAAACCTCTTCCGAAATCTCCCGCGTCACAAGAAAAATCACTCTAGACACGCATTGGCTATCGGAGTAGAAAATATAGTTCTACGATGGCCATGAACATATAAAACCTCAGCTATTATAGGTTATTTATGTATTGATGTGAGCTAGCTAACATTTATGATAGAACGAAAGAGGTTTATTGTGAGGATATAGTGTTGTGAACAAGTAAATATCCTGTTTTGAGAACAATTAAATATATCGTATGGTGAACAAAACAAAAAGGTGTTATGAACAAGAAAATATCGTGTTGCAAGAAAATCAAAATCGTGTTACGAAGATATCAATATCGTGTTGCGCGAACAAGAAAATATCGTTTAATTATAAGGAATAAATGCTCCAACTGTATTCTAAATTATTGAATTGTTTAAGCGCATTTATTTATTTATTTTTTAATATGCAATTCCCTACTGCCTCAAATACAATATTAGGGCGGTATGGTAGATTAAACTAGCAAAACAGCTGGGAGGGTACGCCACTCATAAGTCTGACCCAGTTAGTATTTTTGTAATTGAAGTAAAAGCACACAACTCTCAAAACACGGTATCGAATTGCTTATTTTAAAATGAAACGCGCATAAAATAGTTTATAATTTTGAAAGAAAATACCGTGCTGTGACAAGTCACAAGATCATGTTGCGAACAAGATAATATAGTGTTGCGAACAAGTCAATATAGTATGGTTAAAAAGACATTATAGGTTTGTAAACAAGACTAATCGACTGTAAAAATGAAAATCACCTCTCCCGGAAAAAGAGACACTAAAATTCACCCATATACTAACCGTCTCCGCAAACTAGCAGACTTGTGCCGGAGACAAAACCTCAACATTAGCTTTGGCGAAAAAAGAAGCGCCCATCTAGAGACTATGGTTTCGGGCTAATGGTCTTCGTCAGTTTAGGACGGGTTTGATTCCATGAGATCCGCAAGGGATCAAATAAATTTTTCCATAAAGGTGTTTAGCCGCTAAAGTGGCTACTATAGTGCTGTGGAGAACAAGACATTATCATGTTTTGAAGGAAACACTATATTGCTTTAAACAAGACACTATCATGTTATGAACGAAACATGATAGTGCTGTCAAGAACAAGACATTGTCATATTGTAAATTAAACACTTAACGCTGTGAACAAGATATTATCAAGTGAACCAAACATTATAGTGCTGTGAATAAGACATTATCAAGTGAACCGAACATTATAGTGCTGTGAATAAGATACTATCATTTTGTGCTTGAAAAATAGTGCTGTGAACAAGACATTATCAAGTGAACGAAACATTATAGTGCTGTGAACAAGACATCAAGTGAACGAAACATTATAGTGCTGTGAACAAGATATTATCAAGTGAACGAAAAATTATAGTGCTGTGAACAAGACATTATCAAGTGAACGAAACATTATAGTGCTGTGAACAAGATATTATCAAGTGGACGAAACATTATAGTGCTGTGAACAAGATATTATCAAGTGAACGAAACATTATAGTGCTGTGAACAAGACATTATCAAGTGAACGAAACATTATAGTGCTGTGAACAAGATATTATCAAGTGAACGAAACATTATAGTGCTGTGAACAAGATATTATCAAGTGAACGAAACATCATAGTGCTGTTAACAAGATATTATCAAGTGGACGAAACATTATAGTGCTGTGAACAAGATATTATCAAGTGAACGAAACCTTATAGTGCTGTGAACAAGACATTATCAAGTGAACGAAACATTATAGTGCTGTGAACAAGACATTATCAAGTGAACCGAACATTATAGTGCTGTGAACAAGATATTATCAAGTGAACGAAACATTATAGTACTGTGAACAAGATATTATCAAGTGAACGAAACATAATAGTGCTGTGAATAAGACATTATCAAGTGAACGAAACATTATAGTGCTGTGAACAAGACATTATCAAGTGAACCGAACATTATAGTGCTGTGAACAAGATATTATCAAGTGAACGAAACATTATAGTGCTGTGAACAAGATATTATCAAGTGAACGAAACATAATAGTGCTGTGAATAAGACATTATCAAGTGAACGAAACATTATAGTGCTGTGAACAAGATATTATCAAGTGAACGAAACCTTATAGTGCTGTGAACAAGACATCAAGTGAACGAAACATTATAGTGCTGTGAACAAGACATTATCAAGTGAACCGAACATTATAGTGCTGTGAACAAGATATTATCAAGTGAACGAAACATTATAGTACTGTGAACAAGATATTATCAAGTGAACGAAACATTATAGTGCTGTGAACAAGATATTATCAAGTGAACGAAACATAATAGTGCTGTGAATAAGACATTATCAAGTGAACGACACATTATAGTGCTGTGAACAAGATATTATCAAGTGAACGAAACATTATAGTACTGTGAACAAGATATTATCAAGTGAACGAAACATAATAGTGCTGTGAATAAGACATTATCAAGTGAACGAAACATTATAGTGCTGTGAATAAGACATTATCAAGTGAACCGAACATTATAGTGCTTTATACAATACACTATCATGTTATAAACGAAAACCATAGTGCTGAGAACTTTATCCTGCCATGAACAAGACAATATTTTGTTGTGAGCAAGTTAAAATTGTTGTTGTGAATATATATAAGCCAAATTGGGATTGTGAACAAGACACTATCGTGTTGGGAACGAACACTATCATGTTGTGAACAACTCAGGTTTTTATACAAAAAATCAGATGCTGTCAACTAGACCATATTGTGTTCTGAACAAGTTAGAATTACTCTCTCTTGTGAGTTGTTAACCTATATTGTTTAGTAAACAAGTTAATAGCCTGAAGTAAACAATTTCAATATCGCACGGTTTGTGAAGAAGATATGTCCGGTTGTGATAGGAATATTAAGTATCTTTGCTTTTCCTATAAATAAAATGGTCTAAATTAGGCTAACTGATCTGTAGACAGTTTTACAATATTGCTAAGATGCCTTTAATGATGACAAAAGGTGAAAAAGACATGTCCTCTCCTGTTAAGCCGGGAATTTCTAAGCAATTACGCAATTGGAAAGAATGGAACATTGAGGTGTGTTCGATGGTTTTGTCTGTTGCCCTTGTGAAGCTATGCCGCGTAAATAAAGTAGATAAAAAAGATGAAATATCGACAAACATGCATTAATCCCAAGTAACGCCGCAGCTCAAAGTGTCGTTCCTGGACGGCGTAAACAATCCCGAGCGACAATGTGGGGTCGGATAGCAACTATTCTCTCTCAAGAGAAGTATGGCTAGATTCAGTGAGTTTTAAAGTTAATTAATGCTGGTGTTTGGCCTGGTTTTGAAAAAAAAGAATCTTCTTGATTGCGATGCAGTCACTAGCTTAAAAATGCCAAACCTACAACATATACTGTCCCACCGACTCTGTTATGGCAGTCTATCTATAGAAAGGTATATCTTACACAGAATTACAACATATCATGTATAGACAGTCTGTCTGAGAATAAAAGTACATACTAAGACATTTTCGTTTCAATTATAATCAGCAGACCAACAAAATCAATCGTTACTTCGAGTTAATCGATATATAGGGAATCAATCGTTAAATATGAATTATACTGGGTATAAAAATAAGAAGTGTGTTATCGATATAGAGTAGACCACACAGTAGAGAGAGAGCCACCGACAAAGCTCTGGAGCCAGCCGTGACTAACTGCGGCGGCATTGCCGACGACGGAGGGTGGTTGCACAAGGGAGGAAGTGAATCATCGCCGCGGCTGCAGCTCGAGTAGAGGTTGGTCGACGGTGGGGCCTTCGGCCTGGCTGGCTTCAGCTAGATTCCTACCTCATTGGCTGATTGTCTGTGGAGAGAGACTTCTGGTGGGAAGAAACTAATTCGGAATCCTGAACCTACACTTCCCTTCAAACCAGCTTATTGAAGATGAAACATCTCTGCGCGGTCAACTACGCTGCTGATAGAGTGCATCGTCAATCATAATTGATTTTTTTAAAAAATAGTTTTGATAAATAAAAAATGAACATCTAACCACCTACGACTGTTGACCAGTATTGTACAAAACTAACTTAGGTAATTGCTTCTTGATAAATCGATGGAGAACGATATAGACAAATGTGTAAAAATGCTTGAATATGCGAAAAAAAGTAACGAATTGAGAATATGAATCAAAATTTCCTTTCTCATAACGAGAGATTTCTTTATTTTACTATTATTTATTTTAATGTTTCCTCGACATAGAACACCAAATAAAGGTCAGGAGGAAGCGACGCCTTAATTTTTGAAAGCCATAAAAAATCTCTAACAAATCCCTGCATGATATGTTCAAGTTGTGCTACGGTTCTACTGCAAGAGTTTGGAATTACGGAGAACCATTCTTTGTATATGACTAGAAACCTTCTATTGGAGTCGTTGTATCGGAGATCTTTCACTTCTGTCTTTCCAAAATTCTTGTGATTATTATTTTTTTATATATACAACAACAAAAAGCTTTATTAAGATTTTTTGGTCTTATACAGATTCTCCGAGTAGAAGTAAGTTCATATAGAATTTTTTATTTACTCATAGAACACCTAGAATCCTAAAATTTGGTATACTTGTTCAATCCCGATGACAATGTAAGTTGACAACATTTCAGACTTCTGGGTGATCGGCGCAATCGATTGATTTTAATTTCTATATTCAATTTTAAATTTTGTGATCAATTTTATTATACTTCCAAACCATATAGAAGTCCGAAATTGTATACCCTCGCTCAATCCAGTTAACAATGTTGCTATTTTTTGGTTGTTGTTCACACTTGGTTATCTCATATGTTTCCAATAAAGGTCGCTGTGTATCGAATATATATATCAGATTTATTGTCTGAATCTCGATATATATACTAAAAGGTACGACTTCCTTAAGTTTTGACCATGAGTGTATATCGAAGAGAAAAATAGGCGCAACTGTTTGTGGTGTAATGATCGGCTGGCATTCTACAAAATAAATCCTCAGTGTTTGAACTAGAGTTATAGACAATTTTGATGATATCGTCAGATAAATATATAATCATTTGAAATAATCATTAAAAAATTGTCTTCCAAATTTATAATTTAAATTTATAATGATAAATATTTGTACATTTAGAATACAGACTGTATAAGACTGAAAATTAAATAAATAATAAATTAATTTTTAAAAATAGTTTTTATTGAATTTTATTAATTAATTTTTAACGCCCTTATCAAATGCACTAAAAAGAAGAAAATAAATATTTCAACTAGCGCCATTGAACAATTATAATTATATGAGTCGAAATGAAAGCGTCAAGGACGATAACAATTAAAATATACAAGTATCAGAGTCATCAATCAATTCTTAATTCTGTCACCGTTTGCTTTTGTGAATGGAATAAATACCCAAATATGGCCATTTCTTATAAGCATCGGTAGTTCAGTGGTAAAATGCTCGCCTGCCACGCGGGCGGCCCGGGTTCGATTCCCGGCCGATATGCATTTTTTTTTTTTTTACAATTTTTAAAACTCATTTATATATTATACAAGAATGACATCCACGGCGCCAATTTATAATTGTAACGAATAGTATTTGAATAAAAGCATTTAATCGGGTAAAACCCGGGCGTTGCCCGGGCCATTCGGCTAGTGAATATCTAACAATTTGATTTAAAATGAAGCCACTAACTGATTAGCAAGTTTCTATATTTAACTAAATATTTCACCTCTTCACTCGATGATCGCCCCCCGCGGCTTTTATCCAGATTCATATAAATCTAATTGTTAATGGCGCGCGGTACGGAATTATTTATTTTCTCCTTTTTAGTGCATTTTATTAAAAGCTTTTTAAAAATATTTTTATCAATCTATTATTTAAATTTAGTCAGGGGGGAGTCAATGCCGCTTGATTTTACTTTCTGGTGTAAACGATTTTAATTCATCGTATCTGAAGTGAAATGGACTGAGGCATCTTTGGACCAAAGTGGATTGATTGAAAAGCTCTTGTTTTTTGAAGAAAATTCCATTAAGTCTGTTGTATTTGGGTCAGAGTGGACGGTGACTCCCGTTTTTGGACAAAGTGGATTGAGGCTTTTGTCCTTGGGCTATATAGATTCGATCATTTTGAGTCAAAGTTTACTGAAGATTTAGTATTAGGGCTAAATTGGTTTGGGACTTTCGTCTTTAAGGTAAAGTGGATGTATCTCTCGTTTTGTCCAAAATAGGGTCTCTCGTCTTTGAGCTTTATTGGACTGAAACTTTTGTGTTCAAGCCGAATGCATTGAAACTTTTCATCTTTGACTAAATTGTGACTCTTTGGGCCAAAGGGTATTAAGATTTTAGATCTTTGCGTCAAAATGTATTTGCATTACATCTTTGCTTTGGGACAAATTTTATTAAGGATTTTTTTTTTTGTGCCTTTTTTTTTTTTTTTTTGCTAAAATGATTTGAGACTTTTTTGTATCAAAGTGGATTGAGGGCTTTGTTTTGGGCCAAAGTGTTTAGTCGCTCTCGTCTTTATATTTGAAGTTTATGTTTTGAATCAAAGAGTAATGAGGTTTTTTTCGTCTTTAGGCCAAGGTAGGTTGAAATATTTTGGGCCTCAAAGTGAACCAAGACTATTGTCGTTGAGACACATCTAAAATGAGTTGCGACAATAGATGCGCAACCAAATTAAGAAAAAAAAAATTGACACGCGATATTTTTTTTTTAATTCTTTTTTTTTTTTACAAAAACTATTTTATATATGATGAAAGACAAAAAGTTCGCAGCAGGTCGAACGATCTGCAAAATATGAAAAAAAATAAAATAATTAAAAGATAAAAATTCGCAGGAACTCAGCGCACGCACACATTCCAAGGCCCTCATTGCTCTCTCTAGCTATTTATGTGACATTCGTATTAACCTAACATAATAACTGATCCCACTTTAAACCTCAGAATTGGTGTGAAATGAGTATGATGTGGTTGATCGTTATACTGGACGGCAAGTGGGTTTGGATCCATCCTTTACTCAAGACAAACCTGGCGAATCCTAATCCTAGACAGAATTAAATGGTCTCAGGTTTTCAGGTTTCAAACTGCCCTGAACTACATACATGGTTATACAGCAACAACAACAACAACAACAAAAATCTTTATTAAGACGTTTTAGTCGTATACAGATTTTCGGAGCAGAAATGTAGGGGTCATGCAGGAATAACAGTAATAGTACTAATATTCATACATGGTTGTATACTTCCTTGAAGCTTGTATCCATAGGTTCTCTAAGTACCCTTACCTTGATTACCATAGAATTTGAATACTATACAAACTGCCACGCTAGTCTAAAGATTAAATTAATGAAATCCTCTCTCTCTCTTTCCGAGGGTTCACCGCTGATGAGTCAAACCAACAGCCCATTTTTCTGTCATTACAGTAAAGTCTTTATTGTATTAAAAGGTAAGTTGGCGTTGATGTGGTTATTACATAGCGATGTTCGACATGAGGTTTAAAGATATAAGGCAAATTTCCATTCTATGACTATTTCTATGTCATCTCTTAAGACCTATAAATTGGAGGAAGTATTTTATAAAATATATTAATTTTATATATTTAGTTAATTTTTATTATTTCCCTTTCTGGTGTATATGAAAACTATCAGAATGTTTAGCTTCCTAATGTGCCTTTTGTTTAGAATGGAAAAAAGTTTCAGAAACATTTTCAAAAATGAGCATTTTACATTTTAAAAAGTTTTTATTTAAATTGCTTCCATGTCTGTTGTCAAATCTTGTATAATAAATTTTCAATATACTTAAAGAGCTCGTAGAAGTCCGAAATTAGGGACACATGTTCAAGCCTGATGACAATGCAAGCTGACAAATATTCAATGTCGAGGTGGTCGGGGCAATTTTCTATATTTCCTTTCACAAACTTTAGGATCAACCTTTATTGTACTTGCTGGCCACTTAGAAGTTTGAGATTTTGCACACCCGCTCAATCCAGATGACAATACATGTTACAAATATGTTTAAGTGGTCCGGGAATGAACCAATTTCTACAAGGTTGTCTCAAAAGTTCGTAAAAACTTGCGAAAATTTGAATTTGGATATATATTATATGGATATATATTTGGAATTTGTTGCAGGTGTTTTCGAACTTTTGGGACAACCTGATATATATTTTTTCGAATTGTGTGATGAACCTTTAATCGCACACCCACTCAATCCAGCTCACAACATAAGTTTACAAATGTGTTTAAGTGGTCCGGAAATGAACCAATTTCTATATTTCCTTTCGAATTTTGTGATGAACTTTTAATATATTTCCTGACCACGAAAATCTGATATTTTATAGACTGGTTCAATCCTACTAAGTGTACAAAATGCCAGACTTCTAGGAGGCTGTGGTGGTCGGGAATAGACTATATATTAGAATTTTTATATTTCCATTTGAACGGGGAAAATAGGCTCAGCCCCTTCTGTGGCGTAAATATATTAGCAATAAATTAGCAGCTTGAAACTATATCCATAAATAATTTTGAGGCGCTATTGTCAGAGAGAGAGAGAGAAAATTTAAGCATTTAAAATTACTAGAATAACAATATAACCAAATGAACAATGAAAAATATATCATTATGTGTAATACTTTATTTATATTCTGAAATATAATGATACATATTCATAATATGTTCAAATCAATATGCTTGAGGGATAAGTCTCTTTCAAATAAATTTATTTATTTCAAGCTTTCGGGCACAACCGCCCTTCGACAGGAAAGGTTGTGCCCGAAAGCTTGAAATAAATAAATTTATTTGAAAGAGACTTATCCCTCAAGCATATTGATTTGAACATACTATTAGGGGATTGGCCTATTAACATATTCATAATATATTTGTGTGTGAAAAAATAATAACATAGAGATTCTTATAGTATATATATATATATATATGCAAAGTAGAATACATCAAATAACCCTTCCGCTTTTCATATTTCGCGGGTGATAAAGAATTTTTGCTGAACTTTAAACTATAGAAAAAAAGCAATATAAAAGTGTCTTAAAATTATGTTTTTTCCTTTTTATTTTAATAGTTTGGAAATAAATTATTATGGTTGAGTAATTAAATGGAAAACATTCAATAAATTTTATCATTGCAGTGAGGTTTATAGAGATAAAAAGAAACACATTGCCTAAAAATTGATTATTACAGTTTTATTGAGATAGATGGCAATTAAATATATAAATGTAATTTTCTAATATAGCGCTGATATGAAACTTTATTTGCGGAAGAGCTTTGCTCAATGCAATTCCTTGAAATTATATGTATGCACTTCTACAGACCTATAAGCTTATGTACATAGATCCCCTAAACATCACTAAGCTGCCTTGCATAGAAAATATAGGGTATATAAGAAAACAAATCCAATACACAAAAAGAAAAGGTGGACGAGTGGGTAACACCCTCGATTCCCGACAGTCATGAACTGGGATTAAATCCCGCGTTAACATTTTGTTTAATATGTGAATAACCTTCACATATTATTCATTGTTGCAAATATCATAAACTAGGTTGCTCTTGTTGAGCGGTACCTAAGAAAGTGATTTTGGAACCTTGAAATCCAATACAATAGTAGAGCTGCCTGGAGATTAATTTGGCAAAACCGCTGAGAGAGTTCACCACTGATGAGCCAAGCCCTCTCATTCGATAACTTTTATCATTGCAGTAATGTCTGTAGAGGTAAAAAAACACATTGGCTAAAAATTAATTACTATAGCGCTATATATATTGCTAAATATATAAAATACTTGTACAATATACTTGTATATAATACGCGAACTCCTCATTTATTTTTACTTGACCTTCCACATAATACATTTTTAGTCCATTTAATTTTCTACACATATATAATTTGGTGATTTTTTTATTTTCAAATGTTCATCATTTCTAGATTAATGTTACATTTTATTAATAAGTGTCCATATGTGTGTACAGTATAGTAAAAATGTGTTGTTCCTCTACTGGAGCGTCACGGCGAGCCACGCCAAGTTGGAAAAATATATTGGTTTATATATATTATAACGTAGAAAATTAGGAAAGACAAACTTCAGGATGACACGGCAATTTATTTTTTCATATTTTATTATATAGAGAATATAAATATTAATATATAAATAATAGGAATTTGAAAATATTATATTTTTATTATATCTTTTTTATATTTTATAATATACTAGCGGATGTACCCGGCTTCGCCCGGGTTTTACCCGAGTAAAGGTTTGTTAAAGGTTTCTCTATAAACTTATTAAAAATAATAATAGATATATTTTGATAATTTGAAACTCGTAAATTTGAATCTCTCGATAAAGTGAACATTTTTTCCCTGTCCCTGTGTGCCGTGTCATCCTGAATTTTGTCTTTCCTAATTTTCTACATTACAAAATGAAGTAAACAAAATAATCATTTTATCTAGTGAACATTTTTTCCCGGTCCCTTGAAAAATACTCGATAAGTTTAATAAAATCAATATTAATTGGTTCCCTCGGTAATTGGAAGTTAAAGGAATAGTATCTTTGCCTTGGAATTGTATCATTATTCTTGTCTCAAATAAATTGCCGTGTCATCCTGAATTTTGTCTTTCCTAATTTTCTACATTAAAAAATCATCGTTTTATCTAGTGAACATTTTTTCCCGGTCCCTTAAAAAATACTCGATAAGTTGAATAAAATCAATATTAATTGGTTCCCTCGGTAATTGGAAGTTAAAGGAATAGTATCTTTGCCTTGAAATTGTATCATTATTCTTGTCTCAAATAAATTGCCGTGTCATCCTGAATTTTGTCTTTCCTAATTTTCTACATTACAAAATCATCATTTATCTATTCTCCCAATATATATGTTGTAGATAAATGATAAAACTAACTTTGATATTAATAGGTAGAAAATCTTACTTTTGATAAATAATCTTTAAGATAATAAACTTAGTGATAATAAAACTTATAGATAAAAAAACTTGTTATCATTGTCGCAATGGTGGCGCTGCTTGCGAGTTAAATCTACAAATCTGCAAATAACTCTAAGGATATTCAAGATATTCAAGAAATTATTTTTCAGAAACCTTCCCAGTACTATCTACTTATATATTTGCCTTATTCTGTCTGTTTGTTTGTCTGTTTGTCTGAAGCTCACGGATAGAATGCGCGCCCATTGGCTGCCAGCGAACACGTGGCCTTCCTGCCCCCCTGTAGACAACCCTGTTATTCAAAAACCATACATCCAATCGCCATGAAATTCTGGGATATTATTAGGTATATCCCCGGAAAGGTTTTCGAAAAATAATTTCTTGAATATCTTGAATATCCTTAGAGTTATTTGCAGATTTGTATATTTAACTCGCAAGCAGCGTCACCATTGCGACGACGGAGATAGGCTTAAGTTTGCTGCTGACCATGGGTCATCGTGTGAGTCACAGCATGATGCAACAAAAACACTCTCTCTGGGGATTGCGGCGTCAACAACCTGTAAGTTTGCCTCTCTCATAAACCTGTCTATACAGACCACCCTGACTATAGCGACCACTCTAGACAACCCTGTTATCAGCTGCCTGTCTATACAGACCACCCTGTCTATAGCGGTCACCTTAGGCAACCCTGTTATCATCAGTGTGTTACATTCACCTGTCTATACAGACCACCCTGTCTATAGCGGTCACCTTAGGCAACCCTGTTATCAGCAGTGTGATACATCCACCTGTCTATACAGACCACCCTGTCTATAGCGACCACTCTAGACAACCCTGTTATCAGCTGTGTGATACATCCACCTGTCTATACAGACCACCCTGTCAATAGCGACCACCCAAGACAACGTTTTTAAAATATATTCGCACTCGGGTAAACCCCGGGCGTTGCCCGGGCCATTCGTCTAGTACTAAATAACTTCCCAAAGTTTTATGGCGTTCCAATGAGTGGTTTGGTCAGGCATAAAGGACAGACAGACACACATACATTCATTTATATATATATATATATTTTTCTTTTTATATTATAGCCCCAGAAAAACAAGTCTGCATTTTTAAAAATTGAACTAGTGTTCGTTTTTTGTACCATTGATGAAGTAACCTTGGCTTGTATAAAAAAAGCACTAGTTCAATTTTTAAAAATGCAGACTTCTTTTTCTGATTAAGATGAAAAACAAAAATTATTAATAAAATGTGTAAATAAATGAGGCACAAAAATGTGCACACTTATTTACAAATTTCGTGGAGGTTATTCCAACAACGACGAATCCTCCTCCAGGGGGATTCCTCTATCTCTCTCGGATTACCCAGATTTCTAGTGCATGAATAAACTTGATTTAGACGAGGATGTAATGGCGATTCCAGCCCATTCTCCAATTTCCATCTCTGCAGGTCCTGAGGTCGCTGCACCATTGTAGCAGTCTCGTGCAGAGAACGGATGTTGGCGCGATGACGTATCTGGGTGATCAGACGTGAGCAGAGCAGCAACGTACCACCGCGCCTTGGTGTTACCTGCCCAGGCAACCAACCCGCGTGGGAGCCAAAATCTAAGGAGGCCTCGAGAAGCGCTAGTCACTCATTATTCGAAGAGCCCGCAGGAGTTCAGGTTGTAGGACTCAAAGGTTCAACTCGGCGATCTATCAGACAGCTTTGAAGAGGTGAAGACTCAGACGACGCGGTAGAAGCCAGGCGCCAGAAGTGGACGCAGAAGACATCCCGCTCTCGATAGTTGGCGTTGCGGCGTATGGGCAGCGTATCCTGGAAGTCCTTTAGACTCGACGGTTGAATCTGCGTACTAACGTCAGGCCACAGCCGGATATCCACGAAATGAGTTAGCATCCTCAAACAAATTTCATGAATATTTCCCGCAGTTTTGAGATGGTGGTCTCGTTGTGCAGGTAGGCTTGGAGATAATACCGGGGGAGCCCGAAGCGATGGTGTCGGTAGAGTCTGCAGACACCAGCGGAGGGCAGATTTAATAAGGTGAGAGTGAGCACCACAAGGTGATTCAGCCCCAGAATAGAAGAGCCCCTTCAGCAGTTCCAGAAGGTGACGGGCAGCAACCAATATCTCGAAGACAGAGGGTCACTCAGGTTCCGCTATTTACCAGTCATAAGTAAACGCTTTTTTCCCAACCCTGCCTGCTGCCTGGACCCACTTGAAGCAGGCAAACTGGCGTTGAGTGCTGGTGTCTATAATTTCCATGGTACCAACGGATATAGGACGAGTCAGTAAACTGCTCGGTGTCAAGCGGAGCAATAGAAGGAACCCAAACGAACTACGCTAGCCTGGCCTGCATTTTGGCAATGATAGCGTAGCCGGGCAGGTAAGTAAGGTATCTCGTTGGCCACACTCGCTCGCTCGTCAAGGGAAAATAACGGACTTATGAGGACTACTTGGCGATCGCTTTTTCACCCTGTAATTCGCCTGGGCTGAGATACCAAGGCCTTATGGAATTTTGCAGCCCAGCATCATGATGGTAGATGATGACCATTTGCTACCAAGCGGAGAGTCGGTACGGTTCTTCCGGGGATCGCCCCCACAGTATCTTAACTTAGGGAAGTTCTCTCACGCTGACTCTTAACTCGCATCGGAATTTATCAAAGTGGACTTGATATTCTCTTACTTCCAATCTTCGTGGATAAACCGGAGAATATAATTGACGTACGCCAGAAAGTTCTCTCTTCCCAGAACTCCAAGCAGGTGACGCAGTAGGAGGCTAGTGGAGGTGGAGAAGAGGGATGCGCTGAAAGCACAAACCTGCAGAAGACCTCTGCGTAGTTTGAACGAATCGGTGAGATTCTCATAGATCTTGAATGTCGCGTCGGACTACGCGTACAGCAGCTGGAATCCTTCTACGAAAAGCGGACGTAGGCCAATGGGGCGGAGCTGAGAGTCCAGGAACTCTCGGTTCACGTGGTCAAAGGCGGATTGCAGTTCGGTGGAGGTGAATGCTAGCTGCGACTTATTCGAAATTGCTAGGAATACCTTGTCAAAAGCACGCGCTATACTCCATGAAGGACATCGCTCTGGAACGGCATATGTTCGACATTCCGGCACGATGGCTGGCAGGTGGCGACGCAGACATTACAGAAGAACGTCGCTGAAAATTCTGTAGTCCGCTATAGGTAGAGATATAAACCGGTAGCCGCTTATGCCCAGATGGATTACCGTGCTCTTTGGAGCGAGAGAGACAATGTTTCTCCTTGAGAGTCGAGAAACCTAAAATGAATTGTAGGCAAGCCGACTTACCTCGAAGGTTGTGTGCTATACAAATCTACTTTCTTGCTTATTCATCCTTGAAAACGATTCTGGGAAAAAACACCTTCCAACGCTTCATATTAGGAGTATTTTTACACTAGCGCACACACACAATCCTTGTAGTCCCAAGGATGTATTCTTGATATTCCAAGCTTATCCAGCAAAGGCCATGGGGAGTTGGCGCCGGGAAGACCTAGTAAAGTTTCTTTATCCCGACTATTTTTTTAATGTAATGTAGTAGAGATATCTAATCAGCAACTTTATTTGCCTCCTCAATCACGTCCGGATATACGAGGTATTTTAAGGCTTCCCTTCTGGTCGCTTATCTTGCTATTCTTATTCATTTTCGCTACCTTTGCAGGCGTGGACACTCCAAGGTGTAATTCATGGGGCCTGCTATGGGATAATGGCCACATGCGCCGTCTGTGAATCTTCTCAGTTTCAAGGTTTCGGCAGAGCCTCGCGAAGCCAGGATTCGGTGAGAACTGGATGAAGGTTTCGAAGTCTTCGAAGCTATTTTCGAGATCGCAGGGCATGCTATCCAAACCAGCCGCTTTCTCCTGTGGCAGACGGCGATGACAACTTCCAACATAATCTCTTAAAGAGATATCTTCTCGACCAAGCGAGTCAGTGCCCTTCAGAGGCATTTTCTCAGTGGCTTCATTAAGAAACCAGTGATGTTTTTTTTTTTCGGATTTGGAGCTGCCGAAACGCTCTCTGGTGTTGCTGGAGATGGTACGCCCCAGGTTCTCTCCCTCGATGAAATTACCTTGGGTTCGAAGACGGTCGTCGGTCCCAAGCGATGTTTTCGTATGCGTAAGATAATCTCAGGCAATAAAAAGTTGTCGGCCTCCACGATCTTGTGCTCAAGACTGGAGCGTAGAAAGGCGGGAAATGAAGAGGCATTTTAGGTCTTCAACTAAAATCTTCACAACTCACCCATTTACTCCATAGATTTATATCCAGGAGGAAAATTTCCGATTTTCGGCAAAGTTTCCACAAGAAAGACCTCTACTATTTCGACCTCAGGCGTCGAAAGAAGCAATGTAGAAGCGGATGGAACAGATGGTAAAGGGGATTGCCCACTTAGAGAAAGATGGTTCTGCGGTCCGTACGACGGTATTTTAGAGTCCAGTAACGGATGACGCGTCCTTGATTCAAATGTGCTGAATCTATCTGGTTGCCATGACTGGCAACCCTCGTAGGCGGTGCGCGGCATCGAAAATAGTGGCGGTGTCGACGGAGGCGGTCCGTTCCAGAAGCTAAGTGAAGACCTTCACTGTTCCAGCCCGATATCTTTTGAAGATTCCTCCGAAATGTTCAAGTCGTCATAGATCCACGCAGATTTCTTTCCAGCTTCAATCACGATCATTTTAAGATGAAGATGCCGTTCTTCAGAATTGTGAAACAGGTAGCAGTTGAGACTCATATCTCGTGAACTTGGACGTTGGCGATGGCAAATTTGCCTGGCCATAGGACGCGGTGCCAGAGGACGGTGACTCCTTAAACCACGATGACGGCTAAGCCATATCCTCTAGAAGTCAACGCTGGCGTAAAATGGCTCTGTAATCGATTCAGAGCATCTAGATGCTGTTTAAAGCGTTCATGAGGCCAACGCGACACGTCCATGACACCAATGCACTGTGGGCTGTTGTAAAAACGGCACAACTCTACACTTTATTTCATAAGGACCAATGCCTCGTACAACGGGGCACGTTAAGCGAAATCTCTTAGCACGCACTTATATAATGAAGCCGGGAATGAGCTTTTTATAGAGTGCACAGGGCTTGTCCTTTACAAGGGGTATTCTGTCTAAAGCACAGTTTGAGCCTCAATCTCTCTTCAGCCGAGATGCCTCCAAGGAAGTTATTCATGTAGCGACGGAAAATGATGGCCCGCATTATATAATCATTTCTCAGTCCTAGATCATGGGCATGCATAAGTATTGAGTTTAACCGATATTGAGCTTCAGACTTTGGCACAGGGATATCTTGGGAGGTTTCCTTTTCCAGAATAGGCTGCCATGGCTGTTCCTCTGAGCATCGAAGATTGGAACTTTATTTTTGAATAGGTTCTATTCTATAGGTATTGGGCTTTCTGCCGCTTGTGTTGACTTGTTCGAGAGAGATGGCAGGCATAATTTTTTGGCTGAAGAGAATTGCGCAATGGCGAAAAGTACTCGGGGTAAATTCTTCTGGAGTTATAAAGGGCGCCCAGCTGATGATGAATTAGCGGCAGGCGTTTATGACCGAAGCAGCGTCGGTTCTTGCTGAGAAGTAGACTGAGGAGCTGAAGGTTTTCCAAATCCCTCCTAGGGTATCTGGATCGCCGGTGTTCTTGACGGGGGCATAGGGCATGTAGGTTGGCGTCGTTTCTCCCTTGGAATTGATGTCCAATTTCACAGAGTTAGAGCTGGTAGTTCTTCAATCTCTTATTCGTAAAATTGAAGATCTCATTGTTACCAGTAGTCCAGGAGTACCCTTCGCAGTTCACGACTTCGAATTTCAGAGAGACCATTTGTCAACTTGGCTGAAGCTCAGTTATTATATCATAATTTTCAACAGAAATGGGCCGGTTCCCAATTACAAGTATTTATGCCATTTTCTATAAGAGAATGCATTGAGAAGTGTGCTACCAATGGTGGGACCCTCCTCAGCCAGGCGCTCTGCCTTCACAATGCTGGAAAGAACAACCAGAACCTGTGTGAACATCTTTAAAAGATTGTAGATTGAAGAATTTCCTTGCATCTTCTCAAGTGTCTTAATGAAATGGACAGGGTGAGATTCAGGACTTCATTCAACAAAGGCTCATTTGTCGAATGTTGCTACCGCAGACCTCGACATAGTTTGTTGCTGTCTACTGTTTCACACTGTCTACACTACTGTCACAGCATATTTCTTTGAATGTTGAGGTGGCCTTGATTCGATGGTGTTTGCATGTACAATCGAGTTAGTCTTCCAACAA
The DNA here is from genome assembly GCA_030710605.1 of Cordylochernes scorpioides. Classification (NCBI taxonomy): domain Eukaryota; kingdom Metazoa; phylum Arthropoda; class Arachnida; order Pseudoscorpiones; family Chernetidae; genus Cordylochernes; species Cordylochernes scorpioides. The sequence goes on along the minus strand of CP092864.1, from coordinate 112,268,964 downwards.
TGAAGTCTTCCTCCAAGCAACCAGGAGGTCCTCTCCGATTAACGTAATTTACAGTGATAGTGAGAAGTTATATTAAACCTGGATTTTGCTGAGGATGTGATGGCGATGTCGCTGTCCTCCAGGTTAGACCCGAATATACAATTCTGCAGGTTCTGAGGCCGCTGTAAATTGTCAGAAAGCTCCCGGATGAGAGGTCTTTCAACATGGCAGCCTAATACTTATGGCCAAGCAAAAGGTTGCCGAACCCACAAGCAATATAGCATTCTTGAACAGAGGCCGGATGGGGCAGCACATGCAGGGCCAGGCGTACAACGGCGTCATGCCCCGAAAAGTAGGACCGCCGGAAGGCTGCCAAGTTGACATCAAACGGAAGCAGGTATACAGTGGGCTTCCAATTCTCTAGAAGCCGAGTAGTGGACAGCGCAGCGAGACGAACGAGCTCCCTCAAGCGACGGACGGTAGGGGGGGTGAGTCGTTGAAACGGCGTGGCCGTCCCGCTCCTCAAAGCAAGAACGTCCGTAAAGCCACTGCGCGTAGGTATTAGGAGGTTTAAAAAGTCTAGTTCAAACTACTGCGTGGAGCTTGGAGCTCAAGGGGTTCAGTAAGTGACAGTCGCTCAAAACACGAAGAACCTAGAAGATATCCTGTTGTAAAGGACTCGATGGTTCAATTCAAGTATCTCCCCAGCAGCATCGAAAAGGTTAAGGCTCCAAAGACTACGCGGAGTAGACGAGGCACCAGGATTAGATACAAGGAAACAGCCACATCCCGCTCTCGGCGAGCCGTTACGGCCTCCACGCAGTGCTTCCTGGACGCCCGCATCTTGCCTGAAGTCGTGTGATAGTGGCTTCACAGAACAGGTATGCCTGGAGATGATAGAAAACTGCCGAGAATATGAGGTTATTGGCCGCATTTGTTTGACCAGCAAGGGAGAGACAGTGGACAAAGGAGGACCACCTGGCAATGTGTCCCGCCAGTAGCTCCTGCCGATGTTGGTCTTTGGCCGAAGTTCTCATTCCAAGAGTCGCAACCTCCGGGAGATGCCTAACGGTAAGTAGGTGCGGTTCCTCCACCCTTAGCACCAGACACCTTGGCTCAATTTTTATAGTTTCATCAATATAAATCTAATCATTTTATAATGATGTAGCAAAAGGCGATATTTTAATTTATCTTTATTAATGGAGCACTTCTCTATAAAAAAATATATATATTTACTTTTAACTACACAAGTCTACAAAAAAAAACTTTTTTTTTTTTGCCGGAGAAAACCTGATGTTGATTCTAATGTAACTTTTCATGCTGAATTTAAAAATGAAATTAGAAGTTTTCCATCACCCATAGTTCTTGCAGGATAACCTTTTTTTTTCTTCTAAAAATTGGTATATACAGTAATAATGCAGAAAATGTTACGGCGAGAGCCCCAACGTTCCAGCACGCAATAGATACAGCGTGCTTGAGGATTTAAACTAAGTAGCGCGCCTGTTCCCGTCAACCCAGGTAAGCCGACGATAAAAGCCATTTAGAAGATAGATTCAAAATGTCGATTAAATTTATTTATTGAAAAAATAGGATATATTGATGCCTTGGTTGACACAGGCGCGTATCTCTCAATTGTCGACCAAATTCTGCCCTCCAAACAGGCCGAAACTTTGAAACCATCACTAAAGTGTGTGTCGGTCCAGATGGAAGAAATCTGTACATAGCTGGATCCATTGTATTAAATGTCAAGATTGATGAAAAGTCGTTCGCTCATAATTTCATAATATTGAAGTCTAATATAAGAACTTTAATTATCGGTCGAGATATTTTAAAACGGCTGAATGCGAAGATAATTTGTGAAAAAGAATTTTTGGAATATGATATATTAAGCGAGTGCAATAATCTCACAGATATACCTAAAAAGATAATCAATAGCCAAGATGTCATTATACCCGAACTCTCATTCAAACTCATCAAAGCCTCGGTAAAATCTGATAATGGTGAATATATAGCAGAACAATATGAAAAATTGGTTCATACAATCGGACTCAGGCTGGATAGAAGTATGATCACTGTTAGAAATAATCAAACTTATCTTTGGATAACTAACCCGTATCCCCGGCCTTTAAAGATAATGCAAAATCAAACTGTAGGACACGCAAGTCATCCCATCATAATAAATTCCATAGACGTCGATGTTGAAAATAAGGTAACACAAGTTAAAATAAACGAAGACTTGCCATTAAGCCAGCAGAAGGAATTGAAACGAATTTTGCTTATTTTCGAAGATTTATTTTCCTCAAAATTGGGTCGGACCAACTTGGCCATACATAACATCGATACAGAAAATGTAAAGCCCATTAAACACAAACCTTACCGGGTTAGCCCCAAAGAACGGAACATCATAAAAGAACAAATTCATGACATGCTCAAAGAAGGAGTGATAAGGCCATCCTCTAGCCCTTGGACGTTTCCGGTTATCTTAGTCAAAAAACGAGATGGCAGTTGGAGATTCTGTGTGGACTACAGAAAGTTGAACAACGTCACAGTGAAGGATGTGTATCCTATCCCCAGAATTGATGACGTAATGGACACGCTGCAAGGATTAAGGTATTTTTCAACCATCGACCTTAGATCTGGGTATTGGCAGGTTGAAATTGAGGAAAAAGATAAGAAAAAAAAAACAGCTTTTACAACATCTCACGGGCTATACGAATTCAATGTGATGCCGTTCGGTCTGTGTAATGCCCCAGCTACTTTCGAGAGAATTATGGACAACGAACTTCATAATGTGTTTGTGTTATTTATATGACGTTATAATTTATAGCCGTGATTTACCTTCTCATCTTATAAGAATCGAAGCTGTTTCAAAATGCTTTCGCGAATCAAAACTTAAATTAAACGGAAAGAAATGTCGATTTGCATTTGAGGAAATAGAGATTCTTGGTCTTGTTACCAACCAATATGGAATTAAACCTGCAGAGCACAACATTAGAGCCGTTAGATTTCCCAGTACCTAGGAAAACTAAAGAGATTCAATCATTTATAGGACTTTGCTCGTATTACAGAAAATTTATTAAAGACTTTGCAAAAATTGCTGATCCATTGATCAAGCTAACAAGAAAGGATGTTCCATTTATTTTGGAAAACCCCAAGAGGAAGCATTCAGAACTCTTAAATCATCTTTAATAAAACCACCAAATTTATCTCACTTTGATCCCGATGCACCTACCAACATTCACACAGACGCGTCGAACATCGACATAGGAGCAACATTAGTCAAAATTATTGGTGGTGAAGAAAAGGTCATATCATATTTAAGTCGAGCTCTAAGTAACCCGGAAAAAATTATTCAACCACTGAAAAAGAATGTTTGGCAGTTGTCTGGTCAATGACTAAATTACGACCGTACTTATATGGAAGGCATTTTAAGGTAATAACAGACCACCACGCACTATGCTGGTTAAAAAATCTGAAATATCCAACCGGGCGGCTAGCCAGATGGGCAATGAAGATTCAAGAATACGATATCAACGTTATATATAAATCGGGAAAGAAACATCTCGACGCCGATGGCTTATCCAAAGGACCCTTACCAGAAATAGATTGGGAGGAAGATTACGACAATATATTTTAAAATCAGATAATAGATGAGGAGGACGACTTTATAAAAATTGTAAACGAGGCCTTATCGAAGACAAACGATCATACAAACAGAACTTTAAAGAAGAACAAGGATGTATCTATAGAAAAAAATCCAAATCCAGAACCAGAGCATGGTTGCTAGTGGTACCAAAACAAAAAAGGAATGAAATTTCGATAGACCACCACAACCATATGTTGAATGGGCACCTGGATGTTTCCAGAACCATGCACCGAATAAAAAGCAAATATTATTGGCTTGCCATGCTTAAAGATGTATCTGATTTTGTTAAGACATACCATATGTGCCAAAGCAGGAAGGGTTTGAATCAACTACCTACTGGTCTAATCCAACCGATCCCTGCCTCAAATTATCCATTCGAAAGGATTGGAGTAGATTTTCTAGGCCCCTTACCATCTACAAGGAACAGAAAGAGGTGGATAGTGTTCTAACAGACTACTACACGAAATACGCAGAGACCAAAGCTGTCCTCGATGACACGGCAAAAGAAGTGGCTAAGTTCTTAACGGAAGATATTTTCCTACGACACGGAACTCCGCGTTACCTTATCAGAGATAGAGGAAGCCAATTTACCAGTAATATGATGAAAGAACTGATGAAAATATGCAAGATCAAACATTGTTTTACTACAAGTTACATCCCCAGTCAAATGACCTCACATAACGTTTAAACAGAACGTTAACAGATAAGTATGTATGTGAATGTAGATCAAAATAATTGGGACGAAATCCTTCCGTTTATAACTCACGCCTATAACTCGACAGTACAAGAAACTACCAAATATTCCACGTTCTTTCTGTTATATGGAAGAGAACCTACCTCAATACTGGACGACATTAACATCTTCATTGAACCTGATCCACCCAACTATAATGAGTATGTAAATAAATTTTTGGGAAGAATCTCTAAGACAAAGAAAATTGTGAAAAATAATACGATCAAAAATGAGGAGAAAATGAAAACTTATTATAACCAAAAACATCGAGAAGCAAGCTACAAACCAGGCGACTTAGTATCAGTATGGACTCCATACAGAAAGCCTGGAAAATGTGAGAAACTCCTTAGACAATATTTCGGCCCATACATCATATTGAAGAAACTATCCGATTTAAATCACTCCGTTGTACCAAAATACAACCCTGGGAACCGGACAAAGCCAACGACAGTTCATATTAGCAGAATTAAGCCCTACTTTGAAAGAACAGAAGACTGTCGTGAGGACACGACCATTTCGGAGGAGGAAGAAATGTCACAGCCGACATAGACTCATGTAAATATTTTCATTAATAATTTAACTTATTAAACAAATCAAGGTTGATTTGTTTATTCCTTGTTAACATTGTGCAGCCAACGCGCTCGCGTCGTCACGTGCGCTCGCGTTCATTCATTCTTTTTCTAACCTTATCAAAATAAAGCGTTAGCTTTTTAATGCGAACTCGTTCGGGTTTATTCTACGGTACAATGGAAACCGCTGAACAAAACTATCTACATTTCAAGGTGTAACAATATTTAAATTGAACCTAACGATTTGTTTAATAGATTTGCATCAGAAGTGACAGGTAAATTTGAAGTAATCAGTATATTCTTCTCTATCGATTTGCTTTTATAAATCGTGTGCACTAGACTGTGGTCAATATGCCGAGGCGTTACATTAATATTCCTGATATTTTCTGTTACATTTGTGGGGAATTAACTTTCAAAGTTCAAAAGCGAAACTTGACACCGCTCATTAAAAAGTGCTAACAATTTTATTTTGGCTGTAAAGTCGGTGACCAAGATAAGACTTGGGCTCCTCATCATTGTTGTGAAATTTGTGCTCGACGTCTTACAGGGGGGATTAAAGGTGAACGTCATATGCCTTTTGCGGTTCCAATGGAGGGAACCTAAAGACCATTCTTCAGACTGTTATTTTGGTTTAACAAAGACTACAGGTATTACATCTAAATCAAGACATACAGTTGAATATCCAGATTTGTCTTCTGCTATGAGACCGAATCCTCATAGTGATATTTTACCTGTGCCACAGCCTCCTGAAAATGTAATATTTAGTGACGATGATTCAGATAGACGAGAGCAACAGTCGGATGACACAAATTTTGAAGCAGGTGCTTCATCTGAACCTCATTTGTTAACCCAAGGAGATTTGAGCGACCTCGTACGTGATTTAGATTTATTCAAAAAACAGAGTGAACTTTTAGGTTCTAGGTTAAAAGGCTGAAATCTGCTGCATAAAGGCACAAAAGTATGCTTTTTTCGCAAGCGCCAAGATGAATTTCAAGACTTCTTTTCACAAGAGAATTATTTAATATATTGCAATGATATTGTTGGTCTAATGGAAGCGCTTGGTCATGATCATGATACAGAAGAGTGGCGTTTATTCGTTGATTCTTCAAAAATTAGTTTGAAAGCTGTTCTCCTTCACAACGGAAATAAGTTCCCATCAGTGCCAATAGCACATGCATCCAACATGAAAGAGACTTACGAAAACATGAAACTGCTTTTGAAAAAGATAGAATATGAAAGATACGGTTGGAAAATATGCAGCGATTTGAAGGTCATTGCTCTCTTGCGTGTATTACAGCTTGGATATACAAAATTCTGTTGTTTTCTGTGTGAGTCGGATAGCAGAGATAGGGAAAGGCATTACATTAAAAAAAGCTGGCCAAACCGTGAAATCTTTACTCCAGGACATAAAAATATTGTAAATCCTCCCCTGATCGATTCAGAAAATATTTACTTACCACCATTACATATTAAACTGGGATTAATGAAGAACTTTGTCAAGGCAATGGATCGAAATGCCAGTGGATTTGCCTATCTAAAACAAAAATATATTATCATAAGTGATGCGAAAATTAAAGAAGGCATTTTCGTTGGGCCTTTCTTTTGGGACAAAGAAAAATAATTTTTGATAAACCAGTGTAATATAATAAGGTTTATGCAAAAATGCTTACGTAATGTTTTGCTGTATTTATCCCAATTTAAAAAAAAAAAGGCTGTCACGCAAACACCATGGGTGATGGAAAATTTATGATTAGAATTTAGAGTTCTACATGAAAAGTTACATTATAAACACCATCAGGTTCTCTTGGCAAAAATGTTGTTGACCAGTGCTATTGAAAACAAATTTATCATTAACACTGGGCAGAAAAAGTTGCATCATCTAGAAATACTTATGTAAATTTTCTGAAAATTGTTGACCTATATAATGATAATATTAAAAATAATGGAAATTTCAAGAAAGAGGGATTGAATTTATTGAGATACCCAGCCTTTATTAATATTTGGTGTGTCCTTCTTTGGCATGTACACTGCTTGACATTGAAAATGGAACACCAAGAAATAGTGGCCAGAAAGTGATGAAACTCGGCAGACAGAGAGAGACAGGGACGAACAATAAGTGATCTTTATTTCAAAATGATAGTCATAATACAGAGCGAGAACGGCGTCGACTTAGTAGCAAGTAGGACCACCGCGGACGGCGATGCACGCAGCAACACGTCTAGGTAGAGAGTCAATCAGAGTACGGATGGCGTCCTGAGGGATGGCTCTCCATTCCCTCTCAACCATTTGCCACAGTTCGTCTTCTGAACGCGGCTGTAGCAAGGCATGCAAACGGCGTCCAATGATGTCCCAGACGTGCTCGATTGGTGAGAGATCAGGAGAGTACGGTGGCCAGGGAAGCATCTGTACATCTTGCAGAGCTTGTTGGCTAATGCTAGCAGTGTGCGGTCGGGCGTTATCCTGCTGATAAAGGGCATTGGGTACCCCCTGAAGGTAGGGGAGTGTCACCGGTCGCAGCACATCATCAACGTATCGTTGGGCCGTCATAGTGCCCTGAATACGAAGTAAAGGTGACCTGGAATCATACGCGATTGCGCCCCAAACCATGATTCCACGTTGTCGCACGGTGGGGCGTTCCACAATTGCTGCCTGATTGGACCTTTCTCCACGTCGACGCCACACGCGTACACGGCAACTATCACTGGACAAGCAGAAACGCGACTCATCTGAGAACACGACCCTGTGCCATTCCGTCATCCACGTCGATCTAGCCCGGCACCATTCCAAACGTTGGCGCCTATTCGGTGGGGTCAATGGCAGTCTTCTTAGCGGACGGCATGAGTGCAAGCCATTAGCAACCAATCGACGGGAAATGGTTCTGGTCGAGATGGAATGATCTAGGGTGTCTTGCACATGTTGCAGGATGGCGGTACAAGTGGCTTGTGGGGCCGCCACTGCTTGTCGAAGGATACGCCGATCCACGCGTGCTGACGTCACTCTGGTTGCACCGACATTCCTATAAATTGCCACATTTCCTTGTTCCAACCATCTTCTCTACAGTCGGTGCAGCGTGGACGCACCAAGGTGTGTATCAGCTGCGATTTGACGTATGGACCAACCTGCCCTTTTCAGTCCGATCACCATGCCCCTCGTAAAAGCGTCTGTCTGCTTGAACTGCCTCCGTTTACGATGACCTGGCATTCTCTGTTATTACACGTGTCTTTTGACACAAGAACAAAATTTCTACAATGATTTTCCTTGAAGAAATAACGACACGAATACTGTCCTTTCTGCAAGTTCCTTCCCTTATATCTTACTCCATGTGCGCACGAGAGCTGCGCATTTTACATCATTTGCATAACTCGGTTAGGCGCGTCTACCCTGAAATTTGCATAATTTTCTGGCCACTATTTCTTGGTGTTCCATTTTCAATGTCACGCAGTGTATACAGAGAGCTACAAAGTAGGGCATATTGCCATGCAGTTTTTTTTATAGCTGCTTGTGGGATGGTAGACCATGCAATTTCAATTTTCTGCTTAAGCTGTTGAAAATCACTTGGCTGTGGAGCTTAACAAATTTTATTCTCCATCATGTCCCATTGATACTCAATTGGGGAAATACTTGAAAAACATGCGGGCCAGGGATAGATGTCAACATTTTGAAGGAAGGTTGTGAGATGTTGGCTGTATGTGGTATTGTTGTAAAATGGCATTATTAGTCTGCTCAAGAAATGGTAACACAACAAGTTTCAACACATCTAAAATTTATGACTGAGAAGTCATTGTGCCTTGGAAAAAGAGGTCCTACTTCAATAGCAGATGCCACCCCACACCACGAAGCCAGGGGTTCTTACTCTATGCCTTTCCACAATACAGTCCTGATGATATCTTTCTTGGGCCTTAGTCTAAAATGCATATTGACGTTATGAAACTCAAAATTGAACCTGGATTTATCAGAAAAATGACAGAATAGCATTTTTGAGTCCAAAGACGCCTCTCTTCACACCAGCTAAGATTGTCGCTTCTGTCTGGCAGAGAGAAGGATTCTTAATAAAGGCTGACGATTACAGAGCTCTGTTTCGAACTTGAGCCAGGTTTTTATTGAACTTTATCTTCCTCTGATACCAAATCCTTACAACAGCACTTTGATTGCAACCTACTTTCATAGCAATTTTACTAGTCGAAAATTACCTTCCCTGAGGCAAATGGTTCTGCCGCTTGTAAAATCAGATATCTGTTTGTATGAAACAACCTTTTTTTCTACTTTGGCATTCTACGGATTTAAGATGATGTAAAATACAGAAAATTTTCTAAAGTGCTTATAGGTGATGCATTTTTTTTTTTTTTTTTGTGGTCAGTGTATATCTATATATTGTTACATCATGTTTAATGGCGTATTTCTTATATTAGTTTTAATATATTTGAAATTTAAATTATATATTTATTTATTTTTATATAAAATATTCTATGATATTTATTTAAAACAGATTATTAATTTATCATCATTTGTATTTAGGTACACTGTGACTTCACTGCTCTCTTTGATGTGAGAAAATAAATAAAGGATTCTGGTGGCTACATAAAGTAGACTTATCTCATTATTCCCTTTTATAAATTTGTAGGATGGTTGAAACACGCTCTGGTAAGATGCAAGACCCAGCACAGGAGAGAATCAAGGCTGAAGAGTCTGCCAAGCCGCAACCTGGTGCAACAATTGGTAGAGATGCTAGTTCCGACCCAGTTGTCCTGAATCCCAACATCGACATCCCCAAGTATGATGGAACGGAAGACCCTCGCCCATGGATTGAATCTCTTGAAGAAATTGGCTTCTTGTACCATTGGGCAGACTACATTATCTCTCGTTATGCCGCCATGAACATGACGGGAAGCGCTAAAACCTGGTTGAATTTACACAAAGCTAGTTTCACGAGCTGGGAAAATATTAAAATCCGCCTCATTCAGGATTTTTCTTTGGACGCGAATAAAGAAGAACTTAGAATGAAGCTCAACAGAATGCAACACTGGAATGAACCAGCAATCAGGTTCGCGGAAGACATTCTAGTGTTGTGCAACAAGGTTGACCCCGCAATGGAAGAAGAAACAAAAATTGAACATGTTATTGGAGGACTGAAAAAAGAGTACTCATTCGCGCTCTACCTGAACCCTCCTAAAACGACCGATGACCTTCTTGTCGTGTGCAAGAAAATGGATTATTTTGAAAAGAAGTATCGGGAACGTGTGGAGAAATCCAGAAACCTATATAACGGTCCACGCTATTCTAGACCCCAACAACAATCGAGGTACATGCCGCCGACTGCCGCACGAAACTACCAGACCACTTCCAGGCCCCAAGCCCCTGTTTCCAATAATTACAAGAACGACTCCCCTCCTACCCCCAGACAGTATCGAAACAACTTTCCTCAGCCCTCTACCCCTAGACGTCCTTATAATCCTAACTTTGTGCCGAAACCAAACCTTCAGAGAAACACTTACAATAAAAGCCAAGAAGTGAGCAAAAATAGGACGGAAGATGGAAGACCAATCTGCTTCAAATGCAACAAGCCAGGGCACGTGGCCCGTTATTGTAGGGTCAAGTTTATAAGAATCCTAGAAGAGGATCCAGCAGATACCCAAGAGAAGGTCGAAGAAAAATGCCAAACGAATGAAATATCAGAGAAATCAGGACCTCGGCTTTATGCTGATGTATGTCATAGCACACAGACAAATATTCCTACCCGGAATAGATATTCCGTGTTGGAAGATTTAAACTAAGCGTCGCGCCTGAATCTGTCAATCAAAGCAAGTCGACCATAAACGGAATCAAGAAGTTGGACCCTAAATACAAATTAAAAATTAATGTGGACAAGATAGGGACTTTTGAAGCTTTGGTTGATACAGGTGCTGACCTCTCAGTGGTCGACCTCAGAACGGCCCTCGATACAGGCCATGGTATAAGTAAACTCGCAAAAATTTGTGCAGGACCCGATGGAAAAAAATTGGACATGGTAGGAAGTATATTTTTAAATATAAAAATTGATAACGAAACATTATCACACAACTTTGTGATATTGAAAACGCATTTACGGACATTAATTCTTGGGAGAGATTTCCTTAAGAAAATGAACGCAAAAATAGATTGTAAGCAAGAAACTATAAAATATGATTTGACGAATAATCATGACGAAATCAATTTTGAAATGTTGAAAATAAAGAGTGCCAAGGATTCCATTGTACCGGAATGTTCCATGAAATTGATCAAGGCATTGGTAGAAACAGAGGATGGAGAATATATTATCGAGGAGAGCAGCAAAATGTTTCAAACAAATGGACTTCGTCTAGCAAGAAGCTTGATCAATGTTATAAATAGGGAAACACACATCTGGATAACTAATCCGTATCCTCGACCGTTAAAAATAATGAAAAACCAAACATTGGCTTTTGGAAGTAGTCCAGCGAAAATAAATGTGAGTCGAGAAAGAGAGGTGGAAAAGAACGAAGAACCTAGATTCCAAATAAACGAAAATCTTTCACCAAAGGAACAGAAGGAGTTAAAACAAGTTTTAGAAAGGTATGGAGATCTTTTTTCATCGAGATTAGGGAGAACCAATTTGGCAAAACATCGGATAGACACAGAAGACGCGAAGCCAATTAAACACAAGCCTTACCGGGTAAGTGCTAAAGAACGAGATATTATAAAAGAGCAAATTGACGAGATGCTTACAGAAGGCATAATTAGGCCATCTTCTAGCCCCTGGTCTTTTCCAGTAATATTGGTCAAGAAGCGAGATGGTAAATACAGATTTTGTGTGGACTACAGAAAACTGAATAATGTGACAGTAAAAGATGTCTATCCGATCCCTAGAATAGACGAAGTTATGGATACTCTCCAAGGATCTACACACTTCTCAGCAATAGACCTCAGATCTGGATATTGGCAAGTTGAAGTCGAAGAAAGAGACAAAGAGAAAACAGCTTTCACTACAGCGCATGGATTATATGAATTCAACGTGATGCCTTTTGGACTTTGTAACGCGCCTGCTACCTTTGAGAGAAATATGGAGAATATGCTTGGAAATCTGAGATGGCAAATTTGTTTGTGTTATCTGGATGATGTTATCATATATAGCCCGGATTTTCCAACGCACCTCAAAAGACTTGAAGCTGTTTTTAGATGTTTTCGTGCATCTAATTTAAGGTTAAACGACAAAAAATGCCGATTTGCTTTTGAAGAATTGGAGATTCTCGGCTATATAACGAGCAAACATGGTATAAAACCCGCGGAACATAACATCAAAGCTGTCAGAAATTTTCCTCGGCCCAAAAAGGTCAAAGAAGTACAATCATTTTTGGGAATGTGTTCATATTATAGAAAATTTATCAAAGACTTTTCAAAAATTGCTGACCCTTTGACCAACCTTATAAAAAAAAGTGTATCATTTACCTGGACAGAAAGACAAGAGGAAGCGTTTCAAACCCTAAAAACAGCACTATTAAGCCCACCAATTTTAGGTCACTTCAATCCAAATGCACCTACTTATGTTCATACTGATGCGTCCAACATCGGCATAGGTGCAACACTTGTCCAAGACATCGGTGGTGAAGAGAAGGTGATCTCATATTTGAGTCGTACCCTAAGTAAAGCGGAGCAAAATTATTCAACCACTGAAAAAGAATGTCTGGCCGTTGTCTGGTCAATGTCAAAATTACGACCCTACCTTTATGGAAGACACTTTAAAATAGTAACAGACCATCACGCCTTATGCTGGCTCAAAAACTTGAAGGATCCAACAGGTCGATTGGCAAGATGGGCATTGAAAATTCAAGAATATGACTTCGATATAATACATAAATCGGGAAAGAAGCATCTGGACGCTGATGGCTTATCCAGGGGGCCCTTACCAGAAAGTGATTGGGATGAGGATTTTGAAAGGCTATTTTTAAATCAAATAACAGACGAAGAGGATAAATTTATCGAAAGTGTTAAGAAAAACCTTAATGAAAGCAGGCGATCAATTGCGCAAAACTTTAAAGAAGAAGATGGATGCCTCTTTAAGAAAAACCCGAACCCTGAAGGCAGGGCGTGGTTGCTTGTGGTTCCAGAGAATAAAAAGAGAGAAATTATGAAAGAATATCACAATCATATGTCGAATGGCCATCTGGGCGTCGCCAGAACCATGTACCGAATAAAGAGTAAATACTTTTGGCCATCCATGCTAAAGGATGTCTCAGAATTCGTTAAGACGTGTCACCTTTGCCAAAGTAGGAAAGGCTCAAACCAATTACCTTCTGGACTACTACAGCCCATCCCCCCAGCCAACTTTCCTTTCGAAAGAATTGGAATTGACTTTGTTGGTCCACTACCATCTACGAAAAACAGGAAAAAATGGATAATCGTGCTGACGGACTACTACACTAGATATGCAGAAACAAGAGCAGTCTCGGAAGCAACAGTGAAAGAAGTTTCTAAATTTCTAGTAGAGGATATTTTTCTTCGGCACGGAGCCCCACAATATCTTATTAGTGACAGAGGCTCTCAATTTACCAGTAATTTAATGAAAGAGGTGATGAAAACGTGCAAGATTAAACATTGCTTCACAACGAGCTATCATCCCCAGACTAATGGATTGACAGAGCGGTTAAATAGAACATTGATCAATATGCTCAGTATGTATGTGAACACTGATCAGAAAAATTGGGACGAAATACTCCCATTCATCACTCACGCTTACAATACTACAATTCAGGAAACCACAGGATATTCTCCCTTTTTCCTGATGTTTGGAAGAGAACCCACGTCTCTTTTGGACGACAGGAATATCTCGGTGGACATTGACAAAGATGATTATGATGAATACATAAAACATCACTTAGACAAAATAAACAGAACAAGAAAATTAGTTATTAACAACACAATAAAGACTCAAGAAAGAATGAAAAAGAACTATGACAAGAGACACATGGAAAGAAGCTACGAACCAGGAGAATTAGTAGCAGTTTGGACACCAATTAGGAAAATAGGAAAGTGTGAGAAACTACTGAGAAAATATTTTGGCCCATATAGAATATTAAAGAAGCTGTCCAACGTAAATTACTTAATTGAACCAAAAGATAATCCTGGCCAAGACCCATTGATTGTCCATGTCTCAAGAATCAAACCCTATTTTGAAAGAATTGATGAGGTCAATCACGAGGACGTGACGACCTCTGGAGAGGGGGAAGTGTTACATCATGTTTAATGGCGTATTTCTTATATTAGTTTTAATATATTTGAAATTTAAATTATATATTTATTTATTTTTATATAAAATATTCTATGATATTTATTTAAAACAGATTATTAATTTATCATCATTTGTATTTAGGTACACTGTGACTTCACTGCTCTCTTTGATGTGAGAAAATAAATAAAGGATTCTGGTGGCTACATAAAGTAGACTTATCTCATTATTCCCTTTTATAAATTTGTAGGATGGTTGAAACACGCTCTGGTAAGATGCAAGACCCAGCACAGGAGAGAATCAAGGCTGAAGAGTCTGCCAAGCCGCAACCTGGTGCAACAATATATATAAATCAATGTTCGTATGTTTGTTTGTTTGTATGTCCGGTATACAAATCCGCAGTAGTTCACTAATTCAAACTAAAATTTCCATAAATAGGTGAAAAATTACGGGGAAGACGATAGGCTACTTTAAAAAATATATTAATCAATTATTAAAACTATATATTCAAATTATTCTACTTAGTTCACGAACAGCGCCCTCTATCAAAGATTAGATTAAATTATGCTGATGCAAACAAATAGATAATGCTAATAACAAACAATTATAAAAAAAAATCTTATCTAAATATATATCACTCGGGTAGATATGCACACGGGTCAATCCCGGGGCGAAGCCCGGGTCACCCGTCTAGTGTAATATATTAATTGCATATTAACCTTTAACATCTATTCACTCTAGTATATAAATAAAATAGAAATATAAAATTTAAAAATAGCTTCTCTAAAAACTTTCTTATTTATTTGCTAAGTTTCAGTGACCCAGTGACACCATTTTCAAGAAAGGTTGAAGCGGGGTTTTAATCTTTTATATAAATCCAAACTGGCCAAATATTTTATTTTCTATAAAATGAAGATGTTTGTTCATTTAAAAATTTCCACAATAAGTGACCTATCTCGATTATATGGTTATATATAAGGAAATTTGTCACAAATTTCGACTTTTAAATATGCAACTTGGTAAAATGAATTAATTCGCTTATTTTGGAGTCATAAAATGGTGATATGCCAAATACAATTGATGAGCAGAAACAATATTCTTTTGGCGGACAAACGGATAAATTTAACAGCAAGATTTATGAAGATGCAGTTTAACCTATAGAACATTTGAGCCTATTCAAATTAAAACTGAAACTTATATTTTGGGGACCAAAAATGCTGACAATAATATATTAGTGGAATTTTGATTCTACTGATAAGATTCCATTTTTAATACAATTTTCGTTAGAAAAACTTTCACTCCGTTAAAAATCGGAAGAAGTCGGATACCTATTAGCCCCTATCAGGGAACAGGCTAAATCAAAGTTTAGTTGATTTCTATTCCACTAGATGGCGCTCTGTCATCTATAAAGCTCAAATGCTCCTGGTCAGGATAGGCCTTTTTTGATATTAGCCCCTATGTAGATATATGATTTAAACACATTCTGATTCCGAAGAATTTACAATAGCGTGAACTGGAGGATGGTGTTTGTTTTTCTATGCAAAGAGACTTCAAATTTTGAGATGGGTTTGTCTAAAAAATGTCCAGTTTAACAAAGTAGTTATCCACACTACCGCGTGGCTACTACATTTTCTAAACTTTTTTTTCACTCACAATTTCTTAATTCTGAGCAAACACCAGAGTGGTTATTTAAAACAATTCTAGTTTGATTTGTTAGAAAAGTCACCAAAGTATGTTATTCTATGTTGATTTTTAAAATGTGAATAGAATATATGTGTTTGTGTAAAATTTATATTTCAATGAATTCAAATTTTATAAACTACATTAATATATACATAAGAACATATTATGTTAACACATCAAACAAATAGGTATAATGATTATTGGAAATGAACACAAAGAGAGAGAATATTTGAAAAAGGTGTTCCGGGATAAGTTTCTTGAAAATAAACTTTTTTCCACATATAATATAGCGTAAGGGATTCTGTTTTTTTCTAAAGAGAGAATATATAGTGTATATTCGAATAAATATTACAGATTAATTTCAATGAAAAATTCACAGAAGGGTCATTTGGTCAACAATGTAAAGAAGCAGACGACTGATGGTCAGCTGTCATGCTAATTGGATCAACAGGTATCACACCGCCGTGTGGCCGAGCGAAGTCCAAGAATTCCAAGCGAAATCCTGCACACAATGGCGCGCCGCGTATTGATTTGCAATTACGCCTCCCCCTCCTCCCCTGCTATAAGAACCAACCAACCCGCGCCAGCCGATAGCCCCCGTCTATAAAATTTACACTCCCCCAAATTTACCATTCAAAAGTTGACGGTTTCTATCCCAAGTTAGAATTGTGATATGGTGGCAGGATAGGGGGATATTGAATTCTCTGACAAATATTTAGAGATTTGTGTGTAGAACTTTCTATGCAGAGTTTAGTGATTGTATTTCTGTCGTTTTTGTTAACTAGGGGAGGTTTGATACTTGTTTTATAGAGTGCATATTTGCCTCTGGTGGCACCTCTTCATTTGATATTCGAGCCAACAAGGTATTTCCCATTTCGTATTTTATGTTTGTAGATTATAATTTCCAATATGAAATTAGATAAAATTCAGTTATATATAAAAAACTTTAATATATAAATTATATTTTAGAGAAACTCTAGATATCTAAAAAAGTACAATCTTTGTATTTCTCTTACAAACAGCCCAATGTTAACTATTTGATCCTTGTATCAACTCTTATCAGTAAAACGAACATTTTAAAGAGCTTATAATTTTTAATTTAATACAATAATATGCAAGTTCTGCCTTGATGTGATAGAAAAAGAAGGGCTGTTAAAATATATATACTAGTACAATATTGTAATACTGTGTCTGATACGAGTACAAAGCTACAAATTTGAACGCCTTAATAGTAGCTACAGGGCATGACCAGTCACATGAGAGGTAAAACCCCGATAATTTAACAAAATTGCTGACTAAAGCAACGTACCAGTCGATTAAAAAAAAAAAAGATAGATTTCAAAAAGAAATATTTTAGTAATGAGAAAAAAGTCTTCGGATGAAGAACGTTTGTGCGTGATTGGCGAATTGTGAAAATCAAATGAGGAACCACAATCTCGGGCTAAATTTGCACTTAGGTATATCGGGTGAATAGGAACCTATTTTCTTCTGGCGAATGAAGCCTTTCGTTGTATTGGAGTTAGATATATGAGCCTTTCGTTGTTTTGGAATTAGATATATGAGCCTTTCGTTGTATTGGAGTTAGATATATGAGCCTTTCGTTGTATTGGAGTTAGATATTGGAGCCTTTCGTTGTATTGGAGTTAGATATATGAGCCTTTCGTTGTATTGGAGTTAGATATATGAGTCTTTCGCTGTATTGGAGTTAGATTTATAAGCCTTTCGTTGTAATGGAGTTAGATATATGAGCCTTTCGTTGTATTGGATTTAGATATATGAGCCTTTCGTTGTGTATTGGTGCTAGATATATGAGCCTTTCGTTGTATTGGAGTTATATATATGAGCATTTCGGTATATTGGAGCTAGATATATTAGCCTTTCGCTATATAGGATTTAGATATAAAAGTCTTTCGCCGTAAAGAATTTAGATATATGAGCTTTTCGTTGTATTGGAGTTAGATATATGAGCATTTCGATTATTGGAGTTAGATATATGAGCCTTTCGATGATTGGAGTTAGATATATGAGCCTTTCGATTATTGGAGTTAGATATATGAGCCTTTCGCTATATTAGAGTTAGATTTTTGAGCCTTTAGCGTTATTGGAGTTAGATATAAGAGCATCTCATTGTATTGGAATTAGATATATGGAACCTCTCGTTGTATTGGAGTTAAATATATGAGCCTTTCGCTGTATATAAGTTAGATATATGAGCCTTTCGCTGTATATAAGTTAGATATATGAGCCTTTCGTTGTATTGGAGTTAGATATTTGAGCCTTTCGCTATATAGGAGTAAAATATAAGAGCCTTTCTCTGTAAAGAAGTTAGATATAAGAGCCTTTCGTTGTATTGGTGTTAGATATGAGCCTTTCGTTGTTTTGGAGTTAAATATATGAGCCTTTCTGTATATTGGAGCTAGATATATTAGCCTTTCGCTATATAGGATTTAGATATAAAAGTCTTTCGCCGTAAAGAATTTAGATATATGAGCTTTTCGTTGTATTGGAGTTAGATATATGATCCTCTCGTTGTATTGGAGTTAGATATATGAGACTTTCGCTATATAGGAGTTAAATTTAAGAGCCTTTCGTTGTATTGGAGTTAGATATATTAGACTTTCGCTATATAGGAGTTAAATTTAAGAGCCTTTCGTTGTATTGGAGTTAGATATATGAGACTTTCGCTATATAGGAGTTAGATATAAGAGCCTTTCGCCGTAAATAATTCAGATATATGAGCCTTTCGATTATTGAAGTTAGATATATGAGCCTTCCGTCATACTGGAATTAGATATATGAGCTTTTCGTTATGTTGGAGTTATATATATGAGCCTTTCGCTATATAGGATTTAGATATAAGAGCCTTTCGCCGTAAATAATTTAGATATATGAACTTTTCGTTGTATTGGAGTTAGATATAAGAGCCTTTCGTTGTATTGGAGTTAGATATATGAGCCTTTCGATTATTGGAGTTAGATATATGAGCCTTTCGATTATTGGAGTTAGATATTTGAGCCTTTCGCTATATGGAAGTTAGATATTTGAGCCTTTCGTTGTATTGGAGTTAGATATATGAACCTTTCGCTATATATATATATATTGGAGTTAGATATATGGAGCCTTCCGTTGTATTGGAGTTAGATATATGGGCCCTTTCGTTGTATTGGAGTTAGATATATGAGCCTTTCGCTATATGGGTGTTAGATATTCGAGCCTTTCGCTATATGGGAGTTAGATATTTGAGCCTTTCGTTTTATTGGAGTTAGATATATGAGCCTTTCGCTGTATTGGAGTTAGATATAAGAGCCTTCGCTATATTGGAGTTAGATATAAGAACCTTTCGCCTCAAAGAAGTTAGATATATGAGCCTTTCGCTGTATTGGAGTTAGATATATGAGCCTTTTGCTGTATAGAAGTTAAATATATGAGACTTCCTCTATATTAGAGTTAGATATTTGAACCTTTAGTTGTATTGGAGTTAGATATACGATGTGTGAGCAGGGGCGTTATCGTGGTGCAAAAGCTAATTTTTGTTCTTCCACAAATCCGGGCGTTTCTGGCGGATTGCTTCGCGGAAATTGCGCATAACTTGCAGGTAATAGTCCTTATTGACCGTTCTACCCTGTGGCAAGAACTCATGATGCCCCACGCCTCTGCAATCGAAGATAATTGTCAGCAAAACTTTCACATTCGACCAAACTTGGCGCGCTTTTTTCGGTCTTGGTTCGTGCGGCAGCTTCCATTGAGATGATTGAGCTTTGGTTTCCACGTCATAACCATAAACCCAAGCTTCGTCACCAGTTATGACCCTCTGGAGAAAATTTGGGTCATCGCGGACAGAGACCAACATCTCATTAGCAATGTTCATGCGATGCTGTTTTTGGTCGCAATTGAGCAATTTTGGTACGAATTTCGCGGCGACCCGTCTCATTCCCAAATCATTAATAAAAATCGAATGGCACGAACCAATCGATATGTTTAGGTCCTCAGCAACTTCTCTAACGGTGATTCGACGATTGGCCAATATCATTTTCTCCACTTCATTAATTTTTTCGTCTGTTGTTGAAGTGCTCGGGCGCCCGGCACGCTCTTTGTCGTTCACATCTTCTCGGCCTTCTGAGAACATTTTGTACCACCGATAAACGTTGCTTCGGTCCAAGGTAGCTTCTCCGTATGCCACAGTCAACATTCGGAATGCATCCGCGCACTTAATTTCGTTTTTGACACAAAATTTGATACAGGTTCTTTGATCCATTTTTTTTTTAATAGGTAAAAATCGAAGACGATCCAAAACACCTGCAAGCAAAGCAGCTGTCAACAATTAAGTGAACATTCAAAATGGCCGAGCTTGTCGGCATAAGTGAGAGACATGAGTACCAACATAAAGCCACAAAAAGTTCGAAATTAGAATATACGTAACCCGCGAAAATTCAAAATTCGCGATACCTTTTGAACACACCTCGTAAGAGCTTCTTATTGTATTGGAGTTAGATATATGGAACCTTTCGTTGTATTGGAGTTAAATATATGAGCCTTTCGCCGTATTGGAGTTAGATATATGAGCCTCTCGTTGTATTGGAGTTAGATATATGAGCCTTTCGCTATATTGGAGTTAGATATATGGAGCCTCTTGTTGTATTGGAGTTCAATATATGAGCCTTTCGCTATATGGGAGTTAGATATTTGAGCCTTTCGCTATATGGGAGTTAGATATTTGAGCCATTCGTTGTATTGGAGTTAGATATATGAGCCTTTCGCTGTATTGGAGTTAGATATAAGAGCCTTTCGTTGTATAGAAGTTAGATTTAAGAGCCCTTCGCTCTATAAAAGTTAGATATATGAGCCTTTCGTTGTATGGAAGATATATATATGGAGCTTTTCGCTATATTGAAGTTAAATATATGGAGTCTTTAGTTATATGGAATTCATGCAATATGGGGTCGTTCATTATATGGGAATTAGGCATAAAAGTCCTATCGCTGTATGGAAAATCGTGCGATATGGAACTCTTCGTCACCTGAGAATTCGGGCGGTGGGTGCTCTATGGAGGTTGGCTATAATTCCTTCTTAAATCCTGTAGTCAGGTCCACATAGGCTTCATTTTCCCCATTCTAAATACCACCAACTTTCAATACAGAAGTATCTGAAATTTTAAGTGTGCAAATTATTATTTTGAATAGAACTTTATATTGAAACTGAAACGAATCAAATATATAATCAAACATATGCTAAATTATCTGGCGAATTCAGCTGTTACTAATATTCAATTTTTGAACTTAGAAATATACAAATTATTATAAATGCTCCCACTGTTAGAATATTATAACTGTTATTTATATAAATATCTTGCACATTTTGAAGAAAATCTGACTTATAGGAATCGTTTATCCAATGTTTAACATCGGAGACGTATTGGAAGAATGGAAGCAGGCCAATCCCGAAACGAAATCGACAAATGGCTCAATATCAACAAAAATATTATTTCTCATCTCTTCGTTGAAAGTGAAAACATCACCAGAATACCAGAGCAGTGCCGAAAAATTTCCATTCCTGACCTAAAAAGACTACTATCTGACTCTAACTAACTGTTATGCTCCAAAGAGATATCACTCGGCTCTTCAATGGGTTATCATGTGTTTCTGGAATGACAGCTTCAACACAAACTGTTTATAGAAGAGGTATTTATGTAAGACGACTGATGGTATCTCACAGGAGAGATATCTTAGATTGGTGCCGTTAACCTCAGTCATGGAGCCTGGATCTGTGTGATCATGTTCTCTTCAGTGAAGATTCAATATTCAATATAGTCATTGATTATCGACGAGTCTTTATCTAGAAAGAACGGCTTTCATCCTAATAACAACAAAGAAAGAACTCGCTTTATGAAAGGGGTGTCATGTGGCCTGGGTTGACTTCTTTTCGAAAAGAAGCATGCTCCTCTCATTGTTTGAAGGTGGCACATTGATTGCTGAAAGATACAAGAAGGACATTCTTCAGTCTTTGAAGCCTTTGACGAAGTCTTATTGGCTCTCATTTAATTTTGAAGGAAGATAATAATTGTCCATTTAGAGGGCAGTGCGAGTCAACGATTTTCTCAAGAATGCGGATATTTAGAAGATGGATATATGCGGAATAAGAAAGATTATATTTTCTGTATTTCTAACAAAATTTCACATGGAATTTTGAGAAAAATTATTATTTTATAGTCAGTGGGATCTACATTGAGCAAGCTTTAGTAAACCATAATGTTTTATGAACAACTTCGTATACAGACCCTATAATAGAGACGTTAAGTTACTCATATACCCATAAAAATGATGTGTCGCCTTTCAACAAATTCTTGAACAGCTCAGGTAGTGGCTGGCGTAATCTATCGATGACCGAGGCGGGAAGATTCATCAATTCAAACGACGCCATTTTCGAACTTCTTAACACATTCGAAAAACACAGGCGAACTATATAAATATTTAAACCAATAAACCTGCTCCAGTCTCTTCTAAAGTTGTACAGTTTCATTTTATCAGAGTGATGAAATCTGATGCCCCTCTTACCGGTGCGAAATTCTTGTGTGAGGCGATGCTATTTTATAATCTAATAATATAGTTGTGAATTCAAAATGAGAAGTTTATATATATTTGTCGTTCAAAAAACATCCATTCTGGTTAGCAGACCCGTAAATCCGTAAATAAAGATATATATTTGTGAATATATAAATGAGCGGGTGGCTAAACTTTTATACATAACTTGAATAAAAGTAACAACGAATAATATAAGAGTATTGTTTTCATTTGAATGAACCTTGTATCTTAAATATTTAAGATAGCGTTATGTTTGTTGAGTCCCTAAAACTGAAAATTCAGAAAGAATTAGCGACATGCACTAAATGTTGCCAGTACCATCCATATGTATCAGTATCTAAGTATAAATACCAAATAAGATTTGCTAATATGCTTACAAGCGAGATAATAGTAATTAAATAATGTTTGGTATAAATACCATAAATATGTTAGGCAAGTCCCTAAGAGTATAAAATTCAGAAAGAAGTGGCGACATGTAACTGAATGTTGCTATATAGCATAGGTATGAATATTAAATAGACTCAGATTTTTTTAAACTTCGGTCTAGAGTGATTGAGAAAAATACTTCTCGAGTCCATGCACTATCTGCATTCAATGTTTTAAAATCCAGCACCCATTGTGTTGATTTCAGAGATTTTTTTTAAATTCAAGATTTAAAAAGAAAAAAAAAACTTATCCCTGGAAACCTGATGTTTTCAATGATTCAAAATTAGCAAAAATTTCAAATCAAAATTTTGATAATATTGTAAAGTAATTAGTTAAGAAAAATTAAAAATTGTCGATAACATAAACTATTTCAATAACGAATCTAAAAAGTTATAAAAGTAATCAATCTCATTTATTTGTTTATTTAGTTAACCCTGGTTTCTGGAGCGTTCAATAGTCGCCAACTACCCGAGCTGTCTATATCACCTATGTCTTCTTGGTTTTATTTACAATGCCAGTGTAAGTCTAATTTTACTTTTCATTTTCAAAATGAAATCTCTCCGTAATTTGCATATTTTGCTATCCTCGTTAATAAAGAGTGACGAAAGTTATTGATCGATACTAAATCCCTTAGTTTGTGTGTGCTATTAAAACACAATATCGGAATATAAAGTCGTCTGCCCATCCAGAATCAAAAGAGGAACATAATCTATTTGCTAGAGGAATGTAAGATGGAAGCAGGAGAAAGAAACTCCGAGATCGGGGTATTGACACAGAAAACAATAAAATTAAATTTGAATAAAATGGTTTCATAGAGAGCCGTGTTTGATCCGCGGCAGCTTTATTGAATCCCAACACTTTGGGAAATTGCTCCGTTTGTGCATATGGTCTCTTTGTCTGGTCTTCTTCATTGGGCCATCTGGGAGATGCAGCACTGACTGACAGTACCTGCGTACTGTATGGTATGTATTGTATGGTCTGCCGGTGAAAATTATACGTACCTTCTAAATTATCCTCAATTATCCTCGTTTTTTTAAATTATCCTAAATGATTTCTAGAAAGTCAGCACTGACTGACAGGAGCTGTGTACTGTATGGTATGTACAAGTAGTACAAGTACACTTTTATATTGTATGGTCTGCCGGTGAAAATGATACCGTAATCTTTTAAAGTATCCTCAATTCTTTCGAGAAAGGTCTTTGGCGAATAGCCGGATCACTCACATATTCAAATTTGTTAAGCTAGGACATGTAAATATAAAATTTAATGTCAAATTATCATAGGAGAGATCAGATAGTGTTTATATCCTGTAGAAATTCTTCGTTTAATAAATGAACTCTATTGAGTAAAATCAATCATTCCTCCAGGGACAAAAAGACACTTTTCCCTGGAGGAATGATTGATTTTTACTCAATATTTATGCAAGGGATTATTTTATAGAAATGAACTCTATAATAATAAAAAAAAAAATCAACGCACCAAGAAGAAGTTTTCCAATTTATATGTAAAAAGGTGTACAAAAACGTTTCGACCAAACATGCAAATGATTGAAATTTGTAGCAAGAGCTCCAGCGCATATAACACGTGTAATGTGTATTCTAGCACGTATATTCTAGACTCGATATTCGACGTGGCAAGAGCTGATTTTGAAATTTTCCGTT
This sequence comes from Cordylochernes scorpioides, assembly GCA_030710605.1. Lineage (NCBI taxonomy): Eukaryota > Metazoa > Arthropoda > Arachnida > Pseudoscorpiones > Chernetidae > Cordylochernes > Cordylochernes scorpioides. The sequence goes on along the minus strand of CP092864.1, from coordinate 112,244,473 downwards.
TAGTATTTTTGTAGTAAATATATTTTTGCAGTATCAATGCCTCGCCGAAAGATTCGTGCTCATTACGGAAATATGTCAAAGTTTGAAAGAGGTCGTGCCATTGGATTGAAAGAGGCTGGTTGGTCAAATCGACTAATCGCGCGACATCTGTGTCGAAGTAATGCGGCTATTAGTCGATGTTGACAAGAGTGAGTCAACAACGGAAGAATCAGGAAACATCCATGATGCATTAGGAGACAAGCAACAGACTCTTCAGCAGAAAAATTATTTACATAGTTACACCTAAAATATCTATTATACATGTATATAAAATATTTTTCTGAAAGCCTTCAATTATTACAGACATTAATAGACTGAAGTTTTCATTGTCTTCTTTCTCACAAAATTGTTCGGAAATTTGGGGGAAACATTGTGTCAAAATTTTGACCTTATATTTGGGATTACGTTGAAAATTTTAGTGGCTGTGTGTGGTTGTAAGTATCAGCAAAAGAATTTGAGGAACCAATTTTCTTAACACATTTACTTTACTAATATGTAAATGTCATAATTTGTATATAATTAAATGCAACCCCGACCCACTATGTATGTACCATGTATGATTTTCGAAGACTTAATAAAGAACAAGGTAACTGGAGGGAAGCAAGTAGCATTAAGATATAGGAAGTAGACCTAAGGCTGGCACGACTATTCTGGGCACCCCTGTGTCAATATTGCAGGGGCAGAGACCGGACGTCTCTAGTGACCGCAGAACTTATTTTAGCCAAGATACACTCAATACTTCCTGACAAAACAGGACGTATCCAATATCCACAGAAGTTATATTAGTATAGAGACATCCCATACTTCCGACCCAAGATAGGACGTATTTGATAACACGGAAGTAAATAAAGTCAAAATAGCACTCGACACTTCCTATCAAGCAGACCACAGCTTTCATCAAGGAAAGCCGCGGGCCAATCAAAAGATAGCATCTAAATAGGTCAACCAATAGGGAAAAAGCATGTGATCATCTCTCAACCAATCATAGAGAAACGGAGTCTTGGTGTAAAATCGAAACGCCAAGGATGGTCAGTTAGGTTTTGGCTCTCATAGGAACAACACCTGCAGTAGCGACTTGGCTCCCACCGAGTTCGGATCAGCCTTCGACTTGCTCCCACCAAGGTAACATCTGTTCTAGAGATCTCTCTCTCAGCTCAGCTCATAACTATGTCAATCACCGCCATGTGATCAGATAAGGAACAATCAAACCCGCTCCTTCTCAAACCTTCTTCCCTCCAATCCAGTTGCCTTTTATTTTCAAAACAATCACGTGTCCTGATTATTCCTAACTGTGTGCTTCACTTACCACTCAACGACTGCGCTTCAACCAAATCTCACCATTCGCATCCAACAATAAGAAACCCCGCAACGATATTGCCACAGAACGGTTAAGTCGACAGGATAGTGAGATGGAATTAAATCAGGATCCCATAGGCGTAAAGTCAGACGGTCCAACGGAAACAATGGAAAGAAGGCAAGAAGCAAGGGAGAACGAAGGGGCAGGAGAAAGACAGGAAGTGATCGGCCGAGAGACAACTGCGCCCCTAGCGGACGCCGTCAATCAGCTGTCAACGCTTCTGACCCGGGCAAAAATTTCTGATGGAGCGGAGTCGGCGATCCCGCCTTTCGACGGCACATACAGCGCGACACAGTTTTTCCAGACGTTCGACCGAAAAATGGAAGACGCATCCATGGGAGAACAAGAAAAATTACTGCGCCTACCAAACTACCTGGTGCGACAACCCCTGGAACTCTTCAGGAAACTTCGGCTGGCCGACCGGAGTTATTTCCAGGTGAGACAAATCCTCCTAGATCTCTACCCTGAGTCAAGCGAAGCGTCCTTTGCGAAATATTTCGCCATGAAACTCACTGGACAAGCCAACTTAGAGACCTACTACCGGGAAAAAAACCGCCATGGGATTGCAACTAGGACTTCCACAAGAGGTGATCCTCGAGACGCTGACAGAAGGACTGCCATTCAACGACCAGCGCCTAGTCCGCGTAGTGCCTCCCGAGAACCTAGGAGAGTGGTTCCGACTGGTACAGCGGATCAACGGACCCAGTGTACCGGCAACGCGATCCAGAGAAGATCAACCACCCACAATGTCAGGTCCGTACCACAGCACACCCCGACGCCCAGGTACATGGAATGCACCTCTTCCGCCGTCCGATTGCAAGTTCTGCGGCGCGAGACACTGGCACAGCGAATGCCGACGTCGACCAATCCCGACGACCCACGAAAAAGTCCGGACAGTGCAAACGGTCCCAAAATCACCAGTTCCGACTTCATCACAACCAAGTCAAACCAGAGACACCTCAGCCGGACAGCCCTTTCGAGACTGAGGTAGGATCCCTAAACCAACTGACTGTCAAACTTTTTCTAACCCCTAATGTATCATGCCCCTTTTTAATTGATACAGGCGCCAGCCTGAGTATAGTGCCATATAATTTTTATCATATGTTAAAAACCCATCTGCCTAATTTAACCCTTGAGGGACATTCACTACGCCTCCAAACCCTAAACGGATTTGCTAAAACCATGGGTAAACTATCTATCCCACTGACAATAGGACAAATATCACGAAAGGAGTATTTCCATGTAGTGAATGCACCATTACCATTCGGAATTCTTAGTATCAATAGCCTCCATAAATTCAGATTAACCATAGATTTTAATAAATGCACTATACTCCAGCTGGGCGCCCCATTGTCTACCCTTTCCTACCATTTTAATCATGTGTCCAATGTATGCACGTACTGGCAGTGTCAGGCGATGTCACAAAAAATTTTCCCCACATCCCAACTATCCGCCTATGACAACCATTGCGTGCATTCATTGAGAAAACCCCACTTATCTACATGCCCCTTTTTCACTAAAGCCAATTGCCCTTTTTACATGCCCTCAAATAATCAAACCACAACAACTTCAACTTATGAACCTGTCCAAAACGCACCCACACAGCGGGATAACTCGCATACCAAAAACATAGGTGATCACACACCGTTGCACAACTCTCACATGACCAACCCACACAACGAACTCGACACTCACACTAATACACAACAAAACCCTTTACCACATGCATACTACAACACAACACCTAACACTCACTATACACCACAGTTCACAACACTTCTACAAAGGTACACTCACATTTTTTCACAGGACAAATTCAACGTACCATGCTTACGGATTCCACCAGTAAAAATACCCACGAATTCCGAAAAAATAATCACCATACGTCCATATCGTGTTCCGATATGTGACCAACAAGAAATCCGTAACCAAATACAACAAATGCTGTAGAACGGCATCATAGAGCAATCTTTTTCACCTTTCTCGAGCCCTGTCACCCTCGTCACTAAGCGCGACAAGACCAAACGGTTTTGTATCGATTATAGGAAGGTGAACGAGCTAATCAGCTCTGATGTCCATCCCCTCCCGAGAATCGAGGATATCCTAGACCACCTCGCACAAGCCAAATATTTCTCCACGGCCGACATATCCTCTGCGTATTGGCAAGTCCCAATACACCCCGATTCTCGACCACTGTTAGCATTTGCCACCTTTGAAGGATTATACCAACCCACTCGATTACCTTTCGGGTTAAAAACCAGTCCTCAGATTTACGAACGAGCCATAAGTCAGGTCCTACAGAGGCACGGACTTGACTGTGTGGCACATTACTTTGATGATTTCATCATTTACTCCAACACGTTGGAGGAGCATCAAAACCACCTGCGACAATTTTTCGCCTTTTGCGAAGCGGAGAAGTTACAACTTAACTTCGCAAAATGCGAATTTTTTAAGCAATCCATAAATTTTCTAGGTTACACCATCACAGCTGGTACAATCACACCACTCACACGTAACACCGACATTATCCACGCCATAAAACAACCACACAACCGAAAAACACTACAATCCTTTTTAGGCGCTGTGAACGTCTATAACAAATTCATTCCGGAATACGCTCGCTTGCGAGCACCACTCAACAATCTCCTCAAAAAGGACGTCGTGTGGAACTGGAATGAAGCTTGTCAAGAGGCGTTCATTGACCTGAAAGGAAACCTCACACAACACCCCATTTTACACCTTTACAAAGAAGGTCTGCCATGCCAAGTGTATTGCGATGCATCCACCCTCGGTATAGCAGGCATTCTCAAACAAGTTCACCCTGACGGAAACGTATATCCAGTTCAATATTTCAGCCGAACATTGCGCCCACACGAGAAAAACTACTCCATCTCTGAACTTGAGTGCTTAGCAATCGTTGAGAGTGTGGAGAAGTTTCGCATCTATCTTATGGGCAGAAAATTTACAATATTTTCTGACCATCACGCATTGCAGTGGTTGAAAACCATCAAGAACCCGTCCGGTAGACTGTTTCGATGGAGTTTACGACTATCGAGTTACGAATATGAGGTCCGCTACATAAAGGGAAAACTACAATATGAAGCAGATCTCTTGTCCCGTAACCCGTTTTGTGGATTCTTGGACGCCACCCTTATCAAGACCCACCAATCTCCTCCATCGAGGGAGTCTAGTTTGACCATTGATCATAATGGATTACATACAGTTTCCCGAAAAGGTGTAACCAAGATTATACTTCCAAAATCACTCATACAACAACTCTTACAAACAGTACACACACAATACAATCACCCCGGTATTTCACAAATGTCACGAATCATCTCCACACAATATTACTGGCAAGGTATGTCAAAAGATATTAAACAAAAAGTTAAGACCTGTCCCACCTGCCAATTAACAAAACGTCCGGTAGGACCCACTTACGGAGAATTAAGTCAACCTCCGGAATCTAAAGAACCCTTCGACCTTTTATCCCTGGACACCATAGCAGGATTTGCCAAATATGGCAACACCAAGACATACCTCCATGTGGTAGTCGATCATTTTTCACGCTACGCGTGGGCTTTTCCATCTAAATCCACCAGTACCACCACCTACCAACAGGTACTTAAGCGAATATTCCAGGATGGTTCTCCAAAACGCCTTCTTACGGATAGAGCCCCTGCCTTCACTTCACCCAAATTTCGTAGTTTCCTACTTAATAGAAATATTCACCCATTGCTCACAACCAGCAACAATCCACAGGCCAACGGTCTATGTGAACGCCTGAACGCCACCCTCACGGGAAAACTTAGGTTATTACACCTAGAAAATCCTAAGGTCGCATGGACCAAGTTGGTCAAGAAGGTTACACTTATATATAACAAGACACCCCACTCTACCACAGGTTTTCCACCCATATACTTAATGTTTGGTATCCTACCCCCAGAAATCTCTAATCATAACACACCATACCCAGATATCGACAAAGCTAGAAAAATTGCACACACACGCACACAAAACAAACATTTACAAGACAAAAACACTTATGACCAACGACACAAGCAACCACATTTCGAAGTAGGTGATCTAGTATTAGTAAAATTATATCACCACCCAAATACAGGGAAACTCGCGCCATATTTCACAGGACCTCACACAATATTAGAAATTATTTCACCAAATGTGGTCCGCATAGATCGACCAAATCAACCACTTCAAAGAGACACTGACACAATCCACGTCAACAAACTTAAACTGTATACAGAAAAAATCCATTATATATCACCACCCGCCGTTAGCACCTATCATATAAAGCACAACCCCAATTACACGTTCCCTTTCAAACATTTAACACCCGAATTATTCCCAACAGAGTCATTAAGGTTCAAACCCACCAGCAGCGAACCTTTCAAGCATTTAGACCCTGCCATTTTTGCAACAAGACGATTTACATCACTCTTCCCCGACGTTAAAAACTGCAAACCTGACAACCAGCTCAATCATATCACACCACTCCCTAAAGATATCAAACAGGAGAACTGCGAACCTACCAATCATTCAAATTCTACAATTTATAAGGTTCAAGCAAATATTTCAGAGTCCCCAGTTACAAAAATGTGGACGAACATGGGGCAATACCCTATTTTTCATCTGATTTTCATCCTTTGTTTGTTACTTCTGCCATACAACTGTATTCCAATTTTATTTATCAATTACTTGTTTATATATACCATGCCCGCTCAGAAAATCTTCGAACTACAAGAGGCAGTTTTTAATTTTGGACAAGCATTTATAAAACTTCTCCTAATTTTAGGAACCATCCTCGCAGAAAATCTAAATAAACTCCGAAGAGATAGCAGTAACTGAAAGATAACCAACCGATGTCGGAGAAGCCGTACTCCAAAAACAAGCCCCGAGCCGCACCAAAAATAAATAGACGGCAGGAAACGAGAATTTGAGACACCACGACGGAAGTGTAGTTCGCAGCGATAAATTCGGCCTCTGTAAACAAAGCGGAGCGCCCTCGTCCGATCTCCAATTTCATTCCCTCTCGTTTGCCCGACACACCCCCACTTCCGTATCTCTAATTACAATGAGAAGATCCCCTATTGAGGTCAACTGGGAACCTCGCTATGCCACCGATTTTGATTCCAGTTCGAGTCTACATATCGATTTTTACCACCCAATTACACATCCAGGAAACAACACCTAGAACTAGCTCACACATCTCTTACACAACCGACTTCTAACATTTTTCACAACACACACACAAAGACAAAAAATTACACATAAAGGTTATATAGATTTCCATGTCTCCTGTACACACAGCATAAACGCACTTGAGGGCTAGAATCACGTTTTTCACCTAAGTGTCACTACAGATGAGACAAAAAATTTATAGGGCATAATTGAGCAAGTAAAACATTTATAGGGCAAAATGGAACAATCAATACATTTAGATAAGGGCATGTAGATACCAAAGGGTTCCAACCAATACACCTTATTTTTCATATCAATCATTTTCATTATTTTCTCGCAATTAAAAATGTAAATATTTAATCAATTTATCAATTTATTCAACTTATTGCCACTTTTAATCATTAACTATCATTTTATTTACCAATTAGTTTATATTATCATTTTCACTTATCAATTATCATTCTATTTACCACTTAGCTTATATTGCCACAACTCAATTATCAACGAAAACCCACTGGTTTTCGATTAAACTAAAAACATTAAATCACCCTTTGTTGTTGAAACCTTTTTTTTTTCATTTTTTTTTCAAGCACTCAACTTTGATTTCGCTCAAAAAACTTTTATTTTATTTTTATTTTTGATTTCTCAAAAGACCTAATAGAATTCCTTCGATTTCATTCCCAATTTCGAGCTAGAATATGGTTAGGCATTTTTCTTTTTTTTTTTTTTCACCATTCAACCAAACACATTCAATTTTGATTTCATTCAACTACTCTTATTTTATTTTGTTTTGATTTCAAAGCGCCTTATGAAATTTCCTCGATTTCTTTTCTCAAAAGTCGAGCAAAAAAGTAACTAAGCAGTTGTCTTTGTCATCATGCAACAAAATATTTTTCTTTTCAACCAAACATTCAATTTTGATTTCATTCAACTATTTTTATATTATTTTTATTTGATTTCAAAAGCCTTAATAGAACTCCCTCGATATCATTTCTTATCTCGAGTAGAATTCGTTTAGGCGCATTTTCTTTTTGCCCACTATGTACCATAACATTCATTGATTTCTTACAATTAAAAAATTTTTTGATTTCTATTAATTATACTCAACCTATATCATCAACCCCATTCTATCTTACTTTTATGTCACCAGCAATGCTTGTATATAGCCCCTCAATACCCACAACTAATTTTCCCACAAAATTATTTTTCATTTTACAGAATTCTCTCAGGCTAACCCCTTCTTGAATTCTTCACATGTAGGGGGCGCATCTGTCATAATTTGTATATAATTAAATGCAACCCCGACCCACTATGTATGTACCATGTATGATTTTCGAAGACTTAATAAAGAACAAGGTAACTGGAGGGAAGCAAGTAGCATTAAGATATAGGAAGTAGACCTAAGGCTGGCACGACTATTCTGGGCACCCCTGTGTCAATATTGCAGGGGCAGAGACCGGACGTCTCTAGTGACCGCAGAACTTATTTTAGCCAAGATACACTCAATACTTCCTGACAAAACAGGACGTATCCAATATCCACAGAAGTTATATTAGTATAGAGACATCCCATACTTCCGACCCAAGATAGGACGTATTTGATAACACGGAAGTAAATAAAGTCAAAATAGCACTCGACACTTCCTATCAAGCAGACCACAGCTTTCATCAAGGAAAGCCGCGGGCCAATCAAAAGATAGCATCTAAATAGGTCAACCAATAGGGAAAAAGCATGTGATCATCTCTCAACCAATCATAGAGAAACGGAGTCTTGGTGTAAAATCGAAACGCCAAGGATGGTCAGTTAGGTTTTGGCTCTCATAGGAACAACACCTGCAGTAGCGACTTGGCTCCCACCGAGTTCGGATCAGCCTTCGACTTGCTCCCACCAAGGTAACATCTGTTCTAGAGATCTCTCTCTCAGCTCAGCTCATAACTATGTCAATCACCGCCATGTGATCAGATAAGGAACAATCAAACCCGCTCCTTCTCAAACCTTCTTCCCTCCAATCCAGTTGCCTTTTATTTTCAAAACAATCACGTGTCCTGATTATTCCTAACTGTATGCTGCAACTTCCACTCAAACGGCTGCGCTTCAATCAAATATCACCATTCGCATCCAACAACAAGAAATTCCGCAACGATATTGCCACATAAATATAAACAAGAGAAATAATATGGCGAAACCGCTGGGAGAGTTCACAACTGATGAGAAAAGCCCTCCCAATATATTTTTTTTCATCGCAGTAAGGACAGTAGAAGTTTGTTTTGTGTCAAAAAAATAAACATTCGGGCTTTATAATGCTTCCATTTCTTATATATATCTTTGTTGTTCTTGTTGAATCCAACATCCCTTCCTTCTCCCATAACTCACAGGAATATGTATATAAAATTGAGAGCAGGAAAAAAACCTATAGCCTATGCATATAGTATATATATTATATAAAATAATTTTAAAACTCTAGATATTTTTAAATATTTTTTTTATAACTTTATAAATTCGAATTTTTTTCTCTCTCTTTTTTTCCACTCATTTGTTGTATCTCTCAATAAAATCTGTATGGATTATGAATAAATGTCTTATTAAAGGTATTAATTTAAAAAAAAACAAGAGAAATTTGATGGAGAATTACCAATTTATGAAAAATTCAATTATAAAACTTATTTATGAAAATGACAATACAGTGTGATTCTGCAGAAATGAAAATGTTTCGAAAATACTCTCTAATTAACCTAATATAACCAAACCTGTATTATTTACGACACACACACACACACAGAACCTGTTGCACAAAACAACTGGAAGACCTCTTATACATTCTAAAGCAGAACAATTTAATTCCAAAACGATTTGCCATTGCTAAAATAACATAATACGTGTCCATTAAGGGATAAAAAGGCATCTCCTTATCATGTAACTGAAAGTTGCTGATGGCTTGCGCCATCTATCTGAATAAATATCAACTATTCGTTGATTTTAAATTATTCCAGAATTAATATCCATTCTTGATTAATCAAGAAAAGTGTTGTCGTGGTCGTCAGCGTGGTGCAAGCTGTACTTCAACGACCAAAACACTGGTCATTTAGGCATCCCGAAAAATCATGAAACGGGTAGTTTTCTTAATTTATGCACCTTATCCCAGTACATTATCACATAGAATGTCCATCAAAATTATATTGATCCCTCATTTACATTGGAAAGAAATATGGATCTCTTTCATTATATGGTGACAACTTGGTGCTAGAACAGGCAGCTATCCTATACCACGTATTAAGACGTCTTCCCTTCCTCCGGGTCGATAAGGAAAAACAAACAAACGGGTTGAACCAGGTGGGGGAGGGGTGTGGAGAGGAATGCGAAATAAAGGGGACGATAGTTGTGTGTGGTCGTCAGAGCAGGAGAGGAAAACGTTAGCGAAGTTCAAAAAATAGCCGTCCAGTGGTTGGAGAACAAGAACCTGAAAGCTTGCGGTCAGTGGTTGCCCTGGGTACGTGTTTGACTTATCTTGATTTATCAAGAAAATGGGTTGGCCAATAATATGTAACAAACCAAACCTCGTAAATCATTGTTTTGTTTATTTTAATACCACTAAATGACGCTCTGTCAATTTTAAAACCATTTGAGCAGTTAGGATATGTCTTTTTGATAGATATTTAATGTGGGGTGGGCAGTCGTGTTCATCGAAGAATTGCAGCACATGGGGGGGAAGAGGACTCAAGACTCCAAAATCAGACGCCGAAGCTGACAAGAGTGACCGCTCACTACACAGGGGAACTATATATTGTATAAACTCCCTCTCCCCTCAAGATGGCGGGTTTTTTTTATAGGGGTTTAGGGGGTGATGCTGTAGTCCAATTGACCAATTAGATCCTTCTGGAAGATTCTATCTTGGTCAGCGACACCCTGAATTAAGATTTCAAGTTACCACTTCTTTCCTTTTTCATCCAAGTCTGTCATTCTTTATTTAATTTATACGATGTTTACAATTTTTTTTATAAGGAATATTATACACATTTTTATATTTTGAAATTAATTTAAATTAAATGCAGAGGTATTTATTGATGATTGGAGCATTGGAGCTTTTTTAATATGCTATTTTATGTGTGAATTATCATAAATGTATCACCATCATATATATCATCATAAATAAATAAATCGCACTATTCGGATTTTATGAATTTTACTACGACGCTTTCCAGCGGTTGTTGTTTGCGTAAAAGGTTTCTAGAAACCAATACAAGTTCTTTATGGATACAGCTTAGCGCGACTCACTTTGTTATATGTAGCTGTTAGTGGAATTAGGTACTAGATACTAGAGGCAAGTCTCTAATATCCGCTACCAGAAGGATCCTCGTCGTCAACGGCCGACTCAGTCCTAGTTTGATCGGCTCCCTTGGCACCGTCTTCCCGGTTAATCCGCACATTCACACCTATTCTGGTGTCCACTTCCACAGAGCAGTCGCCAACCCGGACTGTGCTTCAGGGCATCTCTCGACTTCAGGTCAACAGTTGCTATCCGCCCGAGCCTTCTTCAGGACTCTTTGCTGTCGAACTGCTGTCACCAGACTGTCTTCTTCAGCTGACTCCTTTTTTGAATCCCACAGACCCCTCTGAGCCAGTAGTACTTCTTTGTCTACTAACCACTTCGTCTTGGCTCTTGTAAAGAGTGGAACTAGTTGTCACATTATAATGCATTTTCATCTTCAATGCGCATCATCGACTTTCGAAGAATAATTTTGGGGGCTTAAATTTCTTTAGACTCTATTTATTTAGACGATTTATTAATTGCATCGACTACTAAAGAACATAAAAGGTATCTCAAAATTACTTTTGAGAGAATAATAAAATATGACCTCAGAGTAAATTTGCCAGAATTGTAATATTTGAATTTCTTTTTACATCAAAAGGTTTGCATGATAAAGTACAAATAACGATTGATTAAGAGTTACCAGAAAAAGTTAATGAGACATCAGGAATTTCCCAAGCATGATCAAATTTATTCGACGATATTTTTTAAAATGCAAAATAATTTCAATTTTTTTTTTTTTGCGCCAGGAAAAATTTTAAACGTATAATTACATAAGCGAGAGATTTCTATGAGAATTGGATTGTATGATACCCACACAGGCTGATTTCAGATCAAGGAGCACAATTCACCTCCGAGACATTTCAGTGCCGGTCAAGGACTTTGTGGGTTTACGCAAATTGCAGTTTACTCCCCATACTGCAATGGTAAGGTGGAACTTTTTCATAGATAAATAAAAATAGCCTTGTGTGTGTGAGCGCTCATAATAATTTATCCTGGAGCAAAACACTTCCAGCTGTCCTTTTAGGATCACGCACTGCGTTACATAAAAACAGGAATCTCACAATTGCTAAAATGGTTTATCGACAAGATCTTCTAAAGATAATTCTTCTGTGAAACTAAGACAGCCACCACAGCAGATCATATCCAAAATTAAATAGAGATTATGCAACCAAGACAATTTAGAGTTCAATTTTCATCAATAATTTTTTGCCCAATAATTTAGCATCGTGGTCACATATTTTCCTTGGTGTTGATAAGGTAAAGAAATCGCCAGAGCCACCATATTCCAGTTTTCATTAGAACAGAAAAATGCTATATAATTTGTGCAAAAAAGCTTTATACTTTATATTGATCGATTATAGCCTTATTATGGATATATTTTTAATTAAACATCTTGTTACGACAGAACCAGTTGTGGCAACAGAACCTCAGAAAATACGTTGGTCACATCTGATGTGAAAACAACTCGTTCCGGAATAAACATTCGAATTCCTGGAAGATTTTAAGACAAAGAGAGACTATATCATCCACAATGCACGTATATTTTCAAAAAGTTGTTTTTCATACAGAAAAATGTAATATATTTTTCTCTAAATATATTATAAGTATTCAAAATATATAAATGATAATGTGTATATATAAAAATACTATTTATTGTTAATTTGTTAGCGTGATAATCCTGTTGAAGGATTGACAAGTCTGAAAGCTTGAAAATAGAAAGTTGTACAAGAAACTTAGCCCTTGAAGCTTTATTTATTTTATAAAAAGAAACTATATCTTATTCAATATGTAAATATATTGTCAAGCGGCTCAGCGGTTCCAACCACGAGAGGCCCCATGGGACGCCTGTCAATCATCCCTGGACTCCGGGGGTGGGGGCCACGGGTGTGAGGGGTTCTCGGAATCTGGTCGGCGGGGGGGGGCTGACGTCGCTCATTAGGATTATCTTTAACTTGGGGTAAGCTGTACTCTCTCTCTCTCTCTCCCTATAAATACTCCTTATAATAAATTAATTATCCCCAAACTTGCCCTTGCTTTATTTATCTCCGCGACATATTTTGGCGGAGACGCTGGGTAGCGTGACGGAACTTCGAAGAAGTCGACGTCTACAGGGACGTGAACCAATTCTTCAACCTTTGCCACAACAAATAAAAATGGAAGACGACCACGGACCTACTGTTAGCGGATCCTACCTCCCTTGTCAGCGCCAACGAGATCCTTCTACCTTTTCTGGAGATGGAAATATAAAGCGTGGACAGTGATTGAAAGAGAACGAGAGAGTGTCGAAGTACAAAAGATGGGACGAGACCATGAAGCTTGCCAACGTCGTATTTTACTTGAACGGAACTGCTGGAAGGTGGTTTGATAATAACGAAGAATCACTCAACTCGCGGAGAAGCTTTGAAGACGCATTCCGCGGTGTGTTCGGACTGCAGGAGGATTCTGCTCGACGCGCCGAGGAAGTTCTGAAGTCAAGAGCACAGAAGGCCGAGGAATCCAGCGAGTCATACATCCAGGAGAATCTTAGTCTCTGCCACCAGGTGAACCCTCGCATGGAAGAAGGTGAAATAGTTGCTCACATTATAAAGGGAATTTCGGAGGACACATACCAGGTATTGGTGGCGAAAGACATACAGACGGTAGATGAGATCGTGAAGCTTTGCCGTCATCTGACAACCGTCAAGCAGCGCAGGATCGGCCGTACGAAATTCGCCAGGTTGTCAAACGCAATGCCCATTTCATGTGTTGACGACTCAGACGACTTGGCCGCGTTAATTCGCCGCATCGTTAGAGAAGAGATACAAAAGGTTTTCTCAGCACCTGAAGTGATCAATCCTCTCCGAGAGGTGAACGCCCTGGAACAGACTGTGAGGAAAGAAGTCAGCCGTGCTCTATAACCTACCAGACTACACAAGTCAACGTTGTACAACAACAACCACGAACGCCCTATTATAATTTCGACCGGCCAACCCAACCCAGGAAGACGGAACATTGGACAACCTACGACGACAAACATATCTGCTTCCACTGCGAACGACCCAGACATGTCGTTCGTTATTGTAGAGAACGACGGCAGGTCTTCGCTGAAGCCAGGTCAAGGAATGCCGGAGAAGAAGGAAGAAATGTTGGAATTTCGTGTCGACCCCCGAGATATGACGCCGACGACGACTATGTAACGCCCCAAACCTCGACGTACTTCTACCGGAGCTCTTCCCCACATCCCAGCCGCGCAAGGTCGCCAGCCCGAAGACAATCCTAGTCGACAGCCCGTCGTTTCAGCCGTTCTCCTAAGCCTCAGAATGTGAAAAACTAAGTGGAGCAGCTTCTAACGGGGGTGAGGTCGCCATTGAGGAAAATCCTCAACGGTATATCGCAGCTAAATTAAAAGAAAATTTTGTTATGGTCGAAATAAATGGACGCAAAATTAAAGCATTGGTGGATGGTTTTCTGTTATTTCGGGTAAATTTCGACGCGAACTAAAGGCACCTCTTTTCAAAGAACCAGGTCCCAGTCTTAAAGCCGCAAACAAAAATTTAATAGAGACCCTTGGAAAATGTGTCCTGAACATAGAAGTTAATAGTCTGAATATCTCTTTTGAATTCGTTGTTATGGTGGAATGCAGCCATGACATCATATTTGGATGGGACTTCTTCAAGGCCACCGAGGCCGTCATTGATTGAAGGAGAAATGAACTCCATCTCGGGGAAACCTCCGTCCTGGAATCTCGAGAGGAGGAAAACCAGAGATTGTTTGCTTCCGACGACTTTGTCATCCCGCCTAAATCAATAAAGAAGATCAGTGTGATAAACGAAGAAATATGTGGTGTTAGAGATGTTTTAGTCTCAACTTCTAAGAACTTATTTAAAGAAAGGAAGTTCTTATACCAAACTCATTGGTTACATTTCGACACGGCCGAGGTAGCATTTGGGTGGCGAATGGAGCGTCTTGGCCGCAACTGATTCCATCAGGAATGAATATGTGCACCATGGAAAGTTATGAGAAAGGGAATATCTGCAGTCTTATTGAATCCAGCGATAAGTTACAAGAAACGCAGCTAAAGTCACGTGAATGGTCTCAGAAGATAAACCTCACTCTAGATCCAAGGCTGTCTGAAATTCAAAGGTTGCAGCTTGTTTCATGCCTTGACGAGTTTATTGACATCTTTGACTTTGGGAGTACTCCTATTAAGCCCACCAGTACTGTGAAGCACAAGATAAACACAGGAGACCACTCTCCTCTGAAACAGCGGCCCTATAGAGTAGCACCAAGTGAACGACGACTAATTCAAGATGAAGTGAACAAGATGATTGAAAATTACATCGTGAAGCCCTCTGAAAGTCCTTGGTCATTTCCAGTTATTCTAGTTCGAAAGAAATATGGGACCTGGAGATTCTGCGTAGATTACCGTCGATTAAATTAAGATTACAAAAAAAGATGCTTACCCGCTGCCACGCATTGACGATGCCTTGGACAATTTAGCCGGCTCTAGTTACTTCTCCACGATGGATCTTCGGTCCGGGTATTGGCAGATTGAAGTGGACGAAAAAGACAGGGAGAAAACTGCCTTCATCACTCCAGATGGGCTGTATGAATTCCAACTAATGCCTTTCGGTCTATGCAACGCTCCAGCAATGTTTGAAAGGATGATAGATAGTGTTCTGGACAGTCTTAAATGGAACATGTGCCTTTGCTACCTGGACGACATCGTAGTTTACGCACCTACCTTTGAGGAACATCTACGTCGTCTACAACTTGTATTAAGGTGCATCCAGAAAGCTGGACTAAACTTAAAACACAAAAAGTGTCTTTTTGGATCAAGGAGGATAAAGATTTTAGGACACCTTGTTGACGCCAATGGAATTCATCCAGATCCAGATAAAGTTGAAGCCGTCTCTAAATTCCCGAGGCCAAGGAATATCTCTGAACTGAGGAGCTTTCTTGGATTATGTTCCTATTACCGAAGATTTATTGAAAACTTTGCCGACAAAGCTAGATCTTTGCATGACCTACTGAAGACTGAAAAACAATTATATTGGGATGCAGCTCAAGAGAAAGCGTTTGAAGTTCTCAAAACAGCAACAAATTTCAGAGACTTTTTGGGACACTTTGATGAATCCGCTGATACCCATCTACACACGGATGCAAGCGGACATGGTATTGGAGCTGTTCTTCTACAAAAAAAGGTGGAAAGGAGCGGCCTATAGCTTATGCATCTAGAAGCTTGGCAAAGGCTGAAAATAACTATTCTACAACGGAAAAAGAATGCCTTGCTGTAGTCTGGTCTATTAGCAAATTCCGTCCATATTTGTTTGGTCGACCATTCACGGTTGTCACTGACCATCATTCTCTATGTTGGTTGGTAGGGCAGAAAGATCCTTCTAGCCGTTTGTCTAGATGGGCGCTGAAGTAGCAAGAATTTGACGTGACCGTTATCTACAGGAGCCCGCTTGAGAACGATCAACCAAGTGCTGTGATGTCACTAACCAACGTCGATATAGAGCAGAATAAAGACCCGGATTTAGCTAAAATAATCGATAATTTAAACTCGGGTTACACCAGAAAAGAATTCAGCATTATCGACGGCATCTTATACAAGAAAAACTATAGCACAACTAGAAGACCCTGGCTTATGATGATTCCTAAGCACTTAAGATCGGAAGTTATGGCAGATTTACATGATGCTCCTACAGCTGGGCATTTGGGTTTCACCCGAACGTATGACAAAGTGAAGAAACGATTCTATTGGCCTGGCCTTTATAGAACTGTTCGCCAATATGTAAGCCATTGTCGGGAGTGTCAACGAAGGAAGAAATTACCTCGACATCCGGCTGGGCAACTTGTATCCATACCGCCCGTAGAAAAGCCATTCTTTAAGGTCGGGGTTGATCTTCTTGGAAAATTTCCAGTTTCTAAAGATGGAAACCGTTGGATCATTGTGTGCACCGATTATATGACAAGGTATGCCATAACGAAAGTGATCCCAGACGGAGGAACAATCGAAACAGCTAAGTTTCTGGTTAAAGACGTCATCTTGAAGCATGGAGCTCCTAGAGAAATGATAACAGATCGCGGAAGAAATTTCATTTCTCAAGTAATAAAAGAGATCAATGCTCTGTGCGGAATTGTGCACAGATTTACAACGGCCTACCATCCCCAGACCAACGGCCTGACTGAAAGGTTCAACAAACCTCTGGGAGACATGTTGTCCATGTACACAGGTGTTGAGCAGAAGGACTGGGACCAAGTTTTACCCTATGTAACTTTTGCTCACAACACTGCTAAACAGGAGGCGATCGGCTACACCCCGTTCTTTCTTGTTCACGCCCGCGAGGCCGAAACCTATATCGATGCCATACTACCTTACCTACCAGATGAGATCTCTGACGACTACGTTGGAGAACTTGTGACCAGAGCTGAGGAAGCGCGTCAACTCTCTCGATCACGCCTTCTACAATCACAGGCGAAAGACCGTAGACTTTACGACCAGAAACATACTCCAGTCTATTACTAGTCCCATTCGAAAAGTAGGACTATCAGAAAAGCTACTGAAGAGATACTTTGGCCCCTACAAGGTAACCAAGAAGCTTTCAGAAGTTACGTATGAAGTAGAGCCCGTGGACCCTTCTCCCCGATCACGGAAAGCCAAGGATATCGTCCATGTCATTCGGATGAAGCCCTACCTGGACCTTGAAGAACAATATTCTATTCTGCTAGGAAACACCAGCCGTGATAGATTTCCTTCCAGAACAAGGGCTGAGACAAGCTAATCAGCGGGTCGCTGTTTTCTCTAAAGAGGGAGTAATGTCAAGCGGCTCAGCGGCTCCAACCACGAGAGGCCCCATGGGACGCCTGTCAATCATCCCTGGACTCCGGGGGTGAGGGCCAAGGGTGTGAGGGGTTCTCGGAATCTGGTCGGCGGGGGGGCTGACGTCGCTCATTAGGATTATCTTCAACTTGGGGTAAGTTGTACTCTCTCTCTCTCTCCCTATAAATACCCCTTATAATAAATTAATTATCCCCAAACTTGCCCTTGCTTTATTTATCTTTGCGACAATATTGATATACATAGATCCAAGTTGTAAGCTGAATAAATTGGCAACTGGGAGGTAAATAATGAAGTCGTCTGCTTTATTTTAATATCTGTTTCTAATTACTTAAAATATATATAAAGTGAATAAAATATATGCAAAATATAATAATATTTCACCGAATGTTTCATCTTAAATATAGAAATTTATACCAAATAATAGGTTGTAATGCCTTGACAAAGGTTGGCGTTCAGCCAACCAAAATATTGGCAAATAAATATTCTTATTCAATCTAATATATGACTTTTATTATCTATAGAAATACCCTGTGTTGCTGTGATACCCCTGAATTAGTAAACAGCAATTGAGCGATTGTAAGTAGATGTAAATAGAAACCAATCATTTTGTTAGCTTACAAATAAATGTGAATTTAAGATACTATTTGTTCTAAACATCTTTCATATTTTGTTAGAGATAAACACCCGATATATCAATAGAACAATGAACGTGTGAATGCGAGATTTTGTACATGACGGCCTTCTTCAGGCGGAGAACTAAGCTCTCTGCTAGAAACAAAGAAATAGATTCTTCATCAATTTTACACATTACATAAGAAAATATATAAGAAGTATTGGTATTAAAGTAGATTTGTTTATCCAGAATATGTAGCTAAGGTTTTGCTTCTAAGTTAGTTTTGAGAAAGAGAATATAGAAAAGTATATGATATATAAATACATCACATTGCTTGGATTTAAGGTGACAGGATTAAGAAGGCAATTGTTTTATATATTCCAAGGAGGACAAAAAAGAAAAACTAATAGTGGAATATATTGCTATGGGTTTATAATGTAGTTGTATTGTATGAGGTAATCGAATTTTCTGTTGATAGTGTTAGTTTTATAGAGGAATGCTTCTCTCTAGGAGTAGGCGCTGATGTTTGCTTTAAATGTTATCGTAATGGGCTATTGCTTGACTGAGGTGTTGCGTATATTGATGGTATGCTGGTAAATTTGTGATCTGATGTCTCTGACCTCTATAAACCAATTGTATTCTAATGTATTCTTTCACCTTATATTCAACCTTTTTGAGACATTCATGCATCAATTTTTATATTCCCTTTCTCAAAATTAGGATGCAAAATCCTAGTCATATATTCTAGATAAACAAATCTACTTTAATACTAATACTTCTATATTTTTCTTATGAATTGTGCAAAAAATGTTAATCTATATATTCCTTTGTTTCTTGTAACTTATTTCTCAGCCTAAAGAAGGTCCCGTCGTCACTCACGAAAGCTTGAATTACATGTAAATAAAGAAACACTTCACCTATCATTTATTATTCTAAAATACATATTCACATCCCTGTCTTTACATTTTAACAAAATCAACAAGCAATACAGGTCCAGGTTTCTTTAACAATTTCTCTAGTTTTCTTTCGGGCCAACATGCTCTCCAACAGGAGAACTAGACTTCCAGCTAACTATACACGCCCTTTTATAATTGTTAGCTGGAAGTCATGCTACTAGTTCTCCTGGAATGTTGGTTCGAAAGTTAGAGAAATAAATAATAATTAAATAAATCTAGCAGTGAATTACTTGTTGATTTTGTTGAATTTATTATTCTCTCTCTACATCTACTATATATATATATATATATATTTAAAATAAAGAAGGCATCTCCTGACCACGAGCACATGTGCTTTTTAGATGGCAGAGCGCCATCTAGTGGAGCAAAAATAAACTAAACCAAATATATATATATATATATTTGGCCTTAAATACCCATTTATTGATTTCTCAAGAAGCCTCTGGGACCAAAAATCTTTTTGGTCGCAGTGGTTACAGCCTACTCCACGCTGACGAGCGCCAACAGCGCGAAACGCGTTCGTGGATGGCTTTTCTTGATTTATCAAGAAATTGGGTTGGGAAAATATCACGGAGCAAGCTAAATAAACGTTTAGTTTATTTTTGCTCCACTAGATGGCGCTCTGCCATCTAAAAAGCACATGTGCTCGTGGTCAGGAGATGCCTTTTTTTATTTTTAATATCAATACCTGACCCACTTATCTTTTATTTTTTCTATTGTTTTTTCATATATATATATATATATATAATAATGTATTTTTATCCTATTGAATGACTGTAGTGTGGCGTGTTAGTTGCAGTCGTGGTGGCCACAATGTTCAGAGTGGGTTCAGGCGTGATTGGGATTGCACAAAAACACAAGGCATGTTGGATGTCCCCACAGAGATGTCGAGAGATTAAATGAAGCCGACGCCGGTCAGGGCAGATCTGTAGAGAGGGTTTTGTCAATCACCGTGTCTCAAAAGCGGACTGCTCTATTTGAGCAAGAAGGGGGCACACCTGATAACCCCGACATTTATTCGGACCTTTTTCCTGTCCTGGCGCCGGCTGTCACTCAATCGAATTTTATTTTGTCGTGCATTACATGATGGCCAAACTGGCGATTTAAATTGTTTTTACAGTTTTGGTTATTATACTATAGCTATGTTACATGTGTTATATAAGTATATATTACAACATATATATCGTATATTTTAAACTGTATAATAATGATACTTTTAGTATATGTCACATATCTCCCAATTAGTTAGAGCCGATGCCTTAAAATATCCTACCTTCTATTAAAATGTACACTGTTTCTATTTGCTACCACCCCCATATTTTGTATATATACTATATCTTTATTGATAATACCTGTAAACTCCTATTTGTATTTTGAGTCAAAAGGCGTTCCATTAATTAAGATTATATAAAAGGGCGTACCTGGATCTGTAAAGAAAAAAAAACAATTTTTTCTTAAAATATTTCGAGAGATTGCTCCCTCTTTATCAATTTATTGCGCAGTGAATTTAATTTACAAATTATTGTACATCATATGGAAACAAATTTGTCAATGGTCAAGAATAATTATTGATAATAATAAAAAATAATAATAATAATATAATAAAATATTTTGAAAATTAAAGGTTTTTAATTTAATTATAAAATACTGCATTACTTAAAAACCTTTAATTTTCAAAATATTTTATTATATTATTATTATTATTAATTTTTTTATCATTATCAATAATTATTCTTGGCCATTGACAAATTTGTTTCCATATGATGTACAATAATTTGTAAATTAAATTCACTGTGCAATAAATTGATAAAGAGGGAGCAATCTCTCGAAATATTTTAAGAAAAAAATGTTTTTTTTTACAGATTCAGGTACGCCCTTTTATATAATCCTATTTGTATGTAACACCAAAAATGTTGACGTCAAAATAAAAATCCAAAGAGCGGTCAGCTGGGGACAGCTGGGTAGAGAGGAGGAAAATGCCAAAGCCCATGTGGGGCCCCCAGGGACTCTTTATAGACGACCCCTGAAAACAGGGCAGGTTTTGGCAGGGGGTCAGCAGATGTTCTAGAGGGTGGCCATCGACAGACGACTTCTGTCTTGCACGCATTCTCGCTCTCGATGTCTCGGCGATAAGCATCCAAGTTTGTGTCATGGCCTCTACCTCTGTCCCGTGGGCTGTCCCCGATCACTCTCGGTGATAACATCCAGCCCTGCTTCTGCTTCTTGTTGTCCGCGTGTGGGAAGAACATCAACACTCGCCTCGCCTCGCCTCGCCGACTGCCAGCTTATCCATACATCGACATTTGCAACAATATTACATATATATATATCAAAATATTCACAAAATTTTCAAAGTAGACTGTAGGAAGTTTTTTTTTTATTTATTTGAAAAAAAAAAAGAAATATATTGCGATAAAAATCGTTTCTTAAAGAAACATAATCTTTTATACGCCATTTTGATACTCCGCTCTTCTCTCTTTCTTAGAGAACTAGCCATTTAAAAGAAGGAGGGAAACATTGTATTTCAATTAGAGTTTTCCTTTCTAAATCTACCCTAGAATTCTGTTAGTCGATAAGCCAACAAAACTGCCACATACAAGGTACGTTCATTAATTTCAAGGACTGGTCAAAAAAGGAAATTTTGAAAAGCTAGAGAAAAATATTTATACACAGTTGAATACTGGACATTTGCCCACAGCTGACTGAAAGCACGAGTCTGAAATTTGGTCCCAGAGGCCTACTGAGGAATCAATAAATTTTTGATTATTTTATTTTTTAAATATATATATTTTATATTAAAAAATATTATTTTATTTAAAATTATATTTCATAGATTCAAATACTCTGTTAAATCGACTGCCAGAGGTCACGCTTTCCCTTTAAAAACTCATTGTTGTTGTTTCCCGATGGCCGGCTCAAACCTTTTGTACATTATGTAAATAAGTTTTCCATTTTTTATTCTTACGCCTCAAATCGGGCAATATTTTCTCAGATTATGTTTTCTATATTCCATAAGCTCAATTAAATCTATTTCTAATCTTCATTATTTTATTATTGTAGTTTCAAGATTTTAACCACGACTGCATTACCATAGCATAATCCTCAAGATATTCAAAAATAAGCAGAAAATCTCTATTTTTTTATAACATTATATATAGGTTATGAATATAATATTTTGTTGTTGAAAGAAGGAAGAATTGAAAGTGCCGTCGTGATACAATATTAATAGAAAATAATTATTTACTATCAAGTAGTATTTTTTTTATTTTTAATTGATTCAAGAGAATTGCATATTAAATGTTATAAAATTTACAAACTGATCCTATATTAGCGAATTAAAAAAAAATTGGTATGTTAACTATATATATTTACAACAATTTTCAAAGTGGTATCTCTATTAATAAAATGGAAATTTCATAAGTGTTGTTCACTAAAAACTTTCGTTACAATGCATCAATTTCGACCAAATTTTCAACATTTATGTAAAACGAGATGGAGCTGGTTTTGCTTAACATCAAAATATTTTTCCTAACTTTAACATGCGTAACTTCGCTGTTATCGATTAAATACAAAAAAAAAATCAACAGAGTTAATTTTATTTATATATAAATACAAAAAAAAAAAATTCAGCAATTCAACTCAATCTAAAAAAATATTCAAAACAAGCAATTTTAAGATAACACCATATGTAAAACAGTCGGCCAAGAAAACAACAACGATATTACATCTTTCTCACATATTCACACACAATCTTGATTAATAATTAAAACTAATCTTTAACATTGTTTATTATACTTCATAATATATAATATTCGTTAGGCAAACTTTCACTCGGATAAAACCCGGGCGAAGCCGGGTACACATCCGCTAGTATATTATAAAACTATGGTAAAAAAAATGTAGAATAATCAATGAATGAAAATAAAATATATGTTTTAAAAAAAAATAAAATATTTGCATTCTTCAGATCATATAATATATTAAAAATAAAGAAAGCATATCCTGACCAGGAGCACATGTGCTTTCTTGATGGCAGAACGCCATCTAGTGGAACAGAAATTAACCTATTCCCTGATATTTGGCCAACCCAATTCCTTGAGAAATAAAGAAAAGCCATTCACGAACGCGTTATGCGCTGTTGGCGCTCGTCAGCGTGGAGCAGGCTGTACCACTGCGAACAAAAAGATTTTTGGTCCCAGAGGCTTCTTGAGAAACCAAGAAATGGGTATTTAAGGCCAAATTTGCGTAAATACGCTAAACACATGAAAATACATATATATAATATATTATTTAAAATATATGTATAAATAATTGTAAATATATAATATAATTGATAAATACACATATATAAAAAACATATACAAGGTCTTCATAGTTGGCGCCCACCGCGGGAAAGACTCCGCCACCGATGAACTGAGAGAGTTCTTTCCCACAGAGTGGGCAGGTCGATGTGATGGCTGGTGTTGCCCAACTCAAGACCAAGTTGGCAAATTTCGCCACACTTTTGAGTTTCATTGCCTCGGGATGGAGGCCAATGCCGAAGAGCCAGGCCTGCAGATCCAGGGGCACTTCGTAGGAGGCAAACACCTCCCGGAGCAGAGGTCGCACGGCTCGGCAACTCCAGTATCTGTGGGTCAGCGACCGTCGCTGGTTCCGACGCAGGTCAGCCTAGGAGATGGAACGGGGCACGTCCACGGCGGTATTCCAGCGAGAGAGAAAGAGGGAGAGACAATTGACGATTAAAAAACTTTATTTACTCCTGGCAATCAAATAGGAGTAAATAAGTCTCCCAATTAAAAATTAATAATGTATCATTTGCAATAATGATAATTTTAAAGGAAATAAATGAGAGCTATATACACAATTTTTTGTTGATTGAAGCCCATTGACACACGCCATTCGGAAGCTCCTTGCTGTTCGATAGGTAGTAAGTTTCTTGTTGAGGGTCTTGTCTCCTGAACAAGTTCACTCTGTCGAGCAGGATGTACAGCATTTTTGCTTTCTCAGCAGTAATGGTTTAGTGAAGATCTTCAGGTGATTACTGGATATGATAGCTTGGATCACCTTATCTCTTCCGATTCCCTCCAGTTCAGCACCCTTGAATCGGTTGTCTGGAGCATGTGTCAGAGTCTCGTCAAGCTGCTGATAGGCCTTTGTATTACCAGAAGAGGATCCTGGTTAGTATCCTTAACTCTTTAGCAGAAGAAGTCGCCAACTTCTACCAACCTGTACCACCTGTACTAGGGATAATATATATATATTTTTTTAACTTTTGAGATGTTGTTTGAGCACGAAGCTTTGACTGATGCTTCAGGTTTTTATTCCACTTATTTAGATTCTGGGCAGGGCGCCCTTTCAACGCAGAAAATCTTGGAGGCAAGTGCTGTTTGAAATGATGGAGGTATCACTGGAAAGGTACTCGATTCCCAAGAATCAGTCTCAGAGTTCGGTGATTCTGGAAGATGCTTGGAGCGGTTCGCTGGTGAAGGAGTTGAGAAGGATTCGATGAGGGCTTCGGCAGGGCTGGTATAGAATATCTTAATGGACCTCGTGGGACTGGTTGCTGTCTCTGCTGTTTTTCAATGGTCATTTGAGAACAGTTGGCTCGCCAATGTCCCTGGCTCTTACACTAGGAATACTTCATGCTATAAGTGAAGATACACGGGAGTGATATTTCCTTTGGATTTGATGTCAATTCTTAAAAGAAGTTAACGAATCTTTAAGCCTTTATAAGGAAATACAAAGTTATTCCTGCAGCCGGAGAACTAGGGGTTCCGTTTATCGTTCCTAGTGACCGAGTAATGGTTAATACTCCTCTGTATGGATTCAAGGCCTCAGTGACATTCTCGTAGATGACGACATAGAAGCCTATACTTGCCCAAACCCTTATATTTCTCCACATAGAAGCCTAGCCTTGCCCAAACCCCTATATTTCTCCACATAGAAGCCTAGCCTTGCCCAAACCCTTATATTTCTTCACATAGAAGCCTATACTTGCCCAAACCCTTATATTTCTCCACATAGAAGCCTAGCGTTGTCCAAACCCTTATATTTCTTCACATAGAAGCCTAACCTTGCCCAAACCCTTATATTTCTCCACATAGAAGCCTATACTTGCCCAAACCCTTATATTTCTCCACATAGAAGTCTATACTTGCTCAAACCCTTATATTTCTCCACATAGAAGCCTATACTCGACCCAAATCCTTTTATGCCTCCACATAGAAGCCTATATTGGCCCAAACCCTTATATTTCTCCACATAGAAGCCTATACTTGCCCAAACCCTTATATTTCTCCACATAGAAGCCTCTACTTCCCCAGACCCATATATCTCCACATAGAAGCCTATACTTGCCCAAACCCTTATATTTCTCCACATAGAAGCCTTTACTTCCCCAAACCCTTATGTTTCTCCACATAGAAGCCTATACTTGCCTAAACTCTTATGCTTCTCCACATAGAAGCCTATACTTGCCTAAACCCTTATATTTCTCCACATAGAAGCCTATACTTGCCTAAACCTTTATATTTCTCTACATAGAAGCCTTTACTTGCCTAAACCTTTATATTTCTCTACATAGAGCCTGTACTTGCCCAAACCCTTATATTTCTCCACATAGAAGCCTATACTTGCCCAAACCCATATATCTCTCCACATAGAAGCCTATACTTGCCCAAACCCTTATATCTCTCCACATAGAAGCCTATACTTGCCCAAACCCTTATGCATCTCCACATAGAAGCCTATATTTGCCTAAACCCTTATGTTTCTCCACATAGAAGCCTATACTTGCCTAAACCAAAATATATCTCTACATAGAAGGCTTTACTTGCCCAAACCCTTATATCTCTCCACATAGAAGCCTATACTTGCCCAAACCCTTATATTTCTCCACATTGAGGCTATATTTGCCCAAACCCTTATATTTCTCCACGTAGAAGCCTATACTTGCCCAAACTAACATATATCTCTACATAGAAGCCTATACTTGCCCAAACCCTTATGTTTCTCCACATAGAAGCTTATATTTGCCCAAACCCTTATGTTTCTCCACATAGAAGCCTTTACTTGCCCAAACCCTTATATTTCTTCACATAGAAGCCTATACTTGCCCAAACCCTTATATTTCTCCACATAGAAGCCTATACTTGCCCTAACCCTTATATTTCTCCACATAGAAGCCTATACTTGCCCAAACCCATATATTTCTCCACATAGAAGCCTATACTTGCCCAAACCCTTATATTTATACACACCAAAACCTAAATTTGCCCAAACATTTCTATTTATACACACCAAAACCTAAATTTGCCCAAACATTTCTATTTCTCCACATCGAAGTGTATGTTCGCCCAAACATTCCTCTTTTTCCACACATCAAAGTGTATGCTTGCCCAAACATTCCTCTTTTTCCACACATCAAAGTGTATGCTTGCCCAAACATTTATATTTTCCCACATCAAATCCTGCATGGATCCTCCTCGAATTTTATGTTGTACGAAGCCTCCTCGCATCTGATACTGTAAGGATACTCTTTGTGTGCGATGCTGTATGGAACTTACTAACATGTGATGTTGTATGGAGCCTCCTCGCATGTAATGTTGTATGGAGCCTCCTCGCATGTTATGCTGTATGGATTTTCCTCGAATGTGATGTTGTACGAAGCATCCTCGCTTGTGATGTTGTATGGATCCTCTTTGCCAGTGATATTGCATGGAGCCTCCTCGCATGCGATGTTAAATGGAGCTTACACACATGTGCTTTTGTATAGACTTTACTCACATGTAATCTCTGTTGGAGCTGCAACACTGCTAGGTCCCACGTTCGATAAGAACGTTCGTTCGATTATGAATAGACAGACATATCAGATTTTCTTTTTTTTTTTTGTTCCAATTCTTAGATAAATGTACAAGTTTTGTTGCCCTTCAACAATTTTTAGTTGGAATTTTAACATTTTTGGCTCATTTTTTCAATTAAAATTTGATGTAAATTGTGTTTTGACCAGGCTCCTTCGATAATACCATTTTTGGAACTGCCTGGGCTCCAGTTAAAGCGCAGTGCAAGGTTCTGCGTGACATATTTGTCATCAATTCCCCTCAGCAACATCATTGTTGGAACCTACGCAGCGTTCGTATTCACTTGGAACTTCTTTTTAGGCCCAAATTAAGTGAACTTTTGATTTGTGGAGCTTACAAAGCCATTTTGATGAATATCTGTTTTCAAATTCTCACAATAGCTGATCTCTGCGTTTAATTTAAAGCATATGTAGCCGTCTCTCTCTGCAGTGCTGGGACTAGGGGAAGTTTACTGGATGAAAGCCAATCTTGCGAAATTCTATGAGGAGTTTCTCCACACGTAGCAATATCAATTGCTGGTCAAATATTCTAAAAGCGAATATTGTCTCCACGATGTGACAATCTACAAATCTTCAATAAATAGATATGAAAGCAAATAACTATAATAATTGATTAAAAATAAGATTATAGTGAGATTTTCTTTTTTATTCTTCAATAAAAATTGTCAATCTCGAAAATGCATAAATATACTAGGTCACAAGTTACATTCACAACACATCACGTGTATAAATTATGTACAAAGAACTGTATGTGTGTAATGTAGACATTTTTTAAAATTTTTAACAAAAAAAATTTGAAAATGATGTTTGTAATCCCAAATATATAAAATCTCAAAACATAGTTTATAACAAAACGGTACAATAAATAAACAAAAAAACAAACGCCGTCGTAAAAAAAAAAGGAAAGAAATAATAGAAGGGGGGCCGAAAAAATCAAACGAACCTGCACCGTAGTGCCATCTGTCGGGCGAAAATGGGATTTTTTTTATAAACGCTTTATACTCTCCTTGTTTGTCCATCGTACATTGTTACACAAATAATTCTGCTGCTTTCTTTATCAAAATACTATTAATGATAATATCTTCTGTGATTTCAAATAAATTGAATTTTCTAGGATGGACTTCATCGATTCAGTCGCCGGTTACTAAATTAAATGTGTTTGCTGAATCAATCAATAAATTTCGCAGCAGCCGAGTGGTGTTAATTTTGATTTGATAAAAGAATATTTCTAATAATTATTAATTAATTCGTGTTTAATATATGTTCTTTTAATAAATTCTTGTCGTAACACTGTTTAATAAATGTCGAAAAATATAATCTCTATAAACAACATGAATATTATACAGCGTAAACACTTTTGGGATACAAAGAATTATACATATAATCTAAAAAGATACTCGAAAATATGTAACAAAGGTCGAATTGAACACAATACGTCTTCATTTAAAAATAAAAATGTCTTTATAAAAAAATTATATTGTAATTTGTTGTTTTATTATTATTATTATTATATTTGTAGTATATACGCAGTGTTATTACAATATGAATCAACAAAATAAATATCACAGAAAACAGTAGATATCGAGTAAATTATTACAGACTAACGTTTGCCCTGCTCCCCAGCGCCATCTATCGATAACTTGAGACATAACTTCTCGACCAAAATTGACTTCTAAACAGAGCGGCGGTTATTCGAGACAGTTTTACTAAGAGGACTTCTTCCAACATTGATTGTTTGAATAAAATATCAGTAGCTGGTTCACAAGTTCCATTCTGTTAATATTTGCTCTTTAAAAGAGTATCTCCACAATTCTTTGCCGTGACCTCGATGCAAGCAAGGTTCGTGATTGGGAAGAAATATTAAACTTTAATGGATGTTTAAATGTACGGTATGTGATGGGTATGCAATCATCAGTACAGTAGAACTGCCAGAGCCCTAATTTTTTTTTATTTGCACTCATCGGTGGGTTGTGATAGGGGTGATCTAAGATATGCTCGGCACCTTGTGCAGTCAAGTGTCAACCACATTTCTCATCAATAGGGACAAGGTTTTACCGCTAGGAAATGTGAGGAGCTCCATGTAAACCTCAGTCTAGTTCATCGCGGTTGAGAAAGATTGGGGAATGGGTTATATAACATCACACAAACAACTTAAGAGCAGTTAATTCAATAACGAAATGAGACTATACAATCAGTATTTGGAATGACGACAAATGAGAAGCAAAAGAGAATTTTAATCTAAAAAACAATAAATCAAACTGTGAAACATGGATGGTTATGGCAAGTTATTATTTATGAAAGAGGTTTTACTTTTAAATAGTTTAGCGTCTTATTGTCTTTCTCTCTGTTTGATCTTATGTGCACATAAAATATGCTTCTGATGATGATTTTACTGGATTTATACAAGCCACACTTTTCAATGATGCTTCGAACTACTATGATGAAAAACTATATTTGTCAACACCGTGCAATTTTAGAATAAATGATAATTACACTGGTGTGTAGGTGCAAAATTAAGATAACAAAGGTTTTGTGTTTGAATGGAACTTGAAAACTTTTTTATTACAATAACTTATATATATTAAATACAATTCTTTAAAAATGACCATTTACTTGAAATATCTTCATTTTCCAATGTTTTTTTGACCTAACTGCTATATTAGGAATGGCTTCCAAACGGATTGAACCGAGTACCAGATACAACTAGGGGGAATGAGAAAGTTGAATATCTAAGTTCTATAACTGACCATGTCTGTGGAAACATTCAACGAACGCATTCAGGAGTCCCACTCAGGATCTAGATGACCTTTTACTGTGATAATTGTACGACATACAAGCTGCTCGTCTTTTTTATGAGCGCTATTTTATTTGATCAGGTTGTGTTGAGGATAGCTTCTTGGTTAAATCCAAAATATAAGTCGTTATATTAGTCATATAGTAACCTATGGACTGCGTTCTATCCCTCAACACACATATATTTAGAAATGCAGTAGTTTATGAAAGAATGTAAACACTTAAAGTATGGATTTGTATGAATGAGCATATTATTTACTTGTGCGTCTGTCGGAAGCCGAAAAGAATCTATTGACGTCCTATATACGTTCGTAGAGCGGGCACATTCTTCTGTGTTTTAATTTCTGTATAAGCTACTCGTCCTAGGGTTGGTTGTTTATGTGGAGCGAGCAACACTAGCACTGATAATAATTTCATTTATAACTTTAAATTCAATCAGCCTATTTGAAAGTTGGTCTTGGAAAAAGGGCTCTTATTCTATACACACCCGTGTGCAAAGAAATGTACTCGGGGATATCCCAGGCATTTGCGCCAGATCATTCGTCTAGTTTCTATATATAGAAATTAGATTAATATATGAAATATTTTTGATGATATTTTGGTGTATCACACAGACACACAAAAAATAAACTGGGGTGGGGATTTAGTTTTAAAAATTAGGAACAATTAAATTAATTGTATTATTCTATTGAAGATAGGTTTTGATAATTATTAAATAAACTGTGTTTTGATTTCAGATATCTCTGTTGATACTATTGAGACCTTCTGCCCAACTCTAGCTACTTGGGAACAATCTTGAACGTTTTGATGTCTTTATGTGATAGGGTTGTTCCTTAGAAGTAAGGGACTGTTATTGAGAGCATGGTCTATCAGTAGAAACGTATTATTTCTAAAGATTGATTCTTTCTTCCAATATTTTGCTGGTCTCCTCGATGTTGGCGGCATCACAGGACCTAATCTTGTATATTACATTTGTTCTTTGTAAATCTTGGTGTGTGTGATTTAATGACGCGAAATACCTTTTAGATTTTGATTCCGTTGGGGTCTAAACATGATAAAATGTTTCACGGAATTCTAGAGATTCCTTCGAGTCTCTTTTGAAAAAGGAACCAGAATATAATTTTTCTCATAATATTGATAACGAATGAGATATTTAAATGAAAGTATGTACCACAATATTGGAAGAGAGGGTTTGATTTCAATGTTATTCCATATTGAAGTTTTAGAGGGAATATATTGGTTCAGAAACGTGAATTCTCCCAAATTTCCGAATAAGAGACAAATTATCACTGATATGGTTGTTCAATAGGATCAAGTTTGTCTCCGTCATGATGATACGCTCTACTCTCTCTAGAATATGTCTTCAGTCTGTGACCGTCACTGTGTGAGAGTACACACTCCGCTCTTCCTCTTATGGCGTTGACAGCGTTTTATCATAGAGATAGTACTAAAATGATTTCAGTTTCTACTGATTTAGATATTCCCTCTGGAATAATCAACTGAGTTGTTTTTTCCTGGGCACATCTTAAAGCGATTTCCGATTTCTACGTATATGGTCACAATTCCATCAAGATTGATGTAAATACTTTGATAATGTCTTTTGTTTAATCCATGCTTAACTGATCCTTTGTGATTTCATTACGAAAACGTATTCCTTTTTCGTTGCAAGTATGACCCTCATCATTACAGTGGAAACTTCGAGGAAACATCTTAAAGCGGTGGCGATCAAGAAATAGATATTGTGTGCGTAGATACACAATAATAATTCTTAGTGTGACATCTGTGTGTTTGCTTGCTATAGAGCGAGAATTTGTGCATGGTAGATGGATTATAATCACCAAATATGTAAATTGAAATTTCCAGGCTTCACTAGTTCGATGTGTGATGTATGGACAAAATAAATTTGCATTTTCGATCTTTTGGTAGGGTTCTAAGAACATGTTGTCGAGGTATTGATCTTTAATGTAGGGGGGATTATAGTCATATATGCAAATATATACGTGTATGTGTGAAAAAATAAAAAATATATTTATTTTTTAAATGAAAAATATATATTAGGTATTAAATTATATATATAGAAAGATAAATCTCCCTCTTATATTTTATTATTTATTGCCATATTTAAACTTGCAGCGTTCATAGTTGTGTGAACACTAGGTTTATAAATCACTCACTTCGCTATAAAAACAAACAAGACAAAATATGGCCACATTTATGACACGTACTTAATGGGAATATGAGCCACTTTATAACTCGAGAAACAGCTCAAAAGGACCAATAAAAATGTCTTAAACTCGGGGAGGTTCTTCCGGCCTTTCTCCGGGGTTCAAATCTGGTGTATTACAGATATATCTGCACATGTAAATTCGAAACTATTATAGACGCGTATAATTCTTTTAAAATTAAAACAATTTCTACTGCCCTTACTGCAATGGAAGAATTGATGGGAGGGCCTGGTTCATCAGTGGTGAACCCTCCCAGAGGTTTCGCCAGTGTAATCTACCATACCATTTCGATCTTCTTTTCATAGTGATACTGATGCTAGACTCTTGGAATCGGTATTTTAGATAAACTATGGACATAAGCTTTGAGGACAGCAGAATTACATACAATTATAAATATATAATATGCTTCGAGCAATAGCTCTTCCGCAAACATCAATTTGTGTCTTTTATTATAACAATTATATTTATAGATGTGTTTTCATGTCGAGATGTACATCTCAAGTCTCAGGATTGTCTACGAGTTCAGCCAAGTCGGGCTCGACCGCCACGACTGAGTAGGATACCTAGGTACTGGCCAAATGGAAATTCAAATTATTATGTGAGTATGGTCAACAAAGGGTAACTAAAGCCCATCTAGACATCTCAGTATGCATCATTTTAGATTACAGTTTAAAGTATAAATCCCACATTTATAGAGATTACAATGTGCAACCCTTTAACTCTATTGTTTATCATTGGAAAACTCTTTCTACAGAGCTCATACCGCAGTGAGAAATAATGATAGGGCATACCTCATCAGTGATGAATTGTACGAACAGTTTCGCCAGTTTAATCTACAGACTGTTTATTGTATTTGGCTTTATATAATTAGCAATTATTGAGGTATACATGGTACTATTATGTAAGTTAGCTATGGAAATAAAGATTCAAGGACAACAAAAAAATATATTGTTATAGTTGAAGTGAACGCTTGGAGAAATATTTTCAAATTGATCGCGAATAAATCAACAAATTTATATTTTCATATATAGCGTAGACAGGTTAAAATACACATATGTATTAATTCATAGAATACATTAATTACAATTTAATAGTGAAAATTAAATTACTTTCAACGTTCATCCGTTATACAGAACGAATTTCTACACTTCGAAAATTAATTGATTTAATTCCCCTGGATATCAATCAAGCAAATGCTACAGGTTTCTGGAGATGAGCTACTTTATCTTTAATAAACGTGATCTCGAGCTTTCGGACATCTCGGACCTTCTATGTACTCTTGTAGAAGGGCACAGATGCCCGAAAGCTCGAGTTCACGTTTAATAAAGATAAAGAAGCTCATCTCCAGAAACCTGTAGCATTTGCTTGACTTATATAATAAACCTCTAACTGCCTATAGAAGCAAATTAAACAGTACAATGTGGGCCGGGTGGGTTGAACTGGAAAATCCGCTGAAAGGGTTTATCAATTATGAGCCAGACCCGACACCTTTCTCACGGAATAAAATATGTGAAAAAGGTGTCGGGCTTGGCTCATCATTTATAAACCCTTTCAGCGGTTTTCCAGTTCATCTAAAGTCTCAGGGATGTCTACACTTGTCTACGACTTCAGCCAAGTCGGGCTTAATAGCCACGACCGGATGGGATACCTAGGTACTTGCCAAATGGCAATTCAAATTATTATATGAGTATGGTCAACAACGGGAAACTAAAGCCCATCTCAGAGAGCATTATTTGACACTATAGTTTAAAGTATCAATCGCACATTAGAGATCTCACCCGGCCCACATTGTACTGTTCAATATCACGAAATAAAATATGTATATTATATATATATTCTTATATATGAATTTCAGCCACTAGCACAGAGGTTTCTCCAAATGGTTTACATCTGCTGGTATACCGGTCACCTACGTCGACCCACTAGAAGGACAGTAAATTTCTTCAAACTTTTTAACCAATTCCATAGTCCAGCTCCATCAGAAAGGTAACTTAAGTGAAACTATTTATAAAACTAAATGGAACCAGTACACATTCCCTTCTAATGTGAACTCCTTAAACCCCCGATCCAATAAACATCGTACTTGTAGAACCAAAAATTCTAAATTATTTAATCGCTAACTCTTTTATTTTATCCGCTTTCAGGAAACTTTCTTTTCCACGAATATCCACGAGACGTCAAGATATGTTGGAATATTTAATTTTATAAAAATAAATATATATATATATTCTGTGAGATTGGATATGATGATAACCTAAAAAGAAAGTTGTTGTTGTTAAAAAAGTGACGAACAAAACTTGATTGATATTTATATAGCCACTATTATATTTTGTATTTATTGTGTTTTCTTACTGTAATGTATGTATAATAAATAATACATTTAAAGGAGAAGTCTGTCAATCATTAAAAAAAAAACAATGGTTATGGGCCCAGCACCATCTTCAACTGCGATATAGAAGAATATATATATAAAACAAAAATGGCGGATATGTCGCCATTAAATATACCGAAGCTTGATGGCAATAATTTTGCTAGTTGGAAATTTAGATTCCTTTCTGTGCTTGAAGAAAAAGCTTTAGCACATTTTTTAGTACAAGATTCACCAAAAGATGATGCCGAAAAGGCGAAAGGGATCCAACAAGACGCCCAGGCAAAAGGTATTATTACATGCGCAATGAATGATTCGCAAGTCGCACTTATTCTTACCTGCAACACATCCAAGGTATTTTGGACATCTTTGCAAAAAGGATATGAAGGTAACGTAAAAAGAAAAAGCATTGAAGCTAGAAATGAAGTATCACGGCTACAAATGAAGAAAGAAGAAAAATGGCAAGAATACATTCTAAGAGCAGAAAAAATGCTTGCAAATGCAAGAATTCTCAGTGCTGAAATATATGAAGAAGAATTCACCACTGCACTTATTGAAGGATTACCTTCAAAATATAACATTATTGCCATGCAAATAGACAGTATGGACAATCCAACTATTGATAATATTCGACGCCTATTCGAATTATACCAAGAAAGATACTGCAATCAAGAAAAAGATGAACATTCCTCAGCTTACAAGGTATATAATGTTTTGTTTCTTCAAGGGAATCGGGCTACGATGGTGAACACTTCTTTATTTAAGAACGGAACTTACTAACTAACCGACAGCTTCCAATTATCTCTATATATATCCTAACTCGTGCTGTCTATATGCAAAACCATATTTACATATTTACATCTAAATATTTACAATTACGTCACATCTCCCCTCTTAGAGATTAGTTCTAATCATCTCCAAAACGTCTGGGCGGACGAACTGTTCTTCCAGAGCGAGTCCTATAAAATGCCTCTTTAGGAGATGTTGATGATCCGGTCACATCCGTAGGAGCATCTGAGGTGTGTGTGTTGGCCTCTGGGCAATTTATATATGGCTCCTCGTCTGGCTCGAAGTGTGGAGGCCCTGGAGACCTCTGACCAGTAGGAAGTAGATGGAAGCGATTTCTTCTAACACTTCCTCTCGGTGTGTCAACCACATAAGATCTAGGAGTATCTGCTTTGGAAATGATGACTCCGGGAGTCTTAAGGTCCGTCAGCCAAACTCGATCATTCACATCCAATGGAGGCAGTTCTCGTACTCCTTTTGCTCGATCATAGTAGTATTTTTGTTTTTTCCTCTGAATAGCTTCATGATTTTTCCAATTCTTTAAATTGGGTGGTTGGTGTTGTTTCGCTGGTGTTGGAATAGTGGTGCGAACCCGCCGTCCCATGCTAAGTTCTGCTGGGCTGAAGCCATTCGCAAGTGGTGTAGCTCGATATGCCAGCAAAGCCAGATATGGATCCTTTGACTTGCTAATTCTTTCTTTAACAATTTTTACGAAAGATTCTATGAAGCCGTTACTCTGCGGGTATCTTGGACTGGAGGTGACATGAGTAAATCCGTATTCGTGGGCAAATTCCTTGAATAGTGATCCGAACTGGGGGCCATTGTCACTCCGAACCTCCAAAGGAATACCGTGCCTTGCAAAGATGGACTTACAGTGGACTATTATGGAAGCTGATGTCATGTCCTCTAATCTGGCAATTTCCGGGTATCTTGAATAATAGTCCGCTATTACCAAGTAGTTTTGGCCCTTTAGTGTAAAGAGGTCAACTCCAACTTTCTCCCAAGGGCAATTTGGAAGCTCTGAGGGTATTAGTGGCTGATGTCGATTTGTTCTTTCCTCAATACACATAGGACATGTTCGGACCATCTCCTCAATTTCGCTTGTGATCCGGGGCCACCAGACGGATCCTTTGGCCCTTTCCCGACATTTCACTATCCCGAGGTGTCCTTCATGGATTCTTTGGAGCAACCCTTTCCTGATATTCTCTGGGATAACGTATCTTGACCCTTTCAGAAGAATACCATTCTCAACGGAGAAATCATCCTTTGCTGGCCAATATTGACTTTCGGACATGGAGACATTTGTTCTCTCCGGCCATCCTTCCTGGGTGTATTTAATAATGTTTTGTATAACCTGGTCTTTGTCTTGACTTTCTTTTATTTCCTTTACTCGGACATCAGATATGGGCATAAATGAGACAACCTGTTGAACGTAGGCACATAACTCCTCCTCCAATTCCTGAGTCCCGACTTTCGTCCTAGGTGATCTAGATAGCGCATCCGCCACTATCAAGTTCTTCCCTGGCGTATGTACGATCTTATACGAATATCTCATAATCCGTAGTCTCAATCTCTGAATCCTAGGTGTGAGATCATCGATGTTTTTGGAAGTAAAGATCGGTACTAGTGGTTTGTGGTCAGTTTCAAGAGTGATCACCAGGCCTTGGATGTATTGCTTGAATTTCTCACAAGCCCAGGTGATAGCCAGCGCCTCTTTTTCGATTTGGGCATAACGCTTTTCTGTTTCAGAGAGCGTTC
Organism: Cordylochernes scorpioides; assembly: GCA_030710605.1. Taxonomy (NCBI): domain Eukaryota; kingdom Metazoa; phylum Arthropoda; class Arachnida; order Pseudoscorpiones; family Chernetidae; genus Cordylochernes; species Cordylochernes scorpioides. The sequence goes on along the minus strand of CP092864.1, from coordinate 112,207,386 downwards.
TAGAAGCATATGCGATGACTTGTCTCAGTCCGTCTTTGGTTTGCCATATTACTGCGCCTAGCCCAAAAGATGAAGCATCGGCTGATACTGTGATAGGCAAAGAAGGATCATACAAGGCTAACCCTGGCGCAGAAGTGAGATTTTTCTTTATCTGGTCAAATGCCCGATCTTGATCATCTCCCCAAATCCATTCTTCTTTCTTTGACAGTAACTTGTTCATTGGATGCGCTATCTCCGCTAAGTTGGGGACAAATCTAGCTGAAAAATTTACCATTCCTAAAAATTGTTTTAGTTCCTTGACAGATCTCGGTTTGGGAAACTCCAGTATAGCTCGTTTTCTTTTGGGGTCTACTTGAATCCCGTTAGGACCAATTTGATGACCTAAAAACTTAATAGTTGTAACTGCAAATTTGCATTTATCCTTGTTCAAGGTAAGTCCTGATTTAGAAATTCTTGTTAATACTGTTTCGAGTCTTTTATCATGTTCTTCTTGGCATGAACCATAAACCATTATGTCATCCATATGGCACAGAGTTCCTTCTAGTCCTTCCAATATTTGACCCATTCTTTTCTGAAAAATTTCCGGAGCGGAAGAGATACCGAAAGGTAACCTCTTAAACCGAAATCTCCCAAATGGAGTGATAAATGTGGTAAGTGCTGACGACTCTGAAGACAGTGGTATTTGCCAGAATCCACTATTGGCATCCAACTTTGTGAATACTTTAGCTCCTTTCAACTGGGCTAGCGTATGTTCTACCACCGGGATTGGGTGTATTTCCCTTAGAATATTTTTATTGAGTATCGAGAGATCGACACATACTCTTAATTTTCCCGAAGGTTTTGCAACGAGAACCATGGGTGAACACCATTCCGAAGAACCCTCAACCTTTTCAATTACGCCATTTGCCGTCATTCTCTCCAGTTCCATTTGAAGTTCTTTCATTAGAGGTATAGGTACTCTTCTTGGTGTATATATCGAATAAGGTTTTGCCCCTTCTTTCAACTTTATTTCGTATGGAATATTTATTTTTCCCAGTCCATCAAATAACTTAGGAAATTTGAGCATTGGGTCTAGCTTGGTAGGAGCCTGATCTTCGACAATATTTATCCTCCTAACGAGACCTAGGATCTCGCTAGCCCTACAGCTTAGTAAAGGTCGGGCAACCCCTTTAACGATGTAGATGGTCTCTTCGCACTTCTGCCTTTTTGATTCCAAAAAAGCCTGGAACATTCCATTGACCTCTATCTTCTTGGAAACAGCAAAAAGATTCTTATCGGCCTTCTCCGTCTTGAGGTATCCAAAATGTTGCAAGTATATCCCTTCTGGCATAACCGAAACCTCTGCTCCTGTATCGATTTTGAATTTTATGGGCTGGTCATTCACCTTTATCACTTCACACCACTTATCTTCCGCATTCTCCTGCATTCCCACTATTCCAATGAATGCATAATTTTGGGAGCTTGATACTTCTTGTACGGTTTTAGTGTGACAAACCTTGGCAAAATGACCTTTCTTTCTGCACTTGTTGCAAATAGCATCCCTAGCAGGACATTGTTCTTTCGAATGTCCTGGGTAATATCCACATCGGAGACATTTACGTTTCTCATTAGAAGACCATCCTTGAGGATTCTTTGGAAAATTAGAATTGTACGTTTTTGTACCTTTCATTCTTGTTTTCTGGAAATTTGTGCTATTTCTCCTTCCTTTCCTGTCAATCACATCCACGTTCCGATTTTCGGTGTCTTGCCTGATTTCTTTTTGTTGATTTTTTACACTTTCTGATTGGCGCACAATCTGGATTGCCTTCTCCAAGGTTAGTTCCGATTCTAACTGTAATTTCTCAGAAAGATTAAAGTTTTTCACTCCAACTACCAAGCGATCCCTGATCATCTCTTCTTTTAAGATACCATAGCTGCAGGTTTCTGCCAGCACATAGAGATTGGTTATGAATTCCTCTACAGGTTCCGTCTCCCCTTGACTTCTTCTATTGAATTTTGCTCTTTCATAAATAACATTTCTTTTTCCTATGAAATAGTCCTGAAATTTGGACGCCACTAGTTTATAGTCATTAATTTGCGCTTCACTTAAATTAAATAAGATCAAGATTTCTTCTGCTTTATCGCCCATTATGTAAATCAGAGCATTTACTTGCTCACTTTCACTTTTCTCTGAAAGTCCTGAAGCGATTCTGTATCTTTGAAATCTTTTGAACCATATCGGCCATTCATTGGGTTTGCCGAAATTGAATCCTTCTGGAGCAGCTACTTGTATATAATTAGCCATTTTTTTCTCCTTTTCTTAAAAAAAATCTTATATTTCAACTTTATAATTTTGAAAATTGCTTTTACGCTTTTACCGCTTTTACGCTTATACCGCTTTTACGCTGCCACCATGTTTTGTTTCTTCAAGGGAATCGGGCTACGATGGTGAACACTTCTTTATTTAAGAACGGAACTTACTAACTAACCGACAGCTTCCAATTATCTCTATATATATCCTAACTCGTGCTGTCTATATGCAAAACCATATTTACATATTTACATCTAAATATTTACAATTACGTCACATATAATAAGAATAAATGTAAACATTATAAAGAAACAAAGGCATCAAAAATGTACAAATGTTTCATCTGCCATAAACAAGGACATAAAGCCAACGAATGCTGGCACAACCCAGAAAACAATGGGAAGACAATGGTAAAACAGACCTCCCAACCAGGACCAAGTGTGTGTGTGTGGATATAAAACAAATACACCAAATAATAATCAAAAGGCAACAATTGTCAAAGAAGAAAAAGCAAGTGAATTGGCAAAACTAGTGAAAGAAAGGAAAAATTTGGAACAACTTTGGATTTTGGATAGTGGGGCATCAAGCCATATGACATCACATTTTGAATACCTGGAAGAACCTCAAGATGATAAAAGAAAAATAATTCTTGCTGATAATAGTTACATAAAATCCCAATTTTCAGGAAATGTAAAATTGAGGGATAATAATAATGAACCCTTTATTCAAAAGGATGTATTACATGTTCCAGATTTTAATGAAAATATTTTATCAGTTAGCAAGATAGTTGAAGACAATAAAAGGATTATATTTGATATACAAGGCAGCTATATCATAGATGAACAAGGTATAACCTTAATAGAAGCAAAACAATCTTTAAAATCGGTTATAAGAACAGCCCCTCCAACTACCGAGGTATTGCACTGATTAGCAATGTATCAAAGCTTTTCACATCAATCCTAAGATCACGACTGGAGGAATGGGTCGAAGGAAGAAGGGTTATACCCGAAAACCAAGCGGGATTTAGAAAAGAAAGATCATGTATTGACCACATATTTACACTAACTACCTTAATCCAACTATCATTAAGAAAAAAGAGGGGAAAACTATATGTCTTTTTTGTCGATCTAAGGAAGGCATTTGATACTGTACCCCACTCACTACTTTGGAAAAAACTTTACAACCTAGGCATAAGTTACCAATTCATAAGTACGATCAAAAGTTACTACGAACAAGCAACTATAGCTATCAGATGGAAGGGATCATTTACGGAAAGTATTAAGATAAACTCGGGAGTCCTCCAGGGAGAACCACTTTCCCCACTGCTATTTATATTATTTATCACGGACTTAATCGAAATTTATAATAACTCAGACCTGCCGAGTGTAAATTTGCCAGAATTTGGAGATATCCATTTATTGCTGTACGCCGACGACATAGCAATTATAGGTGAGTCCAGGATAAACCTCCAAAAGAAGATCAAAATACTGAAAGAATATCTCGATGAGAACTTAATGACACTAAATGAGTCCAAGTCAAAGATTATGGTGTTCCGTAATGGAGGTAAGCCCTCAAATAAGGATAGATGGTTCTGGAATGATAAACCCATAGCAATAACTTCAAGATATACATACTTGGGATTCCCTCTGACACCAACAATAACAACTACTCACCCGGCAAATTACTTTAAAGGAAAAGCACTTACAGCAATTAACGCCACACACCCAATATTAATAAAATCAAAAGCAAAGTCAATAAATTTATCAATCAAACTCTTTGATACAATAGTGAGAGCTGTCCTGATGTATGCCGCTCCATTATGGGCAACAGAGCATAAAGACTTACTGGACAATATACAAGACATATTTATCCGTAGGTTCCTGAATCTGCCCAGATACACTCCAGGTTACCTAATCAGATTAGAAACCGGTCGTATCTCATTGAGTGTAACAGCCTTAAAATTAACCCTGAAGTATTGGCTGCGGGTGTTGAATATGAGCAGTGACAGATTGCCACGTATATGTTTTAATAGAACACGGGAACTCTCTAATGCTTCGGGCACACCCATCGGTTTCATTAAAAAGCTCACTAATCTGCTTAACGATAATGGATCCCCTGCACTTGTTTCCTGTGATGACCCTGAAACGCTGAGGAGCGCGATTACAGGGCTCTTAAAAACAGCGGCAGACCAATCTATACAAAACGACCTTACAAGAATGGATAAATCTAAGCTATACTCTCACTACAAAGACATTCACATATCTTTCATGACGGAGGGATACCTTTTAGGGGATTTTCCTTTCCCGGTTGTAAGACTACTCGCACAAGTTAGAATACTTTCAAGTTTTTTTAGAGAAAACCACACCAAGATGCTCTGCGGTGAGGACCCGACTTGTACCTTCTGTAATTCAAAACTACAAAATGAAATCACTCACTATATTTTTGATTGCTCTGCTCTGAAAGAAGAAAGAAGAACCCTTATGCTCAAAACTGGGCAACTCTGTGCTTCACTTCCATCAATAATTGACAATATGACCCAGAATAAGTATATTGCTACGGCGTTTTATGGTTTCCACAAGTCCATATCTCAGAAGAAGGCCAAGTGATACTCACTCCTCACTTTCTTACTGCTACTCTTTTTGTGTTGATTTCTTGCTTCCCTCTTTCTTATTATTATTTTTTTTTTCCTTTTCTTGTTTTTTTTTTTCTTTCTCTTTTTACTCTGTATATATCGCTATTTCCGTTGTCTCACTGCTTTGTTCTTATGCATACCTCTGGTGAATCCTGTATAGGGTCAGTGACCCTAAATAAAGGCTTTTTTGTTTGTTGTTTGTTTAATAGAAGCAAAAAAGAGTATTGATTTTTACATAATCAATTATATTTAATATAACCCATTCACTGAAAATGACTCAAAAACCTATAAGACTAGTGATTCCAACTGGAATAAATGGCATAAGAGACTCTGTCACATAAATAAACATTATATGCACCTAATGAAACAACACTCTTCAGTTTACAATTTCAACTACAATGAAGCCAACATTCCTGATCAATGCATTACCTGCATAAGGGCAAAAAGCACTAGATTACCATTCAAGGAGATAAAATACAACCAGTCAAAGAATCAACTAGACCTTCTACACCTTGATCTTATTGGACCTATCAAAGAACTATCCATTGGTAAAGTATACATTGACAATAGTTGATGATTATTCAAGAAATTATTTGTTGAATTTTTGAGTCTAAATCAGAAGCACCCCAAATATTTAAAAGTTTTATTGAAAGAATGGAAAAATAAAAGCATCAGAACAGACAATGGCACTGAATTTGTAAATACAACAACAACAACAAAAAAGCCTTTATTTAGGGTCACTGACCCTATACAGGATTCACCAGAGGTATGCATAAGAACAAAGCAGTGAGACTGAATTTGTAAATAATGAAATGGCTACTTATTTGAAAGAAAAGGGAATTCAACACCGAAGGACAACATTTTTCTCTCCACAGCAGAATGGAAAAGCAGAAAGATTCAATATAACTTTAATTGAGGGAACTAGAGCTCTCTTAATTGAATCTCAACTACCAACAAAATTCTGGGGAGAAGCCATGAATACTTTTGTATATGTAAAAAACAGAACACCATCTTAAAACAATGAAAAATTTACACCAGAAGAACTATTTTCTAATAGAAAACCTACTGTATCCCATTAAAAAATATTTGGATGTCATGCTGAAATTTTTATACCAAAGCATAAAAGGTCAAAACTTGAATGTACCACACAATCTGGCATATTTGTTAGTTATTCTTCAGAAAGGAAGGCTTACAGAATTTGTGACTCTAAAGACTTTTCAATTACTGAGTCAAGAGATGTGAAATTCCTTGAAGAAGGGTGCAGCACTTCTTGATAATGATAACACTATTAAGACTCAAGATTATTCCTTGATAGAAATATTTGAAAATGACAACAGTGAAGAAACATTTCCGTTGCAAGAGCCAGAAGATGTAGAAGAAAGCCAAAAAGAAAATCTTATCTCTCCCAATCAAACATCCCCAATATACAATTTAAGACCAAATGTAAGAGACCAAATTTACTATGAACTTTCTTCAGATGAGGAACCTATATTTGATAATGAAGACAAATATCCTACCTATTACCAGATGAAGAGGCATTTAAAGTTTCTCATGGAGACTTACTACCATCTTCCTATGAAGAAGCTATTAGTAATCCAGACTCAACTTTATGGAGACAAGCAATGAATAAGGAAATACATTCTCTTAAAGACCATCATGTATGGAACCTTATTGAATTACCTCAAGGTGCAAAACCTATCAAATCCAAATGGGTATTTTCAAAGAAAATTGATCCCCTAACCAATAAGGAAATTTTCAAAGCAAGACTTGTTGCTTTGGGATGCTCTCAGAAATATGGGACAGACTACAATGAAACTTTTTCTCCAGTAATGAAAACTGATTGTTTTAGAACCCTCCTAGCCTATGCCACAATGATGGACTATGAATTTCACCACTTTGATGTTGAATCTGCCTTCTTGTATGGAAAACTAACAGAAACCATCTATATGACCCAGCCAGAAGGATACCAAAGGCAAGGTAAAGACATTGTATGTAAACTTAACCAAGCACTTTATGGACTAAAACAGAGTGGCAGAGTATGGTATGAAACTTTTAGAAATAGGCTTCACACAACTTAAATCTGATAAATGTCTTTTCACTTATAAAATTAACAATTCATGTTTACTTTTAGGATTGCATGTTGATGACATGATAAAAATAAATTCAGATCCTGTAATTTTGCATGCTGTATAATCCAAAAATTAGAATTACACTTTAAAATCAAAGAAAGTTTAAAAACCTTTAACATTTTAGGTATGGAAATTATTAGAGAGGATGATAGACTAATTTTAAAACAAGAATGTTACATAAATAAGCTTTTAGAGAAATATAACATGCTGGATTGCAAGCATAGCTCAACTCCATTAGATCCTAATACCAATTTAGATAATTATAATAATTCCAAAGAAGTTAATAAGAAATTATATCAAGAACTAATTGGATCATTACTATACCTATCAACAAAATATAGACCTGATATTGCTTTTGCAGTTACTATGTTGACCAGATTCAATCAAAGCCCAAGAGAAATACACATGGGGGGGGGGGGGGGGTGCTGCTAAAAGAATAATTAGATACTTAAAGGGCACTAAACAATATGGATTGATTTATTGTAAGGGAGATATACAATTAAAGGCATATTCAGATGCTTCATGGAATTGTGGTAGAACCACTATTTCAAAATCAACTAAAGGATTAACTTTTTATTTAGGTAAAATTTTAATTTCATGGTCAAGCAAAACCATTCCTAACACATGCCTTTCAACTTGTGATAGTGAAATACAAGGACTACTTCAATGTGTAAAAAAGGGCATTTATATTCAATATCTTTTTGAGGAAATTACCACATTTGTTAAAATACAAATATTATGTGACAACCAAACACCAATTTTTTTGACTAAATCTGGTCAAACTACAGATAAATCTAATCATCTAGTTAGATCTATTGCATTTTTACATGAACAGTTAAATAATAACACTTTTAATGTTGAGTATGTAAAAAGTGAAGACAATATTTCTTATATGAAACTAAGGCTTTAACGAAAGAAAAATTGTTTAACTTGTTGTCGCTATTTAATTTCCAAATTTATAGCATTTAATACCCTCATGTATGTGTAAAACTACCCATTTATTTGAATATAATTTGTGTGTTTACATTACTTTATTATTATTCTTGGTTAGGCTTAAATTTTGATAACACAAATGTAAACAAAGGGCTAAGGGCTAAGTGAGACGCCAAAAGTTATGAGCGCCACCTTGTGTTAAACAAATTCATTATGATGTCATTTGTATGACGTAATGCCACTGTACGCTCTCGATGGACAATTGTAGATACATATTTTTATGAAATTAGAGGGGGCATTTTTGGAATATTTAATTTTATAAATATATATATATTCTGTGTGAGATTGGATATGATGATTACCTAAAAAAACGTTGTTGTTGTTAAAAAAAGTGATGAACAAAACTTGATTGATATTTATATAGCCACTATTATCTTTTGTATTTATTGTGTTTTCTTATTGTAATGTATGCATAATAAATAATACATTTAAAGGAGAAGTCTGTCAATCATCAAAAACAACAAGATAATCTGTTATTTACAAACACTCTTAGGATGGTTAATATCTTCATCATTTATATAGCGTCTAAAGAGTGGTTGTATATGGATCGTGTATATTTGTGTGAAGGGGAATTATCACAAAAGCTTAAAAGGTTCGGAAAAAAAAACAATTATCGATTGAAGAGATAAATTTATTTTTTTATTCAATTTATTAATCAACCAGGCTCGATATTAAGATATTTCAGCCTAATACACACGGAAGAAAAAACAGTGAACAAATTAGAATTAAATGAAGAGAGAAATGATGAAATTTTGTTCTGTATGTTTGACATGCGCTAAAATAGCTCATTAAAGTGCATACAATTGTCTAATATAGAGTTATAGTTTCTACCTAGAACGAAATTAATTATCTGAAAAAACAGCCAATCCCTATATATATAAAAGTCAGTGTATGTATGCATGTGTGTTTGTTCCTATGTCGACTATACACGTCCACAATACGTAACTAATCTGACTGAAATTTTAACAGTATATAGAGTAGAATCTGGAAAAACTTAATAGTGAAAATTTCAGGTCTCTATACCGAATATTCTTCGATTTATTTGCAAATTGTGTTGCAAATTTGCCCTTTCGCTCTCAAGCAGCGCTTCTAGCGGTGAAGATGGGAGGTAATATCAACTGACCTAATGTACATGTAAAACGTGTTTTAACAAGACAGAGAGAAAAATCTGGAAGAATTATTTATCGGATTTTTAGCCAAGAAATTTAAATTGAAAGGTGCTGGGCAAAAATAGTTGTTTTTTAGTAAGAAAATGATGATGACAATATTGCTGTATCAGGTTTGATTATCAGATGCAAAATTATATTGGGAAAAATTCCAAAAAGCAGAGACCACGGGTGAAGCCAGTTCATTTTTAGTTTGCAGGAACAAAGTTCTAACAGAAAAAAAAATTCATTCGAGCAGAAGATACAAAGCCAGATCATCTTTCTATAAAAATATCGCTTCTCAGACACAAAGTTTGGAGCGGGAAGTTTCACAAGAGTGACATCCACGGCGCCAATTTATAATTGTAACGAATAGTATTAGAATTTGTAGTATTAGAAAATCAAAATAATAGAATTTTCAAATATCGTTGTAAAAATTTACATTTTTATTTTTTTATTTTAAAAACACACAAAGTTTGGAACGGGACGTTTCACATGAGTGACATCCACGGCGCCAATTTGTAATTGTAACGAATAGCATTTGAATAAAAATATTTAATTGGGTAAAACCCGTGCGTTGCACGGGTCATTCGGCTAGTAACAAATAAAAATGGATCGAGCTATTTAATAAAACGTAACTCTCAAACAAATCTTCGTTTCCCCAGTTTCGTTATTCCGTTGTTTTACCCACAATGGTATTCCAGCGTCAGCCTACTTAGATTCCCGCGTGTTACTGGAGTGGCTAGTGTCTTACCATAAACCTAATTATGGAAATATACTATTGTCAAACAACTATATGCCATGACGAATCATCCAATGCTGTAACAGAAGTAATATCATTATGGAATCTACACCCTTCACTACTAGCCTCCACAGAATGTATTTCTGAATTCGTTAAAGTAGATAACTACTTGTTATCATCAGGACTGAATGTTTCAGCACTTCTACGGCCGGAGCCATGTTACTCAATAGCTGTTCCGACAATATCACGTCCCATCTGAGCATTCGAACAAAATATTATTCATTACAGAATCAAACAAAGCCTCAATTAAGACATAGAAATATTTTTGAAAATAGAGCAATCCATAAATAAATCTTTAATTAAAAAGGCATATATTGGATCAAAATATTATTTATTTTACCAATATGGTATGTGGCGCTGAATTTGTAGTTGACACATTAAATATGTTATAACACCTTGATAAAGGTTGGCGTTCAGCCAACTGAAATATTGGTAAAATAAATGATATTTTGATCCAATATATGCCTTTTTAATTAAACATAGAAATATATGCTGAAGATAGATCCGTCCATATGAGATACATTTATCACGAAACAACGCTTACCTTGAACCAAAATAAGATATTTTTTAATTCTTCCAATCGTTCGACGTGGCTAGTCACCGTATTCCTCCAAGAGAGCTTCGCTAGGAACACTATTTAACTAGAACTCTAGAGAATAATCTTTTAAAACTTATTTTTCAAAAAGTAAAATCTCTCTCTCCCACCCCCGGTATATATATATTTCTTAAATAAACACCTACGCGACCCCCCTATTGGCTTTATTTTAAAATTCTATATATATTTTAAAGTATGATTCTCTATTGAGTTCCAGTGGCTCGAGTGTTCGAAGTGTCCTGGAAGTCCAGCCGCGTCGAAATATTGAAAGATTCTAATAAAACATCTCATTGAATTGTCCCAGTCGAGGTTCGAAGACTTGGGAAAGTTGCGGTTTTATAGTGAAAAGAAACACTTCGCCTTTAAACATATTCTCCTCGCATCCTAGCGAATATTCAAAGATAAAAAATCCTATTTTGACACAAAAGAAGCGTTTCATGATTAATATGGATATGCATGATAAAATCTAGCATTGGCGTGCGTTTTAAGTTTGTTGTTTACGCCTTAAAATATCCTAGGTATCGCTGGAAGCTTCCCTACGTTGAAATGCGCCGACGATGTTCGCTGAGATAGAAGGGCTGTGACGTCACCTAGCGGAGCTAGAAGGAACTAAGGAAATAAAGTACTGCAAATAGAGCAATTTAAAAAGCTACCTGGTCCAAGTTTCAACAGCAATAAAGATTGAAGAGTAAGTACATTCATACTGTAGCAGTCTTTGAGACCCCTATTATCTAAATGCGATAAAACACCAACACACAACTTTTCAAGAACTATATTGGGAAACGAAGGAGTTGGGAGATTTATTAGCAATTGAAGCTTTTTATCGCCCGGTTCTTCAATTACATTAATTAGGTTTCATTCATAATTTCCCACAATCCTAATTAGTTTTAAGGTATTCTTTTCCGAGATGGAGTTAGCTCACCTCTTCTGTTAATTTGATTTCTTCTGCTTTTTGTGGGAGGAGAAACGCGCCGTGTAGGTCGCTCTGTCTTTTCATCGAGTGGGCCGCACGACCTTTTCACCGCAGGGTCAGCTTCTATTTCACCACATGGCAAACTAACATTTCACCGCAGGGTCCACTACCTTTTCACTGAAAGATCAACTACCATTTCACCGCATGGAAAACTACCATTTTACCGCAGGGTCCACTACCTTTTCACTAAAGGATCAACTACCATTTCACCCGCAGGGACCACTACCTTTTCACTAAAGGATCAACTACCATTTCACCCGCAGGGACCACTACCTTTTCACCGCATGGTCAACTACCATTTCACCGCAGGGCCCACTACCATTTCACTAAAGGATCAACTACCATTTCACCCGCAGGGACCACTACCTTTTCACCGCATGGTCAACTACCATTTCACCGCAGGGCTCACTACTATTTCATGTTATCTATATATATATATATAATTGAATGTCTGTCTGTACTCTATAGATTCAAAAACCATACATCCAATCGCCGTGAACCAAACCGTGAAAAACCCCGGGAAGGTTTTTGAAAAAATAATTTCTTGAATATCTTGAATATCCTTAGAGTTATTTGCAGATTTGTAGATTTAACTAAATGATGATGATTATTTATCTAAAGTAAGATTTTCTACCTATTAATTGCGCACAAGTTAAAGTTAGTTTTATCATTTATCTACAACATATATATTGGGAGAATAGATAAAATGATGATTTTGTAATGTAGGTGATGTAAAATTCAGGATGACACGGCAATTTATTTGAGACAAGAATAATGATACAATTCCAAGGCAAGATACTATTCCTTTAACTTCCAATTACCGAGGGAACCAATTAATATTGATTTTATTCAACTTATCGAATATTTTTCAAGGGACCGGGAAAAATGTTCACTTTATCGAGAGATTCAAATTTACGAGTTTCAAATTATCAAAATATATCTATTATTCTTTTTTTTTATAAGTTTATAGAGAATTGTTTTAACAAATGTTCGTTAGACAAACCTTTACTCGGGTAAAACACGGGCGAAGCCGGGTACATCCACTAATAGGTGATATAATTCAGACGCCGTGAACAAAAACAAATGTCCTTAGAATTGATGAAACTCTTGAAAATGATCACGTCCCGATCATACTTATTCTTTAATTTCCAAATAAAAGAAGAAAATGCATATTTATCATAAAACGATATAAATATTCATATAAGATCATAATATAGGTATTAGATGGTTAAATATGACGAGACAAATGCATTTCCTGATTCTGTAGCTGAAAGTGTCAAGATGGCAGTAGTGCCATCTATCGGAAGAGAGAGGCGATGACAACTATTTATTTCTCTCTAGTCAACAACAAAATAAAGTTTTAATCAATTACACATACACACACATGCAGTTATGAAAATAAGAAGAATAAAAATGAGATAGAGAGAAAGATTCTACTTGAGAAAATCTACTCATACATTTATTTTTTCAGTAAACACATCCTGGATAGGTTTAGTTTTACTGATAGCTAGCTGTGGTAATCTTGGAACGTTCAATCTGACCATCAGGAAGTGTCTTTGGCATCCCTTGGTCTATTTCTTACACGTTTTCTATATTTACTTCATAAACATGAGAGCCGTAGATCCTCTCTAGATGAAACAACTACAATGGTATACCAATGTCATAACGACCATTGTAACGAAGAGAAGGGAATATAGGCACGTGGAGATAGATCTACATTATATAGACGCCCCCGCAACTGTGGCGCCGGTTCCAGGAACGCCAATCAACCAATGGAGAGGAACAAACAGATACCCGACGTAGAGGCAGGCTCACAAAATGGGAGTCAGATAGAAGTGTCATCGAATAGTAAAAACATCCAAATTTGTTTTCATTTAAGCCATTTACAAGAAGCACTATCGAACATATATCTTTGTTAGATACAAATTGAAAAACGTAATGAAGATCACAAACACGAAAACTTATTGTATTTCGTCTATATTAAACCAAGTTAGGGTATGTTCTTTCCTTTATAAAATTGTTTAAACTATTTAAATGTCACCTTCTAATGATGAGCTGCATCCGTAGTGCCACTAGCCGTCGCATATTGAGAAACTGGAAAAATAAAAATTGTTTCAATTGCATATGGAACAAGGTCAGACATAGTGCGTTCAAGTAACAAACAGTATTCTGACACTTTCTAAGTGCAAAATCGAACTGCTCTTAGGTGCATAAAGATGTGGTGAACTTAGTGTAAAGCCAAGTAAAGCCCAACTATGATTATAAAGGCCATTTATACTTAGAACACCTTTTAATAAATGAAATTATAACCTTTCTATAGAAGTAAAAGAAACAATATTAGTTATATTATCTATCTGGTCTTATAACGCCCGTCGATGCCGCCCGCATAAAAGGATGCTATATTCCAGGAGCAATAACCTTGAAGAGCCACGTGTTATTTCAAAAAACCACCGCCAGGGGGAGGATCAAATACTTTCCTGCCATAGTTTGGCAACTGTTGCCAAAATCCACCAGAGAGAATTTCTTCAATAAAAACCATCATCAATTTATCATATGACTTCATTTGTGCCTCCAAAAACCCGGTCTCACTGAAAAATCAATTATACAGAAATCAATAAAAATCGTTTAATTCTAAACAAGTCGGACGAGATATGGAAGGGAGGTAAGAATTATTTTAAAATTTTATTCTGTTTGCAAAATGGGGGAGGGAGCGCGCGCGCCGCCTAATGTTATATAAAAGCCCAAATAAAAAAGTCGGCTGAGAAAATATAGAAGAACCCGCGCAGCCGACGCCATAAACCAAATGAGGAGCTGCGCAGATGCCTTCTGCGCACCCAGACTATTCCATTGCGGCGCTGGGCGACGCTGACGGCGCCCTCGATTCCCGGCATGCACCGCGCGAAATGTTGCCCTAAAAAATTCTTTTGGTCAGAAAATACATTTCTCGTTTGTTTCTCCATCCATTTTAGATTTTTCATTATTACATTAATTTTCCATTTAAAAACAGACGAATAATCCGTGTGCTATGCTAATATGTATTGCTGATTGTATCGTCTGATTTGAAAAGGTGAAACGCAGTTAGTTTTAAGGAGAACAAATTATTTCGCCATCAATTAAACATTGAGTTGATTCTTTGTGACAATATATTATTGAGTGAATTGTGTCACTTATTCTACCATCCAACGTTTGTTGCAACTTGTATTTTTTATTGTTTGTAAAACTTTTTCAAGTTTTAAGAAGTTAATCGAGGAGGATATAAAACCTTTGCTTTACATGTCGATTACTACTTGAAATTCTAAACACTATTTCATATTGTTCATTGTGTGTTCAATGATTTATAATTCTGTAATGGAAGTAGATGTTTTCAGAGTTTTGTGAGTTTTTATAACTTACATGCCAGTTGAATACTTCTCAACGTTTCATGTTTGTACACACCAGTTCTATTTGAAACACTTATACATTCTGGATCTTCATTAAAACTTTGTACATTTCTTCTCAACAGTAAAGCCATGTACACTCCTTCTCTACATTACACATTTTTCCACTCCTTCGCTACACTACACAATTGATCACTAAATCTTTGTATTAAGGGTTAAAAGATGTTATTATCTTTTTCCATATTACCTATCTGTTCACTACTACTCTACTTTAAAAATTTGTACACTAATTAAACTATATATTAAACAATAGCAAACCCCTCTCTCTATTACAAATTTTGTTATACTCTTTCTCAATATTACACATTTATACAGTACTTATCGATATTGTACAATTGTACACCCCTTCCTACCAATTTTGTGCACTCTCTCTACATTTTGTATATATTCAATCTCTACATTACACATTCGAATGAATTGCTTCAGTCATTACAAAATCATTCACTCCTTCTCTACATATTTGGGCAATCCTTTTCTACACTACACAATTTAACACTCTTTTTCTATATTTTAAAATGTTAATATGCCTTCTCTACGTTTCGCATTTGAACACTCCTTTCTACATTTCACCCCTCTGTAAATTCCTCCTCTACATTACACACTTGTTTACTCCTTCTCTACATTACTCATTTTTACCTCTTCTCTATATTAAACATTTAGACATTTTATCTCAACGCATTTCAACAATTATTCTTTATATAGCAAATTTGTGAATTCTCTCTATATTGCACATTTATATATTCCTTCACTACACACTGCATATTTGTACATTCATTCTATACATCAAAACTTTGTTCACTCCTTTTCTACATTAAATATTTGATCGCTACTTCACATTACAAATTTGTACTCTCCTTTTCAAGATAACACATTTGTATACTCTTTGTCTATATAACACATGTGTATCCTCTTTCTCGGCATTACACATTTGTTAACTATTTCTCGGCTTTACATATTTATACATTCTTTCTCTAAATGACACATAAGTGCCCTTCTTCCCTACATTACACATTTGAACAATCCTCCTTTATATTACCCATTTGAACAATAAATTTCTACTTTACACATTTGTTCACTACTTCTCTATATCCCACATTTGTTCACTCCTCTATATATTATTTATTTGCAAACTTCTTTACTTTACACATTTGTAAAGTCCTACTCTATATTACTTCCTGTTATATTTTTCTTTATATTACAAATTTATACACCTCTCTTTTCTATACTATATATTTGAACAATTCTTTGCACTACAATATAAATTAAACATTAGTGCACTCCTTTTCAACATCACAAATTTGTACATTTCTTTCTTTACATTACACACCTATTTGACCCGTTTTTTTATATTATATACATTTCTACGTTCCTTCTATATACTACACATTAATACACTCCTGTTCACATTACACATTTGTACATTCCTTTTCTATAATACACATTTGTAAATTTTTTCTCTACATTACACATTTATACAATCCTTCTCTAAACAACACATTTGCATACTCCCCATCTACATTACTCATTTGCACAGTCCTTCTCTTCAATACACATTTCTAAACTCTTTCTTTATATTACACATTGTTACACTACTTCTTTACATTAGACATTTGTGCATTCGTACTCTAAATTACATTTAGCACATTTGGTCACATCTCCCTTACATTGTGTAAATTTCTTCTCTACATTACTCTTTTGTACTCTGTCTCTCTTTATACCACATTTATACACTCTTCCTCTATATTACGTATTTGTATATTTCATTATGATAAGACACAGTTGAACTCTGCATCAATCTCCTTTGTATACTCCATTTCTGCCTTACATATTTGTATATTCGCTCCTTTCTACTTTCCTAATTTGTTTTACACCTTCTCTCTCTCAAAATTAAACATTTGTCAACTCCTCTACACTACATACACTCCTTTCCTACTTTACCTGTTTCTACACTCCTTCTATATATTATACATTATTTATTTATACTTCCACATTTTCACTCCTTCTCTACATTATGAATGCGTAGTTCTCTTATACATTATTCTTTTGTACTCGACTTCTTTATATTCAATGTATGGATAATCTTTCTATATATTATACATTTGTACACTCTTTCTCTATATTATACCTTTATTTACTCCTTCTTTACATTGCATATTTGTAAACTCAATTCTCATTAATCCACATTTCTACACTCTTTTTCTATTTTGCACTTCTGGTATACTTCTTTGTTATATTACACATTTGGAGTATTTATTCATTATATTACACATTTTTATATTCATTTATTATTTTACCCATTTGTACATTCCTTTATCATATTACACAATTGTACACCTCTTCTCTAAACATATTTCCCTCTATATACTCCATTAATACATTATACATTTTAATATACTTCCGTCTTTACATTTTTTAAAAACTGATTTCTTAACCCTTTCTTTATAATACACATTTTATCACCTCTTTTCTACATTACACATTTGGGTTTTGTGTGTGTTCACACTTCTTCTTTACAGCACATTACATATTTTAAACCCTTTTCTATACAATAAAATTGAACATTCTAACTCTATCTTACATATTTATACACTCTTTTTCTGAAGATTTCAAGTTAGTAGACTCTCTATATTATACACATAGTACACTGCTTCTCTATATTATAACTTTGTGCCCTCCTTCTCAACATTGAAAATTACACATTCGCAACCCCTTCTCTATATTGCACATTTGTACACTCCTTCTCTATATTACACATTTGTACACTCCTTCTCTATATTATACATTTGTACACTCCTTCTCTATGTTACACATTTGTACACTCCTTCTCTACATTGCACATTTGTACACTCCTTCTCTATATTACACATTTGTACACTCCATCTCTATGTTACACATTTGTACACTCCTTCTCTACATTGCACATTTGTACACTCCTTCTCTATATTACACATTTGTACACTCCTTCATTATGTTACACATTTGTACACTCCTTCTCTACATTGCACATTGGTACACTCCTTCTCTATATTACACATTTGTACACTCCTTCTCTATATTATACATTTGTACACTCCTTCTCTATGTTACACATTTGTACACTCCTTCTCTACATTGCACATTTGTACACTCCTTCTCTATATTACACATTTGTACACTCCATCTCTATGTTACACATTTGTACACTCCTTCTCTACATTGCACATTTGTACACTCCTTCTCTATATTACACATTTGTACACTCCTTCATTATGTTACACATTTGTACACTCCTTCTCTACATTGCACATTGGTACACTCCTTCTCTATATTACACATTTGTACACCCCTTCTCTACGTTAAACATTTGTACACCCCTTCTCTATATTACACATTTGTACACCCCTTCTCTACGTTAAACATTTGTACACTCCTTCTCTACATTGCACATTTGTACACTCCTTCTCTATGTTACACATTTGTACACCCCTTCTCTATGTTACACATTTGTACACTCCTTCTCTATGTTACAAATTTGTACACCCCTTCTCTATGTTACACATTTGTACACTCCTTCTCTATATTACACATTTGTACACTCCTTCTCTATATTACACATTTGTACACCCCTTCTCTACATTACACATTTGTACACCCTTCTCTATGTTACACATTTGTACACCCCTTCTCTATGTTACACATTTGTACACTCCTTCTCTATATTGCACATTTGTACACTCCTTCTCTATGTTACACATTTGTACACCCCTTCTCTATGTTACACATTTGTACACCCCTTCTCTACGTTAAACATTTGTACACCTCTTCTCTATGTTACACATTTGTACACTCCTTCTCTATATTGAACATTTGTACACTCCTTATCTATATTACACATTTGTACACCCCTTCTCTACGTTAAACATTTGTACACCCCTTCTCTATATTACACATTTGTACACCCCTTCTCTACGTTAAACATTTGTACACCCCTTCTCTATGTTACACATTTGTACACTCCTTCTCTATGTTATACATCTGTACACTCCTTCTTTATATTGCACATTTGGTTTTTACTTGATCTCTACTTTACACATTTGTTCACTATTTTCTCATTACAAATTTGTACCCTAATTTCTACATTACCCATTTTTACTTCTCTCTCTCTTTCTATTACACAATTATACCCGATTTCTTTTTATTACGAATACATCGTACATCTTCTACTGCTGTCTATTGATTTTACATTTGCATCCCCTTACATATATCATACATAGTTCACACTCTTTCTCTACTTTATACATGTTTACATTACTAATCTTAATTAAACATTTGATAAATTTCTCAATATTACAGATTTGTTCTTTTAACTCCTCCTCTACAATGCATATTTGTACCCTCTACTCTGCAAGCACACACATTTGTTCCCAATTCTCTACACTTTTGTTTCCCCTTCTTTACATTACCTATTCATACCACTCTCTTCACTATATTATATATTTGTACAATCCTACACTACATTTCAAATTTGTACATTCTTTGTCGACAATACATACTAAATGTTCACTCCTTCTCTACATTACATATTGCATATCTCTATATTACATATTTGTTCACTCCCTCCACATTACACATTTGTACACTTCTTCTTTATACTACACATTATAAAACACCTACTGTACATTATATTTTTAATTGTTTCTATATTCTATATATACTTATGCATGTTTATACACTCCTTCTGAGTATTATACATTTTAACATTCTTTATATATATTACACATTTATACACTCCTTCTCTAGATTACACTATTTGCACTCTTTCTTCAAATTACATATTTCAACATACATTACTACTATACAAATGTATATTGCTACGTGGAAAATTAGGAAAAACAAATTTCGGAATGACACAGCAATTTATTTAAGGCAAGAACAAAATATGAATGATAAAAAAGATAAGCAATGAGGGAAGTTTACACACTAGCAAAATATAAACATAAAAAGTGATACTCTGCTAATAAAATAGCAAATACTTTCTACATAGCTCCTTCCCTATGGGAGCTGTGACCCACAACTTACAATTATTGTAGTTACTGACATGGATCTGACGTGCATCTGCTAAGGATTACATCGAAGTCTTGGAACATTGTCCCTAGTAGCTTTGCGTCCTTTTTCTTGCGGAGTGAAGAGCGGCTTTGTCGTCATATCGTCTATAGGGAAATCATCATCTTGGAGGGAAGTCTTGGCTTTGACACGGCGGTGGAATCCTGGAGCCAGTCTCTGAAAATGTAGATCACAGCACCCATGGCCTCAAGGTCTTTTCAGTTTGTCTTCCCTAATTTACCCAGCACCTCCAACAAAATGCCAGGTGGAAAATCAGGAAGGGCAAACTTCATGATGACACAGCAATTTATTTAAGTCAAGAACAAACTATAAATGATGAAAAAAATATAATCAATGAAGGAAGTTTATAGAGTAGCAAAATATAAACATAAAAAATGATTCTCTGCTAATAAAATAATAAATAATTTGCTACAATATGCTATTTTTCTTCATTGCCCCATTGTACATTATTTCTCTAAATACCACATTTGTTTACTACTTCTCTACATTATACACTTGTACGCTCGTTCTTGGCACTAAAACCGTTATACACTCTTTCTCAACATTACACATTTGTGCACACTATTGTATTTTACACATTTGCACACTCTTTCTGCTTGACACATTTGAACACGACTTCCTAACATTAAACATATGTACATTGCCTCTCATCATTGACATTTGTATACTCTTTCTCCTCAGTACACATTTTAACCCTCTGTCTCCATTTACATAGCTTTACATTCCTTCTCCAAATTACATATTTGCACACGCCTTTCTACATTACACAATTTTACAATTCTAACTACACAATACACATTTTTACATTTCTTTTCTGCTTCATACATTTTCTCGCTCCTTCTCTATATTACACATTTTACCCTCTTATTTACATTTTATACACTTCTTTTCTACATCAGCGGGCATTGTTGTTTGAACATTCACTACATTAACCACTTATACACACTGGAATTCTATAATAGATATTTGCAGACTCGTTCTCTCTACATTACATATTCAAATAATATTTATTTTTATTAAATATTTGCAGACTGATTTCTAGATTAAACATTTGTGTACTCCTCTACATTAGACAAATGTTCCCTCTTAATCTACATTACTCATTTGAAAATTCATTCACTCTACATTGCATATTTGTACCCTCTTTCTCTATATTACACATATTTCTTTACATATTTAGTGCACTTTTTTCTACATTACACATTTCCACTCTTCAAATATCACATTTTCACACTCCTTCACTTCACTCCTACATTTTGTATATCCTTCCTTATATTAAATATTTCTACTCATACTCTATATCAAACACATTTTTACACTCCTTCTTTAAACAAATCATTTTAATACTACTTATTAATGGTAATAATTATCCAGTAGTTGGGTCAGTATGGGGCTGAAGAATACAATTTGATCTTTTGTTGTCATCTCTTTAGAGCCTATATTAATATCTCTGTGAATCTTACCTTTCTGTTCTTTCAAGCCGACGTTGTCTAGCTATCCCTACGTTTCCTACAACATCGTTACATAGAATAGAGTCAATGGGAAACCTATGGGCCTGCAATAGTGAAGATTCATGGAATTTTGTTTTCACGGTAGTATTTAAGCAATCTCTCTCTCTCTCACAATAAATATCTTAATTTATTGTTTATTATCTTAAAAGCTTTAGATGTTCTGCTTTCTAATATTTTCCTAATTATGCGTCTATCTTCTCTGGAATTGGTCACTCTTGAGTAACCTGACCGAGGCATAGTTCAACTTTTGATCCCTTCACCCACATGTTCTAACTTCAGTCACGGTAGATGCAAGTTATTCTGGATATGTAGACCCTCCATCTTCCTTCAGACCAACTATCCTTTAGTTCTCAACACCATTCTGAATGGAAAGGTATTAAGGACGATGTTGATCCTTCCCAACAATTTCGTCAATTCTGTCTTTTAATGTTCAACACTCAGTCACTGTGAATGACGGGATTTGGTGGATATGAGTAGATAGTAAGTGATAAATTAGACCTAGTTCTATAGATAATAAAAATGATATGAAATAGTTCCTGTTAAAGGTTCTTAAACACAGTGATGGTTTTTAAAAATGCCCAGTATCTCCAGGTTTCCAAAAATCCTGGTTGTCAGTGTATAAAGGATGGTTTGAATTCAACACATTACTTAACTTCTAGATAATTCCGCTTCTTAAACCTAGTTTAATACCAAAATAGGCATTTCCTGACCGCTCACATGAGCTTTTTAGATAGTAGAACGCCATCTAGAGGGACAGAAATCAACAAAACGTTGATTTAGTCTGTACGCTGATATTTGGCCAATCCATTTTCATGATTAATCAAGAAAAGCCAATCACGAACGCGTTTCGGGCTTTTGGCCCTCGTTTAATACTTGACACCAGAGTAAAAGAACAAAAGAGCAAGGTTACTTGGTTTAGCAATAAAAGGTAACTAATATTAGCCCGTGTTTATATTTAAGAAATAAATCTCAGCGTTGGGGACCAACCCGCTAGTCGTACTTGAGGCGAGGTCCTATTGAGGGCATTAATTTAAAGACGATAACTTGGGTCGTTTGGAAGTATTCACTAACCTCTCTGCCGTGGTCGTTAGAGAGAACTTTCACTGAAGTTATCTTAGTCGTTGTGGGATTGTTCCCGTTTTTACATAATTATCATTATGAAAGAATTAGAAAATTTAAGTGATTTTAAAAGTAAATACCCACATATGCTGAAAAATCTAAATACACACAGCACACACATAGGAATGGGGTGTATACATATTATGAATAAAGTAAGTATAAAGCGCACCTATTAAGCACCCAGATACCCACCGGGCGGAAGGAGCGACCATTGGAACGACGGGTAGCTGGGCAGGGGAGAAGCGACGTACCAAAGATGAAACTGCTACTAGACAGCTAAACTACGAGAAACCTAATTACAAGAAGAGAAAATGAATCTATATATAATACTTGAAAGTAAAAACCATTAAAGCTCTAACAATGGAAGTGAATTTATAAATGAAGATTTGAATCGATTTTTGACACAAAAAGGAATCAAACATGAACTCATAACCCCATATTCTCCAAGAAGTAATGAGATTGTTGAGAGAGCTAACCGAACCATATTAGAAAAAGTTCGTACAATGCTGTTAAGGGTGAAGCAGCTAATACTGCAGCATAAATACACAACCTCGCACCAACTAAACCTAAATATAAGAAACTTCAACAGAAATATGGACCGACGAATACCTTTATTAGACACTTAAAATCTTTTGGATGTGCCACACACACACACATTTTTGATTTTAAAAATACATAAAATTTCACCAAAAGTCAAGAAATCCATATTTGTATAAGATCCCAACTCCTTGGAGGAAGGCACAATATTATTATTATTAAAGATTACAAAATATATATTTACTCAGGTCAACATTTTTTTCATGGTCTTAAATAAAATATACTTTATATCCAAAAAATTAAGTTAAATAAATAAAGAATAAAAAATGAAAAGGGGATCGAGGAAGGCACAATGGGAAAGTTATTCAGTCGAGCTGGACAGACTGTCGCAAGCGTTTCCTTTACTTGAAGGCAGCCGCCTACTCAGTTCTCACCTATGATGAACGAGAAAGGAGTCTTGCCCTCCAGACCCACCCATTCTAAGGAAGAATCCATCCGTTAACTCATAATTCTTGAAAAGAGCGATTCTCCTACGAAGCTGTTTGTACTACCATAAATGGGCAAAACACCAGAGACAAGAAACAGTGAGGAAAGAAATTTGACAACGCTACTAGATAACACACTTGTAAGAAGCCGTGCGAAAGTGTACCCTTGAATGTTTGACTTGCAGACGGCACAGAAGCAGGCCAACGACAACCATGATAGCTTCACCCGAAGTACGAGTAAAACCGCAACCGTGACCGTTCACACTGACAGTTTTTTCGGTCCGATGCAGATAACTGACGGAGAAGACTAAAAGTGATACGGAGTCATATTTACATGAATGACAACCAGAGCCATGCTCATAGTATTTAAGCCGACATCCTGGCGATTCGAAGGGTGGCGGTAAGACGTGGTTGCCGGGATCCGGAGCGATAACGGCACCAACCTCAGTGGCGCTGACAGGGAACTGAAAGAAGCGCTAAGACAACTGAATCGAGATTCAATCACAGAGGAACTGGCAATTAAAGAAATGGAGTAAAAATTTATCCCGCCGCATGGATCGGTAGAGCTTAGGAACGACTCATTAAATCAGTGGCCATGGAAGAGTAAGAGAGCAAGCCCCGCATGAGGTGATGCTGAGAACTGTCTTAACGGAGACCAAGGTGATAAAAAATATTAAAACCCATTGACAGATGTGTCTGTGGATCCCTTGTCACCAGAGGCCCTGACACATTCCCATTTCCTCACAGGAACATCTAAAACGTTAAAACCTCGCTAAAAATCCGACGACGGAGACCTCGTGCTGAGCAAAAGAAGGACATTCGCGCAATGCCTTGCAGGTATGTTCTGATAACGATGGCTGAAAGAATACCGGCAAAATTATATAGAATAAACAAGGGAATTAACAACACCCCCATTATTGCCGTCGGGGATATCGTCATTGTAATGGACGAGACTAAGACGTTGGCCACTCGGAATTGTGGAAAAGGTGTTCCCGGGAAAAGACGGGATTGAAGGAGTTGCAAAAGCTCGGACTGCTAGCGGAACCTTTCGAAAACCCGTCATCAAGTTGGTCATGCTGAATGTCATCGATACTCCTGATGGTGATTTCCTTCAGATGTTTGTAGAAATCAGAAGCCGGTTAGGGGACGACCTTTGCACGGGCGGGCGGCAGTGAATTGTACCTTGGCAAAGAGTCGACTGGTTGTGGTCTCTCCCTCCAGGCCACTTCTTCTTCGCATGGTCCTACTTATGTTGAAAGTGGTAATTCTATGATATTTCAACTATGTAATACCATGTTGTAATTTGTATATTGTTGTGGTATTGTCAATGTTAAAATTTGGATCTCTGCCTATATATCAGATCTTTGTTGGATTGTTTGTTTGTTGGCTAGCGGTTATTGGATAGGGCAGGCCGCTGATAGGCGTGAACTGCTGTTGTGTACATATAATTTTATCTAGTTCAATTTCTTCAATCTCTTGTCCTTCCTTATTGTTTATAGATACCTTTAAATAATAAAGGATCTTGGTAACTATCACATACACCGTTCTTTCTCTTCTACGAATTTATAATTTTTCCCAAGAACTTACGAACCCCTGTGAATAAGTATAAATTTATATGGATAAAATAAGCATAAAACGCACCTATACAACAATTAAAGAGTACCTATTGAGCATATATAAAGAATATATCTATATTAGTAAATATATGAATTACATAAATACAACATGTTTTAAGTAAAAGCACACACCGATACTAAACACAAGGTATAACACGAGTTTGGAAAATTATGCTGTATAAAATGTGCAATACGTCACACCCTCATATCTCCTGCCCTGGAAATAGCTCTAGCGTTGCAGATTGTTTTCGGCTTGGATATTCCCGAAAGTTACGTCGCATGTTTAATTATCTACACTTAATATATGCTGATTGTGAATAAATTCAATTTAAAAATAAATAAACAAAATAACTATGGGAAAAACAATGGTGAACTCTGTTAACACTTGATCGAACGAAGGATCAAGGACCTCTGAAACAATCTTTGTACTAAGTGCAGATTGTATTTTTATAGTTTCCCATAAAAACAGGTGGGACAATATTATTTTAAAGACGAGAATAAAACGGCTCATTCACGGGAAGGATCGGTGAAAAACAGAAGGGCACAGTGTTATCAAATCATTTTTAAAGAAGACGCCGGCGCACGTGGCCGATCGTTGGTTGGGTAATTCCACGCAGACGAGATCGATGAGTTGCCACAGTGCAGGGCCTTTTGCAGCGTTGCCGAGCTCATCTTTGACTTCCTCTCGCTTCAATGATCAAAAATCCTTTAAAATCGTATTTTTATATTGCATGCGTTTAACGATTTGAAAACAGATTTTTTTAAAAATAATAAAAATTCTATTTAAATGGCAACACGGGGGGCTTTTTATCACAGAGCCAAATTTAGAAAGAGATTATGTGAGAATGTTAAATTTTATTCAAGAACTCCTCAATTTAACAAACACTTCTTAGCCAAATTTAAGAATGCAGGAAAGTTAATGGTCATATAATATTAAGCTTCAAAATATTCTATGATTATCCATAATGATGATTGGAAGCTGTCATAGAGTTCCTGAAGTCACACGACTCTCGCTGAATTGTAGGTTTTGATTACAATGAGGTAAAAAAAATGGTTTGAAAATTCATAGAGCGGAACGTCGGCACTCCGTCGACCTGAAGAGTTGAGGACATTTGAAAAGGTTGAAATGTGCGGTAGTGCTAGCGGGTAGTATATAGCAATGGGCTTACTTACAAGATTCCGATTTACACCAACTTGGAGTTATTTCATTTGAAACTATGCATAAAATTATTATAAAAATAGTTTTAAAATACTAGGAATGGATTCTATTTTTAGTAGATTATAGAACGGGCGAGCTTTCGGGCTCATCAACGGGCCTGTCACATAGGCGGCCTTTGTTCCTAAAGTGATATAGACTCATTGCTAGCTACTCATGTTGCCTTAAAACTATTTGGTTCGAGGAAGGGTTACAATAGTTAGTTAAAAATACAATTAGTATCTATCACAGTTCCCTATGTCTGAAAGGTTTCCCGAGGATGACTAAAAATAATTTTCACAAAAAATAGTATTTTGAATAAATAATTAACGATGTATCTTCGGTGATTCTGTATCAAGCTTTGGACCCACGACGCGGGGTGGATCCAACCAACCCTTGTGAGACACACGTCATAAGTACTTAAAGTTGGCTGCCAAGTTGTACTGGACGGCAGTAGTACTTTATTTAACTAACAATTGAGTTATATTTAAATATAACGCCATGGCTACGAGAATAAATAAAAAGACACCACAAGATTAAAATCCTTACATGTGATGGCTTACACAATTCTTTCTGAAAATTGGAGAGCTCTGAATCCGGACTGTTTTTTTTTTTTTTTTTGTAATTATTGCGGAAGTTATTTGAATGGGTTTCGCTTTGATTGCTTTTTAAAGAGTATTTTATATTCTTAACATAGTCTTTGTACGGTTATGTGTGAAAATAATGATTATTATAGTTTTTTATTTTTTATTTTAAATCAAGAAACAATTAGTTTAATATTAGAATTCAACATACATGCCGCAGAACCCACAACAAGAACGACTGACCCTGCTAGGGCCATACACGACCTGCGAACCCAGCGTAGAGAAGCCATGAGTGGAGCCCATGTAGGATTGTCCTTCCCTCGCCATTCTGCGAATGTTCGAGCTTGTGAATGAGGGGGCACACACGTAGTAAATATTGACCAATTAAAATCAAGGTTGCCTTTTTATTTTCAACTCCTGTCTTAATTCACACTTCCTTTGTGTAATTAAAACTTCCGTTTGTAGTTAACATTGAGATTTACACGAATATGGTGAAAGATGTGAGATGCCATGTGTAAAGGTTGAAAAACTGCCTTCTTTGTTTACATAAGCACATTCAGTGTCAATGTAGCCATATATACTTTTATACTATTCCACCCCGTTTACACAATAATTCACGGTTTAGCCAGGCCTTTCTTTTACATATTTTTTCGAAGACACATTACTACTTCTTCTCAAATTTCAGGACTCCTCATCTCATTGCTTCCTCCATAAATTTACTTTCAGGCTCTTCTAATAACATTGTCGCCACATATATCTATTTTCAGGCTCTTCTAATATCATTGCAGCGACATACATTTACTTTCAGGCTCTTCTAATATCATTGCAGCGATATACATCTACTTTCAGGTTCTTCTAATATCATTGCAGCGACATACATCTACTTTCAGGTTCTTCTAATATCATTGCAGCGACATACATCTACTTTCAGGCTCTTCTAATCTCATTTCTGACACATATCATCTACTTTCAGACTCTTCTAATCTCATTGCTGACACATATCATCTACTTTCAGGCTCTTCTAATATCATTGCAGCGATATACATCTACTTTCAGGTTCTTCTAATATCATTGCAGCGACATACATCTACTTTCAGGTTCTTCTAATATCATTGCAGCGACATACATCTACTTTCAGGTTCTTCTAATATCATTGCAGCGACATACATCTACTTTCAGGTTCTTCTAATATCATTGCAGCGACATACATCTACTTTCAGACTCTTCTAATATCATTACAGCGACATACATCTACTTTCAGGTTCTTCTAATATCATTGCAGCGACATACATCTACTTTCAGGCTCTCCTAATATCATTGCAGCGACATACATCTACTTTCAGGCTCTTCTAATCTCATTTCTGACACATATCATCTACTTTCAGACTCTTCTAATCTCATTGCTGACACATATCATCTACTTTCAGGCTCTTCTAATATCATTGCAGCGATATACATCTACTTTCAGGTTCTTCTAATATCATTGCAGCGACATACATCTACTTTCAGGTTCTTCTAATATCATTGCAGCGACATACATCTACTTTCAGGCTCTCCTAATATCATTGCAGCGACATACATCTACTTTCAGGCTCTTCTAATCTCATTTCTGACACATATCATCTACTTTCAGACTCTTCTAATCTCATTTCTGACACATATCATCTACTTTCAGACTCTTCTAATCTCATTGATGACACATATCATCTACTTTCAGGCATTTATAATCTCAATGCTGACACATATCATCTACCTTCAGACATTTTTAATCTCATTGCTGACACATATCATCTACTTTCAGACACACGCACTCTTATAATTTCATTGCTGACACATATCATCTACTTTAAGGCATTTCTAATCTCATTGCTGACACATATCATCTACTTTAAGACTCTTCTAATCTCATTGCTGACACATATCATCTACTTTCAGGCATTTCTTATCTCATTGCTGACACATATCATCTACTTTCAGACATTTATAATCTCATTACTGACACATATCATCTACCTTCAGGCATTTCTAATCTCATTGCTGACACATATCATCTACTTTCAGGCATTTCTAATCTCACTGCTGACACATATCATCTACTTTCAGACACACACACTCTTGTAATCTCATTACCGCCATATATCAACTACTTTCAGGCTATCCTCAACTTACTGCCGTCACATAGATTCTTATTTCAGGTTCTTCTCATCTCATAGCCGTTACATATAATGATTATGCTAGGAGAAAACGATCTTTAAGATTGTTGTTTCTCTCTATACAAATTTTGGTTATCGTTAAAAAATAATAAAAACACTGTGAGAGGTCGAAATGCTTCATGCTCATTTCATAGAACATTCTGTACTGTAAATATCTAATTAATAAATCAAAGCTATTCAGTCTATAGTATCCAGTTATTCCAGTAAATCTCTAGCGATCTTCAGATCTTCGAAAGCCTTACAAAGTTTTTAAATAAAGAAAGCCTTTGAATTCACTCCTTCAATTGAACATATTGTATAATGAACAAATATACAGTCGGAACTTGGATAATTCGAAGCCCAAGGAACCAAAAAAATCGAATTATCCAAAAATTTCAATTGAAAACGGAAATTCTATTTATAGGATATTCTAGGGACTAAGATAAATATTCGAATATATATATATATATATATAAATGAATGTATGTGTGTGTGTGTGTCCTTTATGCCTGACCAAACCATTCATTGGAACGCCATGAAACTTTGGGAAGTTTTTTAGTATAGTACTGGGAAGGTTTCTAGCAAATAAAATTTTTGAAATAACTTTTCGCCTAAAAATAATCAAGATAAATATTCTAATTTATCTGTTATAATTCAACAATCTGCTCTAAATATTATCATGATGATACGATGATTTTGTAATGCAGAAAATTAGGAAAGACAAAATTCAGGATGACACGGCAATTTATTTGAGACATGAATAATGATACAATTTCAAGGCAAGATACTATTCCTTTAACTTCCAATTACCGAGGGAACCAATTAAT
The DNA here is from genome assembly GCA_030710605.1 of Cordylochernes scorpioides. NCBI lineage: Eukaryota > Metazoa > Arthropoda > Arachnida > Pseudoscorpiones > Chernetidae > Cordylochernes > Cordylochernes scorpioides. Next base: position 112,177,221 of record CP092864.1, on the reverse strand, counting down.
ATTGATTTTATTCAACCCATCGAGTATTTTTCAAGGGACCGGTAAAAAATGTTCACTTTATCGAGAGATTCGTTAGACAAACCTCTACTCGGGTGAAACCCGGGCGAAGCCGGGTACATCCATACAAGAATAATGATACAATTCCAAGGCAAGATACTATTACTTTAACTTCCAATTACCGAGGGAACCAATTAATATTGATTTTATTCAACCTATCGAGTATTTTTCAAGGGACCGGTAAAAAATGTTCACTTTATCGAGAGATTCGTTAGACAAACCTCTACTCGGGTAAAACCCGGGCGAAGCCGGGTACATCCGCTAGTTAATAATATATATTTCATATAATTTCATATATTATATGATGCATTAACATGCTATCTGTTATAGAGGATATTCGAACTATTTATGATGCGTATTTTTCTTAAAAAACAATTTTAAAATATCATACATTCTCTAATTTTGGTATTACAAGTGAGAGAGAATTTATTACATTTCGAGGGTATCTGTAATTTGGAAGGCGGTAAACGAGGTTCCTCTAGCTAGGTACAGCTCTATGATAGAAGAATTCCTCAGATAGTCTTAACGGGACATTTGTTAAGTCCGTGGAGGTTGGCATTGCCATATTCCTTACGAACCAATTCCATATGATTTTAGTGAAATAAAATTTTCTCCACTAATTTTCAAACACATCACTTTGTACGCGCGTGATTACAATTTATTGAATGATGTTATGAATTCACAAGCTCTGCTATATTATGTTTGGAGAACATATGATTCGAGGTTGAAAGATTCGTTTAAAGAACGACAACCTCGGTGAACCCAAGAAGCAATCTGCATTGCCTCATGGATCCGCCATCTGGCAATGTAAGAAATATCATCAGACTTGGTCAACTCGTCGAGTATAGCGTGGTTTAGATTTAAGTGTATTTTGGAATATATACTGTATATTTATATACAGCAGAATGAAAGATGTACTTGATGAGCAACTGAAGCAAGAAAATGTTTATTCTTTGAATGTGAAGCTTGTAAAAATAAGAACTTACCCTCTACCATTGATTTGTTTATTTTCTTATGTCTTTTTGCATTAGTTTAATCGAGTTAGAACGATGTTGTAGATAAGATAATTTTGTTGACTTATATACGAGGTAACTCATTTCTCTCTATATCTAAAAATATTCAAAGTTTAATAAATAAATTTTATAAATCTGAGAGTTGTCTTCAAAAACGACCCAACAGCAACCACACCATGTAAACTAACTTTTGACACCCAGCCTCTATGGAGATATCAGGAGTCCTTATATTTCTGGGCGGTTTCCCATTGGCTGTTTTTTATTTTTCTACTGAAGTAAAACTATTTATCATACAGTAGAATATATTTAAATTTTGTAATTATTATAACATATAATCATTATAACAAGCTTGTTCGCGTGATTTTCCGTAAGAGCAATGCCTAATGTGTCCATTAAATAATTTAATCTAGATATTGATTTCTACTGTCATAGAACCTTTATTCAAAATTCTTTGATACATCCTTTCACTCTATTCCCTAATAAATGTGCAGGCTATATAAAAATTCAGTCTAATACAATAATGAGCGGTCTGGAGATTAAGGTAATGGTTCACCACTGATAAATCATGCCCTTCCTTTTTTATAGATTATGAATATATATGTCGTACCACAAGCATTAACAGTCATGGGACCAAGTGGTTTCAGGCGTAAATGGGTAACAAAGGACGAGGAAGGTTGGATAGGACCTAAGAAAGGCCAGCGCCGAAGACGCGGCAAGGTCCAAGAGGGTGTGATCTGCAAGAGATGGAGAGATTATCTGTTGTTGTCTGTTGCTGGTTGTAAAACTCACTAACGACTTGTGGAAGTTCCACGGGAATAAATGACGTAATATTGACGAAACTGGACCTAGCCTTGGCTGACTCTCAATAAAAGTTAAATGTCTTGCTCGTGATATATACATGATGGCCAAGATGAAGAGTTGAATTTTATCTACATTTTGGGGCTGGTACACTATTTATAAATTATTGTGTGTTCGAAAATGGGCAACGCCCGGGTTCAGCCCGCGTGCATTTTCACCTGATATGTAGAAGATAAAAATGTCGTTTTTAAAAATCAAATGATATTCGTTAAAGTTATATAAAAGGATTATGACCCGCGCGCGCGGGATTCGCCCCTGTTCTCCTCAAGTAATGTTTGCCCAACGAATAATGCTTCGATAAATATTTATCATGATTGTATCTTATTATCTCTTTAAAGATGAATAATTTAAAAAATGAAAATTTGAAAATTTGAGAAACACAAAATGTGTGCAATAATGATATATTACTTGGATAGAGAGAGAATCCTCGCTCTTATTACTACTAATTAGTGATATTGCCACGTGGGAACTTAGGAAAGATAAACTTCAGGATGATACAGCAATTTATGTAAGGCAAGAACAAACTCTGAATGATAAAAAAATAAGCAATCAGGAAAGTTTAGAGAGTAGCAAAACATAAACATACAAAAAATTATACTCTGTTAATAAAATAATAAATACTTTGCTACATAGTTCCTTCCTTATGGGAGCTGTGACCTATTGTAGTTACTGACATGGATCTGAAGTGCTTCTGCCAAGGATTCTATCGAAGTCTTGGAACTTAGTCCCTAGTACCTTTGCGTCCTTTTTCTTGCGACGTGAATAGTGGCTTTGTCGTCTATAGGGACATCGTCATCTTGGAGGGAAGTATTGGCTTTGACACGGCGGTGGAATACTGGAGTCAGTCTCTTAAAAAGTAGATCACAGCACCCAAGGCCTCAAGGTCTTCTCGGAGATCTTCAGTTTGTCTTCCCTAATTTACCCAGCACCTCCAACAAAATTCCACATGGAAAATTAGGAAAGACAAACTTCGGGATGACACAGCAGTTTATTTAAGGCAAGAACCAACTATAAATGAAAAAAAAAAAAAAAAGATAAGCAATGACATATTCATAATAATATTTGTTAGAGCAATTTTGTCTGGCAAGCATTCTCTCGGGGATAATCCGGGCTGAGTTGAGTCATTCAGTAAGTTAATAATAATTTTGATTATTGTATAACTCCGAAATATGTAAAATAGTTTGTTATTTGTTTAATTTCAGGTTTTGAATCGTTTATTTGTACGTTAATCTTTATATTCAGCTCATATATGCAAATTTTCCAATCGTTTATTCAGCGTAGTTTTGGTAGAAAATTGTAATGAGCTTTAATTTATTTTGAGAAGAATAATAGATTCAGTAGTTAGAGAATTTATTTTTTGAAGTAGACAAATTTCAAATTTGACATTGATAATAAATATTATTATGATGATTTTTATTTGATCTTAATTAAATATATCATCAATGCTTTGAAGAAATGAAAATACGCCTGGGTTCGGCCGGAGTGGATGTTTGCCCAAAATATTTGTTTTAACAAATATTAATTAATTGTTTATATAGAATTGATAAATATTGAGGAAACGACATATAGGGCACTTTTTTTTTTTTTTTTTGCTTATCCCTAGTACACGTGGTACAGGTCATGATAATCATGGTGGGTAGAAGTAGGCAACTGCTTTTACTGTAAGTGCACCACATATCTACACATGTGAAAAGCAGTTCGACTTTGCACTTACAAGTGTGCCAGAGCCCCGTTAGGTTACTTGCACTTGTTGGTGGGGTTGGACTTTTGCAAGAATCGGGGGCCATTGGAGCATTTTTTTTTTTTTTTTTTTAAATCAGAAAAAGTGCTCAATGCGGGAATTGAATCCGGGTCGAAAACCAACGAGTTAGACCATCCTTACATCTCCCCCCATAGAGCACAAATAAAATACATACGTTGAATTTTATATAGAGAAATGAATATTAACGCATGTGTTCTTGATGATATTTGAAACATATTATTGAATTATAACATAAATTTATATTTTTTATTTTGAATTTCAAGTTTTTTCCCCCTTGTAAATCTAAGAAGGTTTGATTTTTTTTAGGAACCTGAATATTCGGATTTCTTCTTCCATTGAGGTATTTGCCATGTCGAGCTGTATCCAGATGCTTAGTTTTTAAAAATTTACACTGATATTGAATTTTTATTTTTTATTTTCTCTGCTTTTGAGCTGGCCCTGATTTCCAGTGACGCCATGCTTTACTCTTCTTCATAGCTATCCAGTCCATCATTCCTATTTTTACCTCTTTCTTCTTTTTCCATCCTATTTCTCTCCGGAACTTTCTTCATCAAAAACCATTTCAGCAAAATATATTTCCCTTTGTAAGTTTCTGATCACCTTCAACAGGTCTCATTCCAATCTTCTCAGAACTTCTTAATTGCTGTCGTCATCTTATTGTTCCATTATCCTCTAGAGATCTACGTTTCTAATGTTTCAATAGTCTTATCCTTGACTTTCCAGTGACCATGTACCTTGTATCTGCCCAACACAACACTACATTCAGTCTTCACCAGCCTCCTCTTCTTTACCACTCAACTAAGCCTCCTCTTCAGCAGTTCCTTTCTTTTTCCCAAAGTTTCCTTTCCCGATGCAAGCCAAATCTTTGTTTCTTCTGTGCAATTGCCATTCTCTAATATAACGGATCACATATATCTGAACTTGTTCTAATATTCTACCCGTCAGACGTGATGTCGTCTGTACAAGATGTCTGCCTGAAAATAGTTCACAGATTTATTAAATAAACTACTTGAACTATTTGGTTTAAGTTCTTTTAACCCTCCCTCTTTAAACAGGTAATATTACTTGTCTATGTACAGACATAAACTGATTTTGGAAAAAAAAAAAAAAAACAATAACCGTGAAAATATGTAAGACTTTTGATTCCACAAAGATGTATAACCTTAAACTAGGTAGATTGTTTTCAAAAGTATAACATCTGAATCGACATATCTTGTGTTACAAATATATATAGTCGAAAATGTATGGACAGGCAAAATACACATAACATTTATTTCTTTTAATAATATTTGGGAAGAAATAAATGGTCGCCCTAAACTTTGAAAAGCTAAGTTCAACCGTAGTGAATGTTTTTAGAAGCTACATTTACCAATCCCATAGGCCACGACACAGAATGGAGGGAGGCGTCTAGAGAAGTTCAACTACTTTATTCAATAAACGAGGGAAGATTAAAAAAAAAAAAAACGATTTAACGCGTCTTTAATAAATTAGATGATGTTAAATCTGTGCTCACTTGAAACTCAAACCTTATTACAATACTGTGTGGTTCACAGAGAGAAGGGGGCCGGCCACCAGTAGATTGTCAGGGTCATGGGGTGGGGGAGGGAAGCAAACACTCCCCAATTGTCACATTCCTTCTTCTGCCCAGTTTTTCCTTCTTCTGCCACCGAATTGTTTTCTCGTTCTGCGGTGACGTCATCCTGACGTCGGCGCGTGACGTCACAGGATTGCCTAACCCGGGGTTTGTAAGCGACCGTCCGGACCTAAATTCTCTCTCGCGTCTCTCGAAGTTTGGGCCTCGCGCAACTTCCACGGCACCTCTTTACTTGAGACTAGAGAAGCAATTCTATTGACTCCTTCTTATTTAATGTTTTACCCGCGCGCTAGTCTATTCCATGTAAAGTCAACTCTTAAATGTAATAAATTCTATTTATTATAGATAACTATCTAATATATATTTTAGAACTATACAATAAATAATTATTTAATTTTACTACTTGATCACTAAAAGAGACAACAAATATGGACGTAATTAGGAATGGAACAGAAGCCAGATCGGATTAATAAGGCTATCTTGTACAAAGATGTTGTCCACTATACATACTGGAATATACTAATGTCATGTCGTTTAGTGCTATTTCTTCATCACTACCAAGCCTCCCATCTTCGTTTCGAAGATCGACCTTCAGTCGTCGCCACAATTTCCACAATTATTCTCTTTGGGTGATGTTATCTTCTCATAGAGATTAATATTATATTTATAAATTGCCATATATCGATAAAATTTGTAACACATAAATTTACTGGCAATGTGTTTCTTTTCAATAATATCATCAAATATTATCTCTACAGACCTTATTGCAATGATATAATTTATTCAATAATTTATATCAATGCAGCAAGGTCTGTAGATATAATATTTGATGATATCATTTAAAAGAAATACATCCCAGTAAATTTATGTGTTACAAATTTTAGAGAATAACATCTTGACGCTGCCAATCGAAGCTGTGTTCTGGGCTAATCCCTTCACTAGACTTTCCCCTGACGATCCTTCATGATATATGTCCCGCGACACTCTCAATTTCCTTTTTCTAGCTGTACTGAAGAGTGTGTCGTCGGGATTCATACTTTCCCAGAATCATTCGTCTATTGAACCAAATATCCAACCATTCGGTCGTGCTTTCAATCCCCTTATTATTATTATTTTTTTTTTTTTACTTAGAGCGCTATGTTCCCCTAGGGACACTTGCACTACAAAGATAAACTAAACATTGAAAGGAAAGAAAGAAAGATATTTGAAATATGTACAAGAATTAGTATGCAAGTTTTAGTTAGATGAAAAGAGAAAAATATCAACACAATTGAAATATGTACAAGAATTATATGCAAGTTTTAGGTAGATGTGAAAATAGAAAAAATCTTTCAATCTTCTTTGAAGAGGCTCTATTTAATCTCGTGCCCTTACAATCAAAATTTGACAGACTTAGCATTTAAAGAGTTTATATTCAGAGGACATTTTGTGATATTTTTTCTCATAAATTGCTTGGTTAAAGTTAGTGATGCTTGTTTTATATTAAATGTACTCTCTAGATCATCAAGTGCTGAATTAGTTGTTTCTTGCAGTCCAGGAGGCAGAACTAGTTCTGATATTCTCGAACACCTGTTGCTGATTTAACTGATAACTTTAAACAACTTCGTCCTTTCAAAGATGGTAAAAGACGATTTTGTGAATATACGAGAAAGCTGGTCGTTGGCTTGTACATTTCTGCATCAAATTACAGCCTGACATCATGATGCTGGTTGAATATCGCTAACTGCCCTTCATCTGTTCCAATATCGCGACGCTCGGTGAGAGTGAGGATTTTCAAAGCCTAAACTTTAAGTAATTTAAAACAGTTTTCAATAGCGAAATGTCCATCGAATACCCCAAATATCAATATATAGATGGAAAATTTCCTGGGAGCGAATAGAAAAGAAAATCCACCTTTCCAGTGAAACTAGACGCAACAACTAGGCTCATCCGTCTATTGACTGTAATCTAGTAGATTCTGATCAAGAAATACTGCCACTTGGAAAAATGCTGGAAGCTTATATGGAGACCGTGGTTTCGACAATCCAAGGCGGCTTGGCTTCCATAAGATCCACAAGGAATTCGTTAAATATTCCGAAATGGCCAAAGATGAGTTTAGCTGAAGGCGCCAGATCAGCAGGAAGCTTTCGTACTACATTTGTGGACCAACTCAAAATAGAAGTCATTATAACGTCTTACCATTCGATCAAAATTATGGATAGGTCATCTTGAAAGAGCCATATTAAGGAGGCACACCAGTATTAAAACTGATTCACCTAATAATACTAATATTATTTAGCTGGAAAAATGGCTAGGCCAATAGATGGCGTATTCGTTTTTGTCTATTTGGACAGAAGTGTCATCGCGATATTTTACTAGTACCGAAGATTTAAGCAAGAAGTGACAGCATAAACTGTTGAATTCTCCAGCACATCCCACAGTAAATTATAAAAAATCTCGCACCCATCAAATATTAACGTTAATTAGCAGGGAGAGAAAGTTTCTCGCCGGCTGCTCATTTTTCAGGCTGAATAATCCACGACAGCGCCATTACGCCAGTCTCTGAGCAGGATCTCTAGCTTAGTTCTTTGTAGTTCTCTTTGTTGCATCTCCCTAGCTTTCCGGATATGTTTAGACGTCATTAGCAGAATGGCGGACCTATAAACATCATCTAAATTAAAATGGCTTCAGTCAAGTTTCAATACTTTTGTCAGGAGCCGTTTCTATCTAAGATATCTCTGTCTCCGGCCATTTCGGATAGGTACTAATGCCCATTTTCATTCTTTTTAAGATCTTTTTTTAAAATACCAAAACATTGTTCTTTTAAAACGCTCTGCTAAAAACAAAACCTAAGAAGGGTGAAAAAATTCTTTTAATGCTGTTAAACTGCCAATATGGTCGAACATTAGTGATCCCATGTCAATTATTTGGATGTCTTCCTATTCCTATTTATCGAACCATACATTCTAAGCCATCTTGCAGCAAGCAGTTTATTCTTATAACGTATTGCCCTAACGAGTTTATTTTTTCTTTTTTTGTTGTTGAAAATTACCTTTCCTTCTTTAAAAAATCTTAGAATGTCTCCATTATAAAATTTCACCTCGAAAATACTGACAACAGGTAAAACAAACCCCCCCCCAAGTGATGAGAATTCAAAACTATTATAGACGCGTATGCCTCTTTTTAAAATTAAACAATTTATACTGTCCTTACTGCAATGAAAAAGTAATGGGAGGGCCTGGCTCATCAAGGAGAACCCTCCCGGCGGTTTCGCCAGTTTAATCTACCTTACTACCATGCCCCAAGTGATCCCTTGTAAGAGAGTATTTGCCGCCGCTTTGTGCGGACGATGTCCTTCAAGCTCACCGTTTCGAGATTCTCACTACAATTTAATTCTTACATCCAAGAGATCCATCATCACTTGCCCTTATAGCAACAAAAGAGCAATGTAAGGCTAAGACAAATTGCGCAAAACATTTCTTATTTAATTTATTCGAGGACGTTAGCTTTGAGTTGACGTAACCTCAGATATTGGGACAAAAGTTGTCTCGAACGTTTGCGTTACGTAAACTTGAGAACGTTCTTCAATAAATTAAATAAGAAATATATTGCAATTTGATTTTGCTACTCTCTTTCTACTCTCTCTTTAATTATTTCAATAGGAAAAAAAGGTATTTGGTCATATCATTGCTATGTTTAGTTTATTTCCCCATACGTGGAATATATTACCTGTGTGAAATATGAGCTTGATTTCAAAGTAAAGGTAAAACTAAAAATAGTATATTGTTTTTTATTTTTTTTAATTTTTATTATCCCTAGTACACGTGGTACAGGCCATGATAATCATGGTGGGTAGAAGTTGGCAACTGCTTTTACTGTAAGTGAACCACATATCTACACATGTGAAAAGCAGTTCGACTTTGCACTTACAAATGACAATGAAAACAGACTTTATTGACTATTCAGTCAATGATCACACTCAAAGAGTCAATGGGAAAGATTTACAATTATTTACAATTATCCTGACTCTGTCAGGAGTCAACAGGGGGTGTCCTCAGGGAGGGTCTGGAACATAGGAAGGCAAGGCGGCCCTGAACTCAGATAGTCCCCACTTACAAATGTGCCAGATCCCGTTTGGTTGCTTGCACTCGTTGGTGGGGTCGGACCTTTGCAATAATAGGGGGCTATTGGGGTATTTTTTTTAATTATAAAAAATGCCCAATGCGGGATTCGATCCCGGGTCGTAGCGGTAGAAATTCCCCACCGACCCCCTGAAATATCATCGTTGAAATGGTTATTTTTCAACTATCTCTTATATTTACGTGTTTACTGAATCAAAGAACTTCTCTCTCATGTATGAACAGTTTTCCAATAAAATTGATAGTCCGCGAAAATTCCTCTCTCTCTTTCATAAATCCATTACTTCAGCATATAACTCCAACACACAGTAGCAACATACCATTCAATCCTACATGGCACTCCTCTGGTACCTGGTGGGAGTTTTAAGAAACGCGCTTATAGAACTTCTATACGGTGCGATTTTGTTTCCTTTTAGATACACATGGTCATGATGGATAATGAGTTACTGTCTTCTATTGTAACTGTACAACATTTTGACAAAGGTAGGAACATAATACAATTTCTGTACAAGAAACCAAGGAGCAAGCTCTATTTAGGAAGAGGTACTACTCTAATAAAAAAGTTTCAACACTCTTTGCTCATAAAATCCTGAAAACTCTATATATTTTCTCCCGGTTTGTGGCAAACGCAAGCGTCGCCCTTGGCTTAGAGACCTGCCAATTTTTCAAAATTCACGCGCCACAACAGCGCGAGCAGCGGCTGTTCAAAGTGAAGCCATTTTGCCCGTGCTTCGATTTCGTTAGTCACCTAAATGGAGGATCAACCAATTTGCATCAATTTCTGTGTGAAAAACGGATTCAAGGGTGCCGAAATTTTTTGGATGTTGCAAACAGCCTACGGGAATGCCGTCATGAGCCGATGACGAGTTTTCGAGTGGTACAAGCGCTTCAAGGAGGGTCGGGAAGAGACCGCCGACAACGAGCGTTCCGGGAGACCGTCCACATCAACCCCGCCTGAAGACTGACGAATAACTGTCAGGGAGGTCGCCGAAGAAGCAGGGATACCATTCGGGTCGACTAAATCGATAATGAAGGACATTTTGGGAGTGAGAAGACTCAACGCCGCGTTCTCGTTCCCAAAGATTTGACTTTTGATCAAAAGAACGCCCGGAAAGAAACGGCCAGTCTCAATCTCGAAGCGACAACCGACGACCGAATTGCTGAAGAGAATCATTACTGGAGAGGAAACATGGATTTACGGCTTTGATTCGGAAACTACCCAACAGGCATCGGAGTGGCGCTTCAAAAATGAGCCGAGACCAAAGAAAGCGAGGAAGGCTCCCAGCAAAGTCAAGGTCATGTTGACGGTGTTCTTCGACTACCAGGGCATCGTTCATCATGAATTTAAACAACAAGGCTCTACAATAACTGCTGACTCCTACCTGGGAGTTTTGAGACGATTGAGGGAAGCGATCAGGCAGAAACGGCCGGAGCTGTGGAGGAGCAAGTCGTGGATCCTGCACCACGATAACGCGCCGGCGCACACAGCCCTCAAAATCTCGAAGTTCCTGCAGGACCACTCAACCTCTGTGTTCCCCCAACCCCCTACAGTCCCGATTTGGCCCCCTGCGACTTCTTCCTTTTTGGAAAGCCAAAAAAAAATTAAAGGGTCGGAAATTTCAGAGCATAGAAGAGATCAAAGTGGAATCGAAGAAGGCGATCCCGAAAACAGACTACCAGAGGTGTTTTGCCGACAGGAAAAAAAAGGTGACTGAAGTGCATCGCGGCCAACGGGGACTACTTTGAAGGGGACAATTTTAATTTGGTAGAATAATAAAGTTTTATTTTTTTAACTTATGAGCAAAGTGTCGAAAATTTTTGATCAGAGTAGTATATTCTCAGGTCTGGAACAAATTTAGCCAATGATAGTGTCACACTATGCATTGAGATTCATGTTAATATTTTTGATCAACCACCTCTCTATTCATTTCAATCTTTAAGATAAAGGTTGCCTGGCCGGCATTCATATTTCTTTCGGCTAAAATTTTTTTTTATTTTCCCAACGTTTCGACAAAATTATTTTTACATCGTCAAGAAAAAATAAAAATTAAAGCATTCGGCAAGGCGTTATATAACTATATATGTACATTTAATACGCCTTTCTAAATGCTTTAAATTTTATTTTTTTTCTTGACGAGAAAAAAAGATTTTGGTTGAAACGACGGAAAAATAAAAGCCTTTTCTGGCCGAAGTGTCTATTATTTTAAAGAAATATTCATGTTTCAAAAATAGTTAGCCACAAATTGATATGTATTGGTTTTAAAAATCAATCAAGTATGAAAATTTGTAAGAAACATAAATTGTTTCAGTCCCTGTTCTAGCTTCTTTCTTCAATACTTTACTGATAAAGCCTCATCTCCTTAAAAGAAGACGTAATCAGGTCTTTTTCACGAAAACATCGACACCAGTGAACAAAAACCCATAAACAATTCTAAGTCCCAAGGTTTTTTTTCCTTCATTTTATTAATCACCCAGAAGCGCGATTTTGAAATATTTGCGCCTATTACAGAAGAAACAAACAAAACAACAAACAAATTAGAACTTAGAATTAAATATTTACAAATTTACATGTATTATTCGACAGAGTTCATGAAATTTTATATAGATAAAGTGGTTGATGAAGAGTAAAGAGCAGTGTATTATATTATAAAGTGGTTGATGTAAGGGAATTAAATGATTAGATCAGGGAACAAACGATGTCTCATTTCTGCAAAGTTCGGACGGTAATAGATAAGGTAAAGAGCAGTTTGTTCAGTTTCTCCGCAGGAACAATTTGGAGTTTCTGATAGACCTCTTTTATATGTAAGTATTCCTTAAATTTTACGTGTGGTGTGACAAATTGAGTTACTATAAAATTTGAATGGAACTGTGTAGGAATTCCGTTTGGAAAAATAGTACGAATTGTAAAATTGACATTATAAATGGATTGATACAAATGTTTCACAATAATATATTTTTCTTCGCCAATTAGTGATTCAATAGCTTCTTAATATTTCCCATATCCACTTATATACAACTCCGTAAATGAATATACTAGCACACCCTGTAGCTATATCTATTCATCTTTTACATATATCAGAGTTTGGATGCCAATTAAAATTATATTGTCTACAAACAAGTCGGTAGTCATTTTCTCGCTTCTGTAAAAGAAAACCTTAATTTCATACCTAAAGAGAAGTAAAAGGGTCGAACTATTTTAAAAATAAAACTCGATGGAGGTTCAATTTATTCTCTAGATTTCACCTTTAAATTGAAATTACTCGGTGATGAGATCAGTTTTAGCTTCAAATCAATACAAGGAACCTCTGGCGCTAAATGTAAACAGATAAATTACAAAAATACAATCATATCTTTCAGAAGTATCGTGGGTGAATAGCAAGAACACAGGTATACATTGTAGCATCTTAAGTCTACCACAAGATTTCAATCACACCTCCCTGTTTTATTGTGTGTCTATCACACGATAACAAATATACATTGTAGCATTTTGATCCATCACAAGAAAACAATCACACCTCGCTGTGGCATTGTGTGTCCATCACGAGAATACAATCACACCTCGCTGTGGCATTGTGTGTCCATCACGAGAACACAAGTATACTTTGTAGCAATGTGTGTCCATTACACGAGAATACAATTACACCTCGCTGTTGCATTGTGTGTCCATCACAAGAATACAATCACACCTCTCTGTTGCATTGTGTGTCCATCACAAGAACACAAGTATATGTGTAGCATTGTGTGTCCAGCACAAGAATACAATCACACCTCGCTGTGGCATTGTGTGTCCATCACAAGAACACAAGTATACTTTGTAGCAATGTGTGTCCATTACACGAGAATACAATTACACCTCGCTGTTGCATTGTGTGTCCATCACAAGAATACAATCACACCTCTCTGTTGCATTGTGTGTCCATCACAAGAACACAAGTATACTTTGTAGCATTGTGTGTCCAGCACAAGAATACAATTACATCTCGCTGTTGCATTGTGTGTCCATCACAAGAATACCACCACACCTCGCTGTTGCATTGTGTTTTCATCACAAGAACACAAATATACTTTGTAGCATTGAGTGTCCAGCACAAGAATACAATTACACCTCGCTGTTGCATTGTATGTCGATCACAAGAACACAAGTATACTTTGTAGCAATGTGTGTCCATCACAAGAATACCACCACACATCTCTGTTGCATTGTGTGTCCATCACGATAACACAAGTATACTTTGTAGCAATGTGTGTCCAGCACAAGAATACAATTACACCTCTCTGTTGCATTGTGTGTCCAGCACAAGAATACAATCACACCTCGCTGTGGCATTGTGTGTCCATCACAAGAACACAAGTATACTTTGTTGCATTGTGCGTCCATCGCAAGAATACAATTATACCTCTCTGTTGCATTGTGTGTCCATCACAAGAATACAATCACACCTCTCTGTTGCATTGTGTGTCCATCACAAGAACACAAATATACTTTGTTGCATTGTGCGTCCATCGCAAGAATACAATTATACCTCTCTGTTGCATTGGGTGTCCATCACAAGAATACAATTATATCTCTCTGTTGCATTGGGTGTCCATCACTAGAATACAGTTACACATAACTGTTGCATTGTTTGTCCATCACAATAATACAATCTCACCTCGCTGTGGCATTGTGTGTCCATCACAAGAATACAATTACACCTCTCTGTTGCATTGAGTGTCCATCAGAAGAATACAATTACGCCTCTCTGTTGCATTGTGTGTCCATCACAAGAACACAAGTATACTTTGTTGCATTGCGCGTCCATCGCAAGAATACAATTATACCTCTCTGTTGCATTGTGTGTCCATCACAAGAATACAATCACACCTCTCTGTTGCATTGTGTGTCCATCACAAGAACACAAATATACTTTGTTGCATTGTGCGTCCATCGCAAGAATACAATTATACCTCTCTGTTGCATTGGGTGTCCATCACAAGAATACAATTATATCTCTCTGTTGCATTGGGTGTCCATCACTAGAATACAGTTACACATAACTGTTGCATTGTTTGTCCATCACAATAATACAATCTCACCTCGCTGTGGCATTGTGTGTCCATCACAAAAATACAATTACACCTCTCTGTTGCATTGAGTGTCCATCAGAAGAATACAATTACGCCTCTCTGTTGCATTGTGTGTCCATCACAAGAACACAAGTATACTTTGTTGCATTGCGCGTCCATCGCAAGAATACAATTATACCTCTCTGTTGCATTGGGTGTCCATCACAAGAATACAATTATATCTCTCTGTTGCATTGGGTGTCCATCACTAGAATACAGTTACACATAACTGTTGCATTGTTTGTCCATCACAATAATACAATCTCACCTCGCTGTGGCATTGTGTGTCCATCACAAGAATACAATTACACCTCTCTGTTGCATTGAGTGTCCATCAGAAGAATACAATTACGCCTCTCTGTTGCATTGTGTGTCCATCACAAGAACACAAGTATACTTTGTTGCATTGCGCGTCCATCGCAAGAATACAATTATACCTCTCTGTTGCATTGTGTGTCCATCACAAGAATACAATCACACCTCTCTGTTGCATTGTGTGTCCATCACAAGAACACAAATATACTTTGTTGCATTGTGCGTCCATCGCAAGAATACAATTATACCTCTCTGTTGCATTGGGTGTCCATCACAAGAATACAATTATATCTCTCTGTTGCATTGGGTGTCCATCACTAGAATACAGTTACACATAACTGTTGCATTGTTTGTCCATCACAATAATACAATCTCACCTCGCTGTGGCATTGTGTGTCCATCACAAAAATACAATTACACCTCTCTGTTGCATTGAGTGTCCATCAGAAGAATACAATTACACCTCGCTGTTGCATTGTGTGCCCATCACAAGAATACAATCACACCTCGCTGTTGCATTGTGTGTCCATCACAAGAACACAAGTATACTTTGTAGTATTGTGTGTCCATCACAAGAATACAATTACACCTCTCTGTTGCATTGTGTGTCCATCACAAGAACACAAGTATACTTTGTAGCAATGTGTGTCCATCACAAGAATACCACCACACCTCTCTGTTGCATTGTGTGTCCATCACAAGAACACAAGTATACTTTGTAGCATTGAGTGTCCAGCACAAGAATACAATTATACCTCGCTGTTGCATTGTATGTCTATCACAAGAACACAAGTATACTTTGTAGCAATGTGTGTCCATCACAAGAATACCACTACACCTCTCTGTTGCATTGTGTGTCCATCACAAGAACACAAGTATACTTTGTAGCATTGTGTGTCCATCACAAGAACACAAGTATACTTTGTAGCATTGTGTGTCCAGCACAATAATACAATTACACCTCGCTGTTGCATTGTGTGTCCATCACAAGAATACAATTACACCTCTCTGTTGCATTGTGTGTCCATCACAAGAACACAAGTATACTTTGTAGCATTGTGTGTCCATCACAATAATACAATTACACCTCGCTGTAGCAATGTGTGTCCATCACAAGAATACCACCACACCTCTCTGTTGCATTGTGTGTCCAGCACAAGAATACAACCACACCTCTTTGTTGCATTGTATGTCCAGCACAAGAATACAATCACACCTCACTGTTAGATTGTGTGTCCATCACAAGAATACAATCGCACCTATATGAGGCATTTAGAGATCATCACAAGAAAACAATCTCTCTGTAGCATTGACAGACCTTCACAAGAAAACAATTTCACCTCTATATAACATCGAAAACCGTCACAAGAACACAATTACAAATTTCTGCAACATCGCGTATCAATCGAAAGAATTCAAAAATACTTTTAGCATCTTGAATCCATCACAAGAATACAATTACATTTCTCTTTTGCATTGTGTGTACATCACAAGATAACAATGCTACATTTTTGTAGCTTTATCTATCCATGACAAGAATAAGATCATACCTCTCTGAAGTCTTTATTAAGGACACTCGTTCCATGCAGAATTCTCCCGAATGGATTAACAGAGGTAAACATAGCAGTGCCTCTCTTAATCATTGTGTCTATTTCAGGAATCTATTCACACCTGTAGAACACATTGTCAGACTATCACAAGTAGACAATCGCACCTCTCTGTAGCATTTAGAGATTATCACAAGAAAACAATCTCTCTGTAGCATCGACTGACTTTAATAAGGTTACAATTACATCTCTATGTAGTTTCGACATACCATCACAATTTTATAGTTAAACCTCTATGTAGCATGGACAGACCCTCCAAGAATACAATTGCACCTTCATGTAGAATCGCTAAACTATCACAAGGGGGCAATACACTCCTCTGAAGGATATTGACTGTCCATCACAAAAATGCAATCATACCTCTTTTAAGCATCTTTTTCATCACAAGATTACAATTACACCTCTCTGTAACATTTTGTGTCCAAACAAGAATAAAATCACACTTTCCTTTAATGAATACCCACATTAAAAATATAATATTATAGATAGATAGTTTGTGCCTGACAGGTATATATGTTTAATTATAATAAAGTCACTTATCCCGTCAAAATAGAACGCGCCCTCTATTGAGAGCTTATGCTAACTAATATTATCGGAACGATGAGTAGCTGGTGTTGTAGCTCTGTCACCGAACCTACTCTGCTAGCTTGGAGAGACGGCTAATAGATGGAACTGAGTTTTTGCGTCTTTTTTGATATGGAGATATGAGAGACCTTTCGATATGTTGAGTCCTCTGCACCTATACACCGTATTTATTATTTCGTCTCCTCATCTGAAGAAGGGCTTGCCCGAAAGCTTCCTTTAAATCGCGTTAATAAAAAGAGTTGCGGCGATATATGATCTCCTCTTTCTAAATTGTTGGAATCCGCAATTCGTTTACCATGAATCATCTAAGGTTGCTTGCAGAATACGCAGAACGAAATCCCTCCTACCAGGACACCGGCGAAGAGTGGCAGCACACGGTAGGTAATGACCACTGTCCAAGCGCCCAACTGGACAACGAAGAAGAGTGGCAGCAGGCAGTAAGCAATGGTTACTGTCCACGCGACCACCAGGACACAGAAGAAGAGTAGCAGCATGCGGTAAGTAATGATCACTGTCCACGCGACCACCAGGACACTGGAGAAGAGTCGCAGCACGCGGTAGGTAATGAACACTGTCCACGCGACCACCAGGACCCCGGAGAAGAGTGGCAGCAAGCAGTAGGTAATGACTACTGTCCACGCGACTACCAGGACACCGAAGAAGAGTGGCAGCACGCGGTAGGTAATGATCACTGTCCACGCGACCACCAGCACACGGGAGAAGAGTCGCAGCACGCGGTAGGTAATGGTCACTGTCAACGCTTCCACCAGGACCCCGGAGAAGAGTAGCGGCAGGCTGCAGGTAATGACCACTGTCCACGCGACCACCAGGACACCGAAAAAGAGTGGCAACACGTGGTAAGTAATGACCAAAGTCCACGCGACCACCAGGACACTGGAAAAGATTGGCAGCACACGGTAGGTAATGACCAATGTCCACGCGACCACAAGGACACCGGAGAAGAGTAGCGGCACGCTGCAGGTAATGACCACTGTCCACGCGATTACCAGGACACCGAAGAAGAGTGGCAACACGTGGTAAGTAATGACCAATGTCCACGCGACCACCAGGACACTGGAAAAGATTGACAGCACACGGTAGGTAATGTCCACTGTCCACGCGACCACCAGGACACCGGGGAAGATTGACAGCACACGGTAGGTAATGACCACTGTCCACGCGACCACCAGGACACCGGGGAAGATTGACAGCACACGGTAGGTAATGATCACTGTCCACGCGACCACCAGCACACGGGAGAAGAGTCGCAGCACGCGGTAGGTAATGGTCACTGTCAACGCTTCCACCAGGACCCCGGAGAAGAGTAGCGTCAGGCTGCAGGTAATGACCACTGTCCACGGGACCACCAGGACACCGAAAAAGAGTGGCAACACGTGGTAAGTAATGACCAATGTCCACGCGACCACCAGGACACTGGAAAAGATTGGCAGCACACGGTAGGTAATGACCAATGTCCACGCGACCACAAGGACACCGGAGAAGAGTAGCGGCACGCTGCAGGTAATGACCACTGTCCACGCGATTACCAGGACACCGAAGAAGAGTGGCAACACGTGGTAAGTAATGACCAATGTCCACGCGACCACCAGGACACTGGAAAAGATTGACAGCACACGGTAGGTAATGTCCACTGTCCACGCGACCACCAGGACACCGGGGAAGATTGACAGCACACGGTAGGTAATGACCACTGTCCACGCGACCACCAGGACACCGGGGAAGATTGACAGCACACGGTAGGTAATGTCCACTGTCCACGCGACCACCAGGACCCCGGGGAAGATTGACAGCACACGGTAGGTAATGACCACTGTCCACGCGACCACCAGGACACCGAAAAAAGTGACAGCACACGGTACGTAATGACCACTGTCCACGCGACCACCAGGACACCGGAGAAGATTGGTAGCACACGGTAGGTAATGACCACTGTCCACGCGACCACCAGGACACCGGAGAAGATTGACAGCACACGGTAGGTAATGACCACTGTCCACGCGACCACCAGGACACCAGAGAAGATTGGTAGCACACGGTAGGTAATGACCACTGTCCACACGACCACCAGGACACCGGAGAAGATTGACAGCACACGGTAGGTAATGTCCACTGTACACGCGACCACTAGGATACACCGGATAAGAGTGGCAGCACGCGGTATGTAATGACCACTCTCCACGCGAACACCAGGACACTGGAGAAGATTGTCAACACACGGTAAGTAATGATTACTATCCACGCGACCATCAGGACACCGGATAAGTGTGGCAGCACACGGTACGCCGATGGTCCAACCTTTAGATTTAAGACTTCAGAGTGCCTACGAATAAGATAAGAACAAAGATAGGGATTATGTTAATAGTAATACTAGCCTAATCTTGCATTATACAGAAGCAGATGGTTGTGCCAGTAGATGCTTGTGAGTCCGTACGTCTTCGGACCGAGAGCGGCGGTTCGTGGAAGACCGCGCCAGGATTCGATCGCAGCGGTCGATACCCGGGTCGCGACATTACGTTCGTCTGTAGAACAGGTGGAGTCCGTAGATACACTCCCTCAGATACATACACGTTCAACAGACGGGTTAGGTTCAAACTGGCTGTTTAACAGAGGGTAGTTTCAACAGCGACGTTTAACAGACGGGACAGTTTCAACAACCACGTTTATCAGAAGTGCAATACGTTTCAACAGTCACGTTAAGGTGTTAGGTCAGTTTTTACTGATGAATCGATTTCGACAAACACGTTCACCAGATAGGTCCACTTCGACAAACACGTTAACAGACAAGTCAATTTCAACAGACACTTCCACGACACAGGCCTCTTGAACAGACAAGTTCAGAACACAAGTTAGAGTCAATAGACGGGTTCAATAGACACATCAGGTTCAAAATAATTTCCTGTATCAAGAGACATGTCAATTTCAACAGACCCTTTCAGCAGAGAAGTTAGTTTGAACAGATACGTTCAACAAAAAGGTTTGAAAAAAAAAAGCAATAATAGCTCAAATTCTGGGACATTCGGTGTATTTTATAATACTTTATCTCGTCCAATATTTTCGCCAAAAAAAAAACAACAACAAAAGATAACAAAGCCTACATTCTAAAAGATAAAAAAAAGGTAAAGAGGCTAGTATGAAGAAATAAATCCCCGAGTGAGTGGAATTAAATCCCAAACGAAGGGTTTCAATTATGCGAGCAGACGATGCCACAAAGTCCCGCTCCAATTAAAGCCAGACGACGGCACGAAGTTCGGCTGAAACCTCACGCAATAGTTCTCAAGCAGGCGAGAGATGGATGGATACACAGCTCTACCTGTTGGCGTGTAGCTGAGTGACATTTGTTTCAACTTTTAAACCGCTTTTGACATATTTAGAAAATTATTTTTCACAAAACAACTTTTAAATAATTATAAACATCATTGCAGTAAGGACAGTAGAAGAGTTTGTTTTGTGTTTGGAAAAAGAAACATCCGTGCTTTATAATGTTTCCATTTCTTATGTATGGATGGCACGTTATCTCCTTATAATTAAATATACCTAACTGGCCTTGTATTTATTTTTTGAGGAAGAGAATTGCTCGATGTAAATATTTATATGTAATTCTACTGTACTAAGCTTATATCCATAGTTTGCTTTAATGCCATTTCTGAAATTCCACTCTTCACAGTCTAGCGTATAAAAGCAGAATCGTCTAATACAGTCTTGGAGCTCTAAGAGAAGCGGTCTAGTAGATTAAATTAGCGAAACCGCTGGGAGGGCTCACCACTGATGATCCAAGCCCTCCCTACTTTGAATTGTCTGTCTAGGGGATTCCAGGGGATTTTGAAGCATCTCGGGAGAAATTCTTTATTTTTTAGAATCGAGCTAGCCGTGAGCTGTTTGATCTTGAAACCTAGTAGGTCAACGACTCACATCGCTGGTTCCCGTGATTCTATACTAAAGGTGTCGAGAGATATGTAGACGGTGATTGAAATGCCAGCAGGACAGACTCACAGCTGAGAGATATCGTAGATCCGAGAGACGCGCTACTACACAAACAAATCACCAGATGAGGTGCTGCCTAGATAAGTGTAGGAACGTTATCTAGACCATCTACAAATGCTCGTACAGAGTGAGAGAAAGAGAGAGAGGATCTACAGGCGAGTAGACACGTCGTGGCTATCTACAGATTAGATAGCCTGGCGGTGATTGCGGACGTCATCTCCACCTCTACACCGTGACGCTCTCTCTAACTCTGGTAGACGCTTCTGACCTAATCGTAGGGCCTAGTGGGCTGAACTGCCATCGGGTGTTGGTGTCTGTTTTGAGCAGACAGGTGTAGACACCAAGTAGGTGATATGGAAGTGAAGTATTGAAACTTCTTGAAACGATCTTGAAATAAAAATCTAGGAACGCCGATAAACCGAGTTCTTGATATTTTCTTCTTGATATAAAGACCATCGACAAGCTCGAAACACCGGGGAATTTTTAAAACAAATTTTGGATATTTAAAAAAAATAATTTATAAAAAAACAATTAATATTAGCAAAAATAAGAGACACTCCGGCTAGAAAATATTTTAATTCTCAACGTCTTCACAGGAATATTTTGTCCTCGTCATGTTGTCGAAACGTCGAGGAAATGAAACTATTCTGGCCGAGGTGTCTTTTTCAAAGAACTATAAATCCCGGCTATCTCTCTCTCTCCAATGTCTTAAACTTGTTCTAAAATTTCGTACGAATGAATAAACCTATATATTTTTTCATCTCTTTAAATTAATTTTCTTCTTCTGTCTTATAAACTATTTACTTTTGGAAATATATGTATTTATACATAACTAATGGTGTCGATTTCTCGTTTTCAGAGGGACTGGCTCATCAATGAAAACCCATCCACCTTTCATAAACTGAATGTTCTCATTACTGTAAAATTGTGAGATGGATTTATGCTCAATTACTGGCCGCTGTGTGGAGATGGCATTCAAAGTAAGCGTACGAGGTGTGTTCAAAAAGTATCGCGACTTTTGAATTTTCGCGGGTTACGTATATTCGAATTTCGATCTTTTTGTGGCTTTATGTTGGTACTCATGTCTCTCACTTATGCCGACAAGCTCGGCCATTTTGAATGTTCACTTAATTGTTGACAGCTGCTTTGCTTGCAGGTGTTTTGGATCGTCTTCGATTTTTACCTATTAAAAAATGAATCAAAGAACCTGTATCAAATTTTGTGTGAAAAACGAAATTAAGTGCGCGGATGCATTCCGAATGTTGACTGTGGCATACGGAGAAGCTACCTTGGACCAAAACAACGTTTATCGGTGGTACAAAATGTTTTCAGAAGGCCGAGAAGATGTGAACGACGAAGAGAGTGCCGGACGCCCGAGCACTTCAACAACAGACGAAAAAATTAATGAAGTGGAGAAAATGATATTGGCCAATCGTCGAATCACCGTTAGAGAAGTTGCTGAGGACCTAAACATATCGATTGGCTCGTGCCATTCGATTTTTATCAATGATTTGGGCATGAGACGGGTCGCCGCGAAATTCGTACCAAAATTGCTCAATTGCGACCAAAAACAGCATCGCATGAACATTGCTAATGAGATGTTGGATGGAATTAGCCACAAAAAACGATTTAAGAATAAAAAGTCTAGAGGATCACGGTGACATGCTGGACAGGAAAATAAGGGAAAATAACCTTATATTTTACGGTATAAAAGGGCCCGAAGCCGAAAACTCAGATGACACCTTATGCAAATTGGTTACTGCGATAAATAAAAAGATGCAAATACAAGTCGAATCGGAAATAATGCGTTGTCATCGGCTTTCAAAGAAAGCTAACGCCTCAATTTTGGTTGAAATTCCGAAACAAACCACAAGAATTGCACTACTTAGGAATTCTTACAAATTCAGAGATGATAAAATTTTTGTAAACAAAGATTACACTCTGAAGACCCGAGAACAACGCCGCTTACTGATTTCTAAGAAGAAAGAACTATCCGAAAAAGGAATACGTTCAAAATTAAGAGACAATAAGCTTCTTGCAAATGGACAAAAATACGAAGTCGTTGATGGTAGAGTGGTTGGTGAAAAGGGCTCTACATCATAGCAGTTGACGCAGCCCCGAAATGATGTTGACAACTCAGAAACTTTACAGATACTACAAAATAAAATACATATAAATAAAGATTCACAAAAAAGTTTTAAGACTATTAGCTTTAAAAAACAAAAGTTACGCTAAACACAATAATATGCTGGAATATAAATGGACTTTTTAGGTTGCTCTCTGTTTTTCCACTTCTCGAGTACATTAAAAATTACGAGATCTTCGCTTTACTTGAAACATGGTGTATAAATCTCACAAATATAACATTAAAGGATTTCCAAATTTTGAACAGCCGGCAACTAAGACCACAGAAAGGGGAAGGGGATCAGGAGGAATAATTGTGGGTGTCAAAAAAGGGGGACATTACAGGTTGCACATTACAGAAAAGGATAACATCTGGATATCGATTTTTTATCACAAAACATAGGAACCGACAAACCCACCACCTGCTTGATATTTGTATATCTCCCTCCAAACCAACTGTACCAGAACAACTTAGTTAGATTAACTAAATATATGGAAAAACAGATAACTGACGGGAAAGAACTAATTCTGATTGGGGATTTAAATATTAGAACTGGAGGGCTCGGGGGACTGTATAATCCAACAAATCTTCAACTCTCTTTAGTTTCCGAAAGAAAAGCAAGAGATCTAATAATTTCACCACTGGCTGAAGGACTCCTCGAGTTTCTCGAGGACAATTCGCTGACAATAATCAACGGACGATCAACAGGAGACAGAGAGGGAGACTTTACATATGTTTCGGAAAGAGGCTCATCAACTATTGATTACTGCATAGTTTCCCAAGGAATACTGGAAAAAATATCAGACTTCAGGATAGAAACCCAGATGTACTCAGATCACCTTCCTCTTATCCTGAAGTTAACAGTCCAAAACACCTATGAAAACAAATCTAAGGTAGAAGAATTTGGTGTTACGAGATACAGATGGACAGCTGAGGGAATTAAGACATTTAAACAGGAATTAAAGGAATTGCAAGTAGTAAAAATATCAAATCTCGATAGCTCCATAAATACTTTCACTCAAAGAATTACCGAGGCAATGTCAACATCAGGAATAATGTACTCAACTAAGGGTGCCACCGGAAAATCTAAACCATGGTTTGACAAAAACTGTTACGAGATGAAAAAGCTAACAAAAGAAAGTCTGAAGGAATACCGTAGAACCAACAGAAAGGAAGACCTTGAAAGCTATGCTCTCCATAGAAAGAAATATCTCGGTTTATTAGATGATAAAAGAAAGAAATATATTCAGGAAAAACAAGAAATATTGAGAAATATAAAAGATTCAAAGTCCTTTTGGAAGACCATTGCGCTATTTAAAAGAGCAACAAAAATTCAAGGAGAAATTACTGTACAGGAATGGCACGAATTTTATTGCGAATTAATGAGTATTGAGGAAAAAGAGAAGATTTGTAATATAGAAGTGAGGATCTCGCCGAGCGATCCAATACTTGATCCAGAGATAACTTCTGAAGAGATAGGCAGGGCAATCAGAGATTTGAAAAATAACAAGGCAAGTGGACCTGATGACATCCCCAATGAAATAATAAAAGTACTCCCAGACTCATACATGGGTTTATTAGAACAATTTTACAATAGAGCTCTGATAATGGGACACTATCCTACAATATGGACTAAATCGATCATACATCCAATCTTTAAAAGTGGTGACAAAGACAACCCTTCAAATTACCGTGGTATAGCACTGATAAGTAATTTATCGAAACTTTTTACAACAATTATAAGATCAAGACTGAATGAATGGGTAGAAAGAAGAAACGTCATTCCAGAAAATCAGGCGGGTTTCCGAAGGGGCCGATCGTGTGTGGATCTGATATTCACATTGACCACTCTAATACAACTTTCATTGAGGAAAAAGAGAGGAAAATTATATGTATTTTTTGTTGATTTGAGAAAAGCATTTGACACAGTTCCTCACTCATTACTCTGGAAGAAATTAACCAATCTGGGCGTGAGCTATCAATTTAGACATGCAATTAGAAATTACTACGAACAGGCGACTGTGGCAGTCAGATGGAGGGGATCAATTACAGAAAATATTAAGATACATTCGGGCGTTTTACAAGGAGAGCCACTATCGCCATTACTTTTTATATTATTCATGACGGACCTGATTAAAATGTATGACAACTCAGATCTGACGAGTGTATACCTTCCGGAATTTGGTGATGTTCACCTGCTGAGGTATGCAGATGATATTGCTATTATAGGGGAGTCGAGGATAAACCTCCAAAAAAATATTAATATATTGAAAGAATATCTTGGTGAGAACTATGTGACACTGAACGAGTCCAAATCGAAGGTTATGGTATTTCGCAATGGTGGTAAACCCTCAAGAGAAGATAGATGGTACTGGAATGGTAAACCTCTGATGGTAACAAGAAGATATAATTACTTGGGATACCCTCTGGTCAGTACAACTAAAACCACTCAAGCCGCAAACTTTTTCAAAGGAAAAGCACTTGCGGCAATAAATGCTACAACCCCAATATTGGCAAAATCAAAAATTAATTCATTAAACTCTGCAATGAAACTGTTTGACTCTATTGTGATGGCTGTTTTGATGTATGCTGCTCTAATTTGGGCAACAGAGTATAAAGATTTATTAGACCATATACAAGATACATTTTTTCGTAGGTTTTTGAATTTGCCTAGATATACACCAGGATACATAATAAGACCAGAAACAGGCCGCGTCTCATTAATAATAACAGCTCTGAAATTTACCTTGAAATATTGGCTGAGGGTGCTGAGTATGGATACAAATAGACTGCCTCGAATATGTTTAACTAGAATGAGGCAGTTATCCTGTGCTACAGGTGCGCCCATCGGTTTTATAAAACAATTAAGCAATTTACTTAATAATAACGGATCCTCGTGGCTTACTTATTGTAATGATCCTGATTCACTAAGGAATGCTATCCCTGGAATATTAAGAACTGCGATAGAGCAAACAATACAAAACGACTTAACAAGAATAACCCAATCAAAGTTATATTCCCACTATAGAGACATATATACAACGTTTACCACCGAAGAATACTTCTTAAGTGAACTCCCTTTTCCTATCATCAGATTAATTGCACAATTTAGAACCCTTTCAATTTTTTTCAGAGAACACCATTTGATTTTATTGAGGCGTGAAGACCTGAAATGCACTTTCTGTGGATCAGGAATAACAACGGAGATGTTGCACTACTTATTTGACTGTGCTGCTCTGTCTGAGGAAAGACGAAAACTAAATGATAAAACGGGGCAACTTTGTCCTTCATTTCCGGCACTGATTAATGAAATATCAAAGAATAGGTATATAGCGATGGCGATATTTGGATTCCACAAGACTATATCCCGGAAAAAGGCCTCACAGTGTTCTCCCTATCCCTTGTGAACTGGCGAATCCTGTATAGGGCGAGAGGCCCTAAATAAAGGCTTTTTGTTGTTGTTGTAATGAGATGTTGGACTCTGTCCGCGACGACCCAAATTTGCTCCAGAGGGTCATAACTGGTGACGAAGCGTGGGTTTATGGTTATGACGTGGAAACCAAACCTCAATCATCTCAATGGAAGCTGCCGCACGAACCAAGACCGAAAAAAGCGCGCCAAGTTCGGTCGAATGTGAAAGTTTTGCTGACAGTTTTCTTCGATTGCAGGGGCGTGGTGCATCATGAGTTCTTGCCACAGGGTAGAACGGTCAATAAGGAATATTACCTGCAAGTTATGCGCAATTTGTGCGAAGCAATCCGCCAGAAACGCCCGGATTTGAGGAAGAACAAAAATTGGCTTTTGCACCACGATAACGCCCCTGCTCACACATCGTTGCTTGTGCGCGACTTTTTGGCCAAAAACAACACACTAATGATGCCGCAGCCACCGTATTCCCCAGATCTGGCCCCCTGTGACTTTTTCTTGTCCCCTAAACTGAAGAGGCCCATGAAAGGACCACGTTACGCTACGCTTGACGAGATAAAGACGGCATCGAAGGAGGAGATGAAAAAGATTTTTTTTTTTATGATTTTTTGAACTGCTTCGAAGATTGAAAAAAACCGTTGGCACAAGTGTATAATATCTCATGGGGATTACTTTGAAGGAGACAAAATAGGTATTCATGAATAAATAAATATTTTTTGAAAAAACACAAAAGTCGCGATACTTTTTGAACACACATAATAAGCAGAGTCGTCCAATACAGTATTTGAGCTCTAAGAAGCAGTCTTGAAGATTAAATTGGCGAAACCGCTGGGTAGGCTCACTACTGATGTGAGCCCTCCCAATATATTTACATCGCAGTGAGGACAGTAGAAGTTTGTTTTATGTATAAAAGAAACATTAATGCATTAATTTCTTATATATAGAAATGGGGCGTTATTGCTATACAAGTATTGTATTAATATAACATGGAGTTGAAATGAATCAAAGATAAAATAGCACTTAGAGCATTCTCCAGGAATATATATTCTGTAGTGTCTAGAACGTTCCCCAGTCAATTCTCTGCCAGTTTGCAGGAAGAAGTTATTTCACATTCCCAAATTTAGTTGTAACTTGGTTTGAATAACATATTGAAACTTGCTCCCTGCCCGCTTTTTCTTTTGTAAATATATAGCTAACAACACTTCAAGCTTTGCCGAATTCTGTCCAGCGATAAAGTTACTACATACATAGATACAAACATAATACATAGATATATATGCCATATTTGATCCATATCTATACTTTTTTAGGTATAGAATTGGTCTCTATAAGCAAAATTATTTGTAAAACGAATGCAATTACAGAAGCTTCTTTCCATAGTTTCGTTAAACACCATTACCATCTGATGGGCCTATCAACCCAACCCAAATCTTTTTCACCTTCAGCTAACTAATTGTATAAACTCGTCCTTTTATTTTTAAAAATAGCATTAAATACTTCTATCTTCAAAATCAATATTTATAATTAATGTGGAAGTTTATGGATCTTATAACATAAAGGATGGTTGAGATAGAATTCTTATTTTATTCTTCTTGAGGTCATGGTCAATCCTTCCAAAACCCAAGTTTTAATTACGAGATGGTACTGCACACAGACATCACATTTATGTATAAGAGTTAACACTTCCACTCTACTACTAAAGGATAAAAAACATAAAAATGTTCTTGCTGCGATCAGATATCAACTGGTAACTTTCATGAGACATTCAATATTGTTATGTAGAAAATTAGGAAAGACAAACCTCAGACACAGCAATTTATTTAATGTATAAAGACACAAGTATAATTTATAAAATTCCAGAGATGTAAAAAGGAAAGTTTAAAGAGTAGCAAAATATATTGGAGATAAAATTGCAGATCTGTAAATTAAATAATTAATATTTTAATGTATAGCTCCTTACCTATGGGATCTGTGACCCGCACTTTGCAAATCTTATTACTACCGACATGGAGCTATCGTGCTTCTGTAAAGGATTTACTCGGAGTCTTGGACGTTTTTCCCTAGTAGATTTGCGTTCTTTTTCTTGCGGCGTAAATAGCCGTTTTATAGTCTATATGAACATTGTATTCTTGGAGAAAAGACTTTAACATGGCGGTGGAATCCTGTAGTCAGTCGTGCTAAATGTAGTTCACAGCACCCATGACATTAAGATCTGCTCACCAATCTTCAGTTTATTGAGAATTTGCTGACATCAATATTTTTCTGGTTAATCTATTTTATGAATAGGCGAAAAATAAATAATTTTGAAATGGGCAAAAAAACATTTCTGTATCGAAATATCTTATTTTCCTTTTCACTTTTTGATTGAAATGAAAAGGAATTTAAAAAAAGAACCAATTCATTATACAGTGGACCCTCGGTTTACGAGCACCTTGGAGTACGAGCTTTTCGCAGTACGAGCAAAATATTTTGAAAAATTTTACCTCGGATTACGAGTGAAATTTCGCATTACGAGCAACTCGTGATGGTTGCCCGTAATCGTGATGGATGAACATTCACTGGGATCCCTCCCTTCAGATCAGATTCGGGAAATATGTAAAATGTGGGAAACTGTGCAATTGTTCGTAGCAAGAAGAATTGCCCGAGTTTCAATTATTAAAAATAAGAAATTAGTTTCGCACTACGAGCGTTTTGGAGTACGAGCATGGCTCTGGAACGGATTATGCCCGCAAACCGAGGGTCCACTGTATAACTCATTTAAGGCGTGTGTATTTGTAATATAGAGATACAAAATAGTTATTTCAAACTGTTAACACTTTCTGTGATACCTGATCAATATGTTTATGTTGTATCTTATATTATATAATGTATGATATCTTGTATAATGTAGGAAATTTCTAGTACTATAATTTAAGCTCGTGAAGGAAGCAGATCTAGAAAACATTAGCTCTAGGAACAAGGCAAATATCCTTGACAATTTTATATCCTATATATAGAACCCTGACAGATTGACTACTACAGCAATATATCACAACCAAGGAAGCCGACTACAAGTCCACCCCCAGTATAACCCTTCTGCGGACTACCTTTGCTTATATAGATAAAGTCATCAGCACGAACTCACAAAATCTAGCATAAGCTCCCATCTACCAACTTGAGCTTTCAGATCGCCGAATGCCCATCGCAGGAAGACGTGCTGGCCCAGCCCCAGCTTCTTGGACCGTGTCGGACGCCAGGTGCCAGCCAGCGCATGACTCACCGCGTCAAATGTCCAGAGACTTAATTCCTCACATCACTACATACAACTTAACCCCTTTCAAAGTAATAATTTTATTCCCCTGTTTTGTCACCCGTTGTAATTTACTGTAGTTGTCGAAACTTTATTTTAAAAATCGTTTTTAGATGTTGATGAAACTCTGGCCATCGTATCCACGCTAGATTTTCCAATTGGCTGCAAATATTGCAAGTTTATCTGGATACTATTCTGATAGATTTCATAGACGATAGAAAGATAAATTTGGTCTTAACAGAATTCAATGTTGGCGAGAGAATTATGATATTCCTCCTCCTCAGCAGAATTGTAGTCACATTAGTGTGTTCCTTGAAGTTGGAAGTTACACGTGGTCTGGTGGACTACCCTCGTGGTGAGGTACACATCCAGCTACACCGTATGTTGGTCACAACCTAAGGTCTTTCTTTACACATAAAGAAAAATTCTGTGCATTTACTTTCTTTACACATAAAGAAACATTCTGTGCATTTACTTTCTTTACACATATAGAAACATTCTGTGCATTTACTTTCTTTACACATATAGAAACATTCTGTGCATTTACTTTCTTTACACATATAGAAACATTCTGTGCATTTACTTTCTTTACACGAATAAATATATCCGGTGCATTTACTTTCTTTACAAATGTAGACACATTGGTGCATTTACTTTCTTTACACGAATAAATATATCCGGTGCATTTACTTTCTTTACAAATGTAGACACATTGGTGCATTTACTTTCTTTACACGAATAAATATATCCGGTGCATTTACTTTCTTTACACATATAGAAACATTCTGTGCATTTACTTTCTTTACACGTGTAGACACATCTGATGCATTTACTTTCTTTACAAATGTAGACACATTGGTGCATTTACTTTCTTTACACGAATAAATATATCCGGTGCATTTACTTTCTTTACGCGCATAGAAACATTCTGTGCATTTACTTTCTTTACACGTGTAGACACATCTGATGCATTTTCTTTCTTTAAAAATGTAGACACATTGGTGCATTTACTTTCTTTACACGAATAAATATATCCGGTGCATTTACTTTCTTTACACATATAGAAACATTCTGTGCATTTACTTTCTTTACACGTGTAGACACATCTAATGCATTTACTTTCTTTACAAATGTAGACACATTGGTGCATTTACTTTCTTTACACGAATAAATATATCCGGTGCATTTACTTTCTTTACACGAATAAATATATCCGGTGCATTTACTTTCTTTACGCGTATAGAAACATTCTGTGCATTTACTTTCTTTACACGTGTAGACACATCTGATGCATTTACTTTCTTTACAAATGTAGACACATTGGTGCATTTACTTTCTTTACACGAATAAATATATCCGGTGCATTTACTTTCTTTACACATATAGAAACATTCTGTGCATTTACTTTCTTTACACGTGTAGACACATCTGATGCATTTACTTTCTTTACAAATGTAGACACATTGGTGCATTTACTTTCTTTACACGAATAAATATATCCGGTGCATTTACTTTCTTTACGCGTATAGACACATTGGTAATTTTTTTTTTCTTTACAAATGTAGACACATTGGTGCATTTACTTTCTTTACGCGTATAGACACATTCGGTGCATTTACTTTCTTTACACGTATAGACACATTGGTGAATTTATTTTATTCTTATACATCCGGTATATCTTACCCATTGTAGATATCCAAGAAGTGGAGATGACAGTTACACTCTCAACATCGCGCCACAATCCACTTTTCAGGATAGATGAGCTGGAGCAGTGTCCGTGTGAATGACTTTATCACGTCAGCTACTTCGCGTGACCCCGGTGGTGGCCATTTTTCACCTAAATGGGCCGAGACGACTTATCTCTCTCCCCTCCTAACCTTGACTCGCTTTGTTTTCAATTTCTTCTCACTTTTGTTGCACGTGTTTTAGTTTACACACGTAATGCTTGTTAGAATAGTTGTGAAATAATATATTGGTCCACTTTATTAGATACCGCTCAAAAAGAGAAACCTAGTGATAATTGCAAAAATGAATAATATGTAAAGGTTATTCACATATTAAACAAAATGCTAACCCGGGATTCAATCCTGGTTCATGACTGTCGGGAATCGAGTGTGTTACCCACTCGTCCACCGACTTTTTTTCATAAAATAATATATGCGTGTGTGTATTTATAATCAGTAAAAATATATATTTTCTAATAGATAGGTGAATTTTTGTTGTTGTTGTTTTAAAGGTTCTAGAGAGAGTTTTTTTTTTAAATATAAATTAAATACGATTCCTGAATAAGTGTTTTGTGTAGCACATTTAATTAAAATGTCAGTTAAATATTAGAGACTGACCTAGCTACGGTGTTTTCATCTATCTTCTACTACGAGAGAATTGAGTTTCAATTTGCTTTTTCTTATAGATATATTTCTGCATCATGATTTATATATATATATTTTTTGTAAATAAAATTATAATATACATTATTTTTAAAATATTAAATTATTAAACTAAATTTTATTTTTGTTTATTATATTTTATATTTGGACAGAGAGTATAAGTATCACTTTATTGTTATTATTTCAATTATCATGAACTAGGTTGCTCTTGCTGAGCGGTACCTATTAATGTGATTTTGAACAAGGGAGCAATTTTTTCAGGAGCCACAGACTTGGGATCATCATCTACGAGGAAGACAATTAAATAAACTAAATAACTTGAGGAGATAAAAAAAAATATATTATTTTTTTATATGGCAACACGCTAGGAAAAAAAGTGTAAAACCTAGAAAATAGTAAATTAAGCTTAATGAACCCTCCAAACCTATACCTGGTGTAACAATATATTCCCTAATATATATGGGAATTTTGAAAGGAGGAAATTGATCTTTGCTTTTATAGAATATATTCCCTCTTATATTTATTCTTATATATTTGATCTCTGTTGTTCTTTGTGGCTCTCTTAAAGTAGACTCTCAAAGTTTGGTCGCAAAGTTACTAGGCTGTGTTAGTGTCAAGGTAGAGACGACCGCGAGATGTAGGTGAGTTCAAGTTTCCTAAGTTTCAGCTCCTTCTGCTCTTTGGTTGGTGTCAATCAGACATGGTCGTGTACCCACTGTACTGCCATTGTGACGGTTGGCGACTGTTCACACTGCAAGTACCTCACATACCAACATATGCATACACTGACACTCATGTATATGAACCAAAAGAAGATCTATCTGTTCTAAGAAGGAGGCTGCCCTACTTCAGGGTGGCTTATGACGGTTTAGGATTATTAGACGTCCCTTCAGTCGGAATCATCTGTTGTAAATATTTTCAAATTTTGTTTTTTATTTTTGTTCAATTTTAATACTTCGTTCTGACTCTTGATTCAGGTCAATAGACCTTTTAGCCGTCAAATTGTTTCTGTGTTTGAAAATGAATTATTACAAAGTATTATGTTTATCACCCCAATGCCGAATGATAGTTTTAAACAAGGTGCGTTGTTTTGATGAATTTTTGAAGAAATATGTGCCTCTTTTGGTGCTCTAATACCATCCTGCCACAACCTTATGTTATACATATATATTAAAAACAAAAAAGCATAACTTAACCAGGCTCATATGAGAATTTCTACACGCTTGTTCGGCGGTACATATACTAAAATTGGAGCGATACAGAGAAGATTAGCATGGCCCCTGCGCAAGGATGACACGCAAAATCGTGAAGCGTTCCATATGAGAATTTCTAGATGGCGGAGCGCCATCTAGTAGAGCAAAAATAAACTAAACGCTTATTTAACTTGTTCCGTGATATTTGGCCGACCCAATTTCTTGATAAACCAAGAGAAGTCAACCACGAACGCGTTTCGGGCTGTTGGCCATCGTGGTGCAGACTATACCTCTAAGACCAAAATTTGGTTCCAGAGAAATCAAGAAATGGGTATTTGAAGCCAAATTTGCGTGAATATGCTTTTCATTTAAAAACAAAAAAGGCATATCCTGACCAGGCTCACTTGAGCATTTATAGATAGCGGAGCGACTTGGTTGTTTTTAATATCAACACCCGACCTTTTATATATCCCTTTATATATAAAAGGTCAGTGTATGTATGTATGTATGTTTGCCGGCTATACACAATATACACAATACGTAACTAATCTGACTTGAATTGTAAAGGTTTATATAGTAGAATATGGAAAAACTTATAGGGAAAATTTCAGGTCTCTATTCCGAATATTCTTCGAGTTATTTGCAAATTTGCGTTGCAAATTTGTCCTTTCGCTCGCAAGCAGCGCCTCTAGCGGTGAAGATGGGAGGTAATAACAGCTGACCTAATGTACATGTAAAACGTGTTTTAACAGGACATAGAGAAAAATATGGAAGAGATATTTGTCGCATTGTTAGCCAAGAAAATTTGAAATTTACAGGTTCTGGGCAAAAATAGTTGTTTTTTAGTCAGAAAATGATGATTACAATATTGCTGTATCATGTTTGATTATCAGATACAAAATTATAACGGGAACACTTTCAAAAAGCAGAGACCACGGGTAAAGCCAGTTCATTTTTAGTATGCAAGAACAAAATTCTAACAGAAAAACATTCATTCGATCAGAAGACACAAAGCCAGATCATCTGTCTACTCGTATATCGCTTCTCAGACACAAAGTTTGGGGCGGGACGTTTCATAAGAGTGACATTCACGGCGCCAATTTATAATTGTAAATAATGGTATTTGAATAAAAACATGTATTCGGGTAAAACTCGGGCGTAGCCCGGGTCATTCGGCTAGTATATATATATATATAAAGGTCGTCTCTCCTGTCAAAAGCGGGTATTAAGACTTTTTCACTGATCTGGGTCCTCAAGTTGCGGAGAGGGTCAATAGAAGACGATTAGTTTTATCGTCTATTTTGTCATTATAAAAGAGACTTTTATAAGCATATATCAATCTCCTTCAGTAAAAATTCCATATATCACAATAGACTTTATAATGTGATATATTTAAAGTTGTCTCATCTAATTGATGGTCATAAACCTACATTAATATTCTTTTGGATTATAAATTATGAAGAATGCATACATATCATCAAAGATGTAAATCTATATAACTGTGCGTATAAAATGAACATGGTATAGGGTAATAGATAATGTAGAACTTAGAGTATAATCTCGCGCCCGCAGCCACATAAACCACATATAGTCCTCCTGTTGAAGTCGTTAGAATAAAATAGAAAAAGACACGTGTGTGGTGGATTCCATTTTCCCAAATTATATTGATTTTACTAAAAACTAACTTTCCCGTATACGCAGATTCATATACATATAGATTTATGGGTTAAAATTTCTTACAATATATTTTTATACTACGGGTCTCCTGTATCTGTGTATAGGAGAGAGAATCACTGCAGATATTCTATAACTGAGTGTAGCAGATATATTGCTGGCATTCTATAACAGTGTTGAAGATATACTGCGGACCTCATATAACTAAATGTAGAAGATTTATTGTTGACATTCTATTACTGAGTGTGGGAGATATACTGCGGACATTCTATAACTCAGTATAGAAGATATGTGGTGAACATTAAATAACTGAGTGTGAAAGATATACTCCATACACATTCTATAACTGAATTTAGAAGATGTACTTCGGAGAGACATATATCTTAGTCTAGAAGATATACTGCGGACATTCTATAACTTGGTATAGAAGATATGTGGTGAACATTAAATAACTGAGTGTGAAAGATATACTTCATACACATTCTATAACTGAATTTAGAAGATGTACTTCGGAAAGACATATATCTTAGTCTAGAAGATATACTGCGGACATTCTATAACTTGGTATAGAATATAAACTGCGGAGACATTCAATAACTGAGTATAGAAGATATGTGGTGAACATTATATAACTGAGTGTGAAAGAATTATTTCTGACATTCTATAACTGAGTGTGAAAGATATAATGCGGACATCATATAACCGAGTGTGGAAGATATACTGTGGAGAGACATTCTATAACTGAGTCTAGAAGATTATTTGTTGACATTCTATAACTGGATGTGAAGATAAACTGCGGACATTATATAACTGCTGATTTATTGCTGACACTTTTTAACTGAGTGTGGAAGATATTCTGAGGACATTAAACCTGAGTATTGGAGATTTATGGCTGAAATTCTATAACTGAATGTGGAAGATTAACTGCGGACATTATATAACTGAGTATAGAAGATTTATTGCTGACATTATATAACTGAGTGTGGAAGATATTCTGTTAAGAGACATTATATAACTGAGTATAGGAGATATACTGCAGACACTCTCTATAATGAGTATAGAAGATATGTGGTAGAAATTATAGAATTAATGTGAGAGATATACTGCATACACATTCTATAACTGATAATAGAAGATATGTAGTGAAAATTATATAACTGAGTATAGAAGATATACTGCGGAGATTATATAACTGAGTATAGAAGATATACTGCGGACATTATATAACTGAGTATAGACGATATACTGCGGAGATTATATAACTGATTATAGAAGATATACTGTGGACATTATATAACTGAGTATAGAAGATATACTGCGGAGATTATATAACTGAGTATAGAAGAAATACTGCGGACATTCTATACTGAGTATAGAAGATATGTGGTGAAAATTATATAACTGAGTGGGAAAGATATATGCGGGCACATTCTATAACTGAGTTTAGAAGAAATGTCGTGGAAATTATATAACTGAGTATAAAAGAAATACTGCAGACACATTATATAACTGAGTATAGAAGATATACTGCGTACAATTTATAACTGAGTGTGAAATATATACTGTGAACACCTTCTATAACTGAGTTTAGAAGGTATGTTGTGGACATTATATAACTAAGTGTAGAAGATATACTGCGGACATTATATAACTGAGTATAGAAGATATATTGCGGATAGACATTATATAAAAAAGTGTAGAAGATATACTGCGGACATTATATAACTGAGTAGAGAAGATATACTGCGGACATTATATAACTGAGAATTGTATATATACTGCGGATAGACATTTTATAACTGAGTGTAGAAGATATACTGCGGATAGACATTATATAACTGAGTGTAGAAGATATACTGCGGATAAGCATTATATAACTGAGTGTAGAAGATATACTGCGGACATTATATAACTGAGAATAGTATATATACTGCGGATAGACATTATATAATTTAGTGTAGAAGATATACTGCGGATAGACATTATATAACTGAGTGTAGAAGATATACTTCGGAAATTATATAACTGAGAATAGAAGATATACTGCGGATAGACATTATAAAAATTAGTGTGGAAGATATACTGCGGACATTATATAACTGACAATAGAAGCTATACTGCGGATAGACATTATATAAATTAGTGTAGAAGATATACTGCGGACATTATATTACTGAGTATAGAAAATAAACTGCGGATAGACATTATATAACTGAGTATAGAAGATATAGGGATAGACATTATATAACTGTATGTGGAAGATATACTGCGGATAGACATTATATAACAGAGTTCAGAAGATATACTGCGGACATTATATAACTGAGAATAGAAGATATACGGATAAACATTATATAACTGTATGTGGAAGATATACTACGGATTGACATTATATAACAGAGTTTAGAAGATATACTGCGGACATTTAATAACTGAGCATAGAAGATATACTGCGGATAGACATTATATAACTGAGTGTAGATGATATACTGCGGACATTATATAACTGAGTATAGAAGATATATGGCGGATAGACATTATATAACTGAGTGTAGAAGATATACTGCGGACGTTATTAACTGAGTGTAGAAGATATACTGCGGATAGACATAATATAACTGAGTGTAGAAGATATACTGCGGATAGACATTATATAACTGAGTGTAGAAGATATGTGGTGGACATTATATAACTGAGTGTAGAAGATATACTGCGGATAGACATTATATAACTGAGTGTAGAAGATATGTGGTGGACATTATATAACTGAGTGTAGAAGATATACTGCGGATAGACTTTATATAACTGACTAATGAAGATATACTGAGGATAAACATTATATAACTGAACATAGAAGATATACTGCGGACATTATATAACTGAGAATAGAAGATATACTGCGGTTAGACATATATAAATTAGTGTGTAAGATATACTGCGGACATTATATTACTGAGTATTGAAAAAAAACTGCGGAGAGACATTCTATAACTGAGTTTAGAAGATATTGTGGACATTTTATAACTGAGTGTAAAAGATATACTGGGGATAGACATTATATAACTGAGTATAGAAGATATACTGCGGATAGACATTATATAACTGAGTGTAGAAGATATACTGCGGACATTATATAACTGAGAATAGTATATATACTGCGGATAGACATTATATAACTGAGTGTAGAAGATATACTGCGGATAGACATTATATAACTGAGTGTAGAAGATATACTGCGGATAAGCATTATATAACTGAGTGTAGAAGATATACTGCGGACATTATATAACTGAGAATAGTATATATACTGCGGATAGACATTATATAATTTAGTGTAGAAGATATACTGCGGATAGACATTATATAACTGAGTGTTGAAGATATACTTCGGAAATTATATAACTGAGAATAGAAGATATACTGCGGATAGACATTATAAAAATTAGTGTGGAAGATATACTGCGGACATTATATAACTGACAATAGAAGCTATACTGCGGATAGACATTATATAAATTAGTGTAGAAGATATACTGCGGACATTATATTACTGAGTATAGAAAATAAACTGCGGAGAGACATTCTACAACTGAGTTTAAAAGATATTGTTGACATTTTATAACTAAGTGTAAAATATATACTGGGGATAGACCTTATATAACTGAGTGTATAAAAGGCATTATATAATTAAGTGTACAAAAAATACTGCGAACATTCTAGGTTCAGAAGATAAATGCGAAACATATCTAACTGAGTCTATAATTTATAAAGCGGACATGTTTATTGAGTGAAGAGCGATAAAATATACGTAAAGTGTAATCTATATAAATTTGTGCTGGAGATATACTGCAGAAATGTAATCCCATTGTAGTAGATATTAATCGGTGATTTTAACCGAGTGTAGAAGATATGCCGTCGAGATTCTAAGAGAATAGAAGTGCGTACATTCTATATCTGAGTGTAGAAGAAATAATGCGGACACATTCATTTCCAACTTTGTGTGTAGAACACTGTGGACTGAGTGTGAAATAATAACTGCGGACATTCATACTGAATATATACTGCGGACAACAAAACACATTCTATATACAGAGTTAAGTCTTACTGATGACATTTAAAAAAGGTTCAAACTATATACTATTTATATTTTAAGAAACCCTCTGCCTTGATAATCGTTTTTTTGACTAAGAAAATTATTAAGTATAAGGGATATTAAAGTTATACAGATAAAGTTTATGTTTGGAATAACCTAAAATGTACTTTCGAATTGAAAGATCAAGAAATAATGTGGAATACTCAAATTATTTAGTTGTTTGAAATGTTAAATCCAATGTGTGACGAGTGTGTTGAGAATAAAGAAATGTCCAACTACATGACGAGGGCACCTATCCTTGATGTCTCCTTTTCTGTAAACAAATATTTAAAAATCGGCAAATATATAAAAAAAAAATCTACCAATACTTCACTTTGTCAACCCCCCATAACATTTTATTGAACAACGCAGCATCTCTCGCTGTTTACACATCGTTGACCTTTCATAAAGGGCAGAAAGTCAATGTTACCAAGTACATTAATCTATTCATTGATTTTTTAAAAACACAATAAAATTATTAATATATTTCATATTCTATTAACACAGTTTCTGTAATTGTAATGCTTAATAACATAAAGTGATTAGAACTACTATAGAATTTATTGTTCGCGGGATTTGGAAATATTTTGAATAATTTCCAACCAAACGAACTTCACAAGGCGCCACTGCAGCGCCTCTAGCGGCGGATATTTTTAGAGTCGCCCGATCGATCCCACCAACGTAGAAAACCTTTGACGTCATTGCTGGATCTTTGATGAAGGATTTTCATTAAAAACTGATCTGTTACACATTAATTAATAAACTTTCTCATGTTAATCTAAAATCACTAACGACATGTATTTGGAAGCCAAACGACTAAATCTTACCATAGGCTCGAGTCAAACGTTCGAGAAATGTCGACACGTGGCCGGCCGGCTGCTCCTCGCGTACATTGAACGAAATATTTTCTGTTGTTCTAGGTAGTGATTTGTAAAGTGAATGTGGTGTGGGGATGTCGCAGTTTCTGGTGGTGTGAACAATCCTTGTGGTACAGTGATGCTGCTAGGACAATCTCATGGTAAGAAATAGAACACATGTCAGCCCACAGAGCTGCTGTCTTCAGGTCTTTGTTGTTCCACCATAGTTCCCCAACTGGATGAGAGAAATAATTATATGGTACTTGTGATGGTGGTGTTCCAGGTGGGGTCAAACTTCCCAACAGCCGTCCCAGGACCTTCTGTCAGAAGAAGATTAAAAACAATATGAACGCCGTTTGATAATAATTGGGCTTTGTTGGAGGTGTCAACAGACTCTAGGATTGGATCTCACGTATTGAGATGACATCTCTTGTGAGAGATCGTTTAGCCTTGTGTCGACGCTGAGGACTGTACAATGTACAAGTTTGGTCGAACTCTAGATACCTGAACACATTGTTAGAGTAGCCTCGCCTCCACATCTGTCTATCTCCAAGTATGATCAGAGTAATCACACTGCGTGCAACCTCAGAATAGGTCCTAGTGCGTAGAGGTAAGGACTTCGCACAAATAAACCTTCGGAGTTCCATCCAATTATATGTAATAACGTTGCATACTTAGATGTTTAAGGTCACAAAAGTTTATAGAGTTTGTTGCTTTGTCTTGTCAACATACCTCCAGCGTGGTACCTTACTGAGGACCTTGGTATAGACAAGTGTTATAATGGTGTGGATTGTTGAAATCTTACAAGATACTTGTGGGAAGAGCTTAATCATATTTAGAAAACTAGTTAAGAAGCCCATTTGGAGCTGTTGGTAAAAACAAATGAAAATGGCTAATCAATTTTAGTCACACGTGTGAAATCCTAGTTTCATGCTATAGCGAACGTTTAAAATTATTTGAGATGAGAACATTAGACTAAAGATATAGCATTTTATTGCTATCTGGGCAGGCCTCTAGGGTACTAGTATTTTTTTTTTTCTTGATAATATTTCTATCTCTCTTTGGCTTTGATTTTTTTAATGACTGTTGACTAGAGGATGATATAAACGTTGTTAATTGTCAATTCTCTCCTTCATACAATGCGGGCTTTGAGGAAGGTGCAGCTGTTTAAACTCCGAGATTTTGGATGCTGGCAATACTGGACAACTTCACTGGGCAGGTTATAACATCTTGATGGGAGTAGTGGAACATCGGGAGAACATCTGGTGAATTCCAAATATTGAAATTGTGGATGAACAATGGAGTATTTTGAATGAATAGTTTTCACTAACGTTTATTTCTATATATATTCTCTTCTGTCTTGGTAGCATTGGTAACTGACAGTATTGACAAGGGAAGGAAATGAATGGCGTCGAAACAGCTCCTGACCAGAATATTGGAGCACTACTTACACACTACTGTAAAGTGTGGAAGACAACGTACACACACCCTCATTAATATTCTCAATTTTACTTCTGACGACGATGTACCGGGGAGTCTAGAGTATGCAAATCTGCTAGCCGGAGATGTGGAACATCAGAAGCAAAGGTAGAGAGAGAAACTGAACGCGCCATAGAGAGAATACATGTACAATAATGGGTAATAATTAGTATGGCCTTTCTGTCAGCATTTTTATAAATATTTTTCTCTCCATTTGAAACATAGAACGTTGGTTTTATTGTTAGAACAAACTCTTGGGCCTCTTTCATCTCCAACTTTAGAGAGAGGATGACCGTCCATAATTCACACGCTGGATGCACTGACAGCTTTATCAAGTATATCATTGTATTCTCGGCCATATTCTTCCAATAAGCAGAAAAGCTAGTATGGGTTAGAACAAAACAAAAACTTACTTTTCGAACCTATACAAAGCTCAGCCCTCCCAAGTACTGGCCGGGCTCAAGGTTTCTAAATTTTATTTAACGGACTTGTCCTTTCAACGTGAATTAGCGTGGGCTAAGTTTTAAGATAATCTTTCGGATGTTCTTCTACCCTACAATCATATAAATATTTTTTCTTCATTTGCAAAGACTCCGTGATAAATCCATGTATGATAAATTTCTTTTTTTTTCTTCTCCAATTTACCCAGACCAATCTATTCATTTGTATGATTATCTTAATTAAGTTTTCATTTTGTGTATATAAATTTCATATTACTTTTAAATGTGATTAGCTTTAAAATACTAATAACATCGCTTATTACTGGTAATATTACTATTATTCCTGCATGTACCCTACATTTCTTTGTGTTTGGAGAATCTGTATAAAACTGAAAGGTATTAATAAAGCTTTTTGATGTTGTTGTATAAATAAATATTATTTTTTTGTGCGTTTGCGTTTGAGTGTTACTCATAAGTTTCCACAATATTTAAACCCCATGGATGTAATTTTGGTACTATATTGAGATAGGTCTGGAAGGAATGACTGTCATAGTTTC
Source organism: Cordylochernes scorpioides (assembly GCA_030710605.1). Lineage (NCBI taxonomy): Eukaryota > Metazoa > Arthropoda > Arachnida > Pseudoscorpiones > Chernetidae > Cordylochernes > Cordylochernes scorpioides. Next base: position 112,134,645 of record CP092864.1, on the reverse strand, counting down.
GAGCTCTAAATATACAAATTATTCATATAATAGACGAAATTGTATATTTCCTTTCGAATGCAAACAAAAGGAGGAGCCGTTTCTATCACGTAACTGACTGCAGAGATGCCCGAATAGCCCTGTACGCCGCAGTAAAAAGAAGTCGGCAGAAAGCTGTTCTACCTCTATCAAATAGTTCAAATTTAAACCACTCGATATATGGTGTCGTCACTTTTATCTATACTTCAATTAACGGTTGTCATTTTATGTTTTTTAAGTAATTTATTTCCACCAAAAATCTTTTTGTGTTTTCATCGAGAAGCTTTAAGATCAATATTTGACCACCATATGTTATAATGAGCTTTATTATCATTAATGGTAATATATTAAGGGTGGCCTATAAATCCCGATTTTTTAAATTTTTTCATTAAACAAATAAAAGGGTTCGCGGGACTTATGGGACCACCCTGTGGATATCAGTAGTGTTACCATTACTCTCTCTCTCTCTACTGATATTAAAATATATTTCATACAATGTCTATATATATAAAAATGAATGTTTGTATGTTTGTTTGTTTGTTTGTATGTCCTGTATACAAATTCGCAGTAGTTCACTAATTCAAACCAAAATTTCCATACATAGGTAAAGAAATACGGGGAAGACGATAGGCTATTTTAAAAAATATATATAAATCAATTATTAAAACTATATATTCAAATTATTATACTTAGCTCGCGAGCAGAGCCTCTAGCGGTGAAGATGGGAGGTAATATCAGCTGACCTAATGTACATGTAAAGTTTGGAGCGGGACGTTTCACAAGAGTGACATCCACGGCGCCAATTTATAATTGTAACGAATAGTGTTTGAATAAAACATTTAATCGGGTAAACCCGGGCGTTGCCCGGGTCATTCGTCTAGTTTTTTATAAGAAAACCTATATTTAGGAAGATCCTGGGTCATTCTTCTCGTATATAACATAATACAATATAATGCTGCTTATTATTGTAGAAAGAAATTTGACAATTATACCGCAAATGTTTCTTTTGAACGAAAAATCGAAATTTATTTTAAGGAGAAATAATGATTATTTCTAACCTTAGTGATGAAGTAGTATAGGATGAATTGTGAAGAGTAATGATAAACGGAATTGATATGTTAGAAATGTAAGCATTAAAGCACGAATGTTTCTTTTAAACATAAAACAAACTTCTACTGTCTTTACTGCGATGAAAACATATTGGGAGTGCTTGGCTCATCAGTGGTGAACCCTCTTAGCGGTGTCACCAATTTAATCTACCAGACCGCTCTTTAGAGCTCTAATACTGTATTGGACAATTTTGCTTATATATACTGCAATGAAGGGTGGAATCTTAGAAATGGTATTCAAGAAAACTATGGACATAAGCTTTTAGGACAGAAGAATTACATTTAAATATTTGCAGTAAGTACAATAAGTACAAGGCCAGTTATTGACATATTAACTCAATAGTGATATATGAATTTATTTTAAAAACAGAGAATTTTTTATTCTTATAAAAATAATATTAATGCTATAGGTTGATTAACGATTAGATTGTTAAAGCAACATCTACTCATAATAAGACGCTCGAGAAGCTACCAATCTTAATAATGCAAAATGGAAAGAAAACATTGGCAGGGCCTGGCTCATCGCTGGGAAACCTTTCCAGTAGTTATATTTACAGACTGCTAGAATAGATTGTATTCATCAGGCTTATTTAGCTGGAGAATTCCGGGTGTAAAACAATTGCAATATTGATTTCCTAAAATGGGATAAATATGGAAAATGGCAAAGGTAAATCTAAATGGAAAAGTGAACAGTGAATTTTATTGAAAAATATTCGGTGGGTGTAAGTAACATCTGGTCTCAGGTCTTAATAACATAAAAATTAAAAGAATTTATATATAGAAAGAAATATTTCCTTAAAAAATAGACACTTGGCCAATTAAAGTTTTATTTTCTCAACGTCTCAACAAAATTCTTTTGTTCATTGCAACCCCAGAACAATTTTTAACGACTTGCCAAATGCTTTATTTTATTTCTCCCGACGAAGACAAAATATATCTGTTGAAACGTTGAGAAAATAAAACTTGATCTGGCCGAAGTGTCTTTTTTTAAAGAAATATGAAAGCCGGCCAGACAGAGTTTATCTTCAAAAGAATTATTGTTACAATTTTATCGATAGATGGCGTTTAAATTTATAAAATATTTTTTATCTTTATAAAGCACATATGTCAAAACTATAAAATTCATATTTTAGTTTATGGTAAAAGTACCTTCAAATATCTTTATATAAATTCCATGATTTATTGGCATTTGTGTAATTTCTCTTGATGTTTGAAAACTACTGTATTTAGCGAAATGAATATCATTCTATATCCGAACATATAATAGAAATCCTCCATAGCAGCAAGTTCTTCAAACAAAAATTGTAACGGTTCCAACAATTTCAGGTGTCACATGGAATGAGCCGTGAACGAGCACTTTCAATAGATATCCAAAAGAAAGCGAAGCAGACAGACAACAAGCTCATGAATAAACATGGCGGCGATGTCAAGGTCTGAATGAAATTGTAATCCCCGTTTTACTCTCGGATTTCTGCTCCTTAAGGTATTGGCCGAGGGTTCAACCGTTCCGTCTTAATCCCTGGTCACTTTCTTTCCTTTCTAACTCCTGAGTGGCCGCTTTCTGGGAGACCGCTTATAAACTATAACAAGTACTTCATTGACATCTCCAAATGTCAAGTTGTTTATTTTAGGGGGTCTCATTAAAATGATATCTTTTCAAACCCTTGTCGTAATTCTTACATTTTCCTGATAGGTACCTATTTTATAAAATTGTAAATGTACGGTTGTGTGTGTGTGTAGAGCGGTAAGGATAAATGGTACAGGTTCTTATCCCAAGTACATGTGGTACAGGCCAAGATAATCATGGTGGGTAGAAGTTGGCGACTGCTTTTATTGTAAAGTGTATCACATGTATACACATGTGAAAATCAGTTCGACAAATGGTAATGAGAATTGGTACAGGTATAAATAGTGTATAGATAGTGGCATTGCTAAAATACCCGGCCTACAGTTTTTAATAAAGTGTTTAAATGATCAAAATTGCATAACAAATACTTTTTACCAAATTGTTATATATTGCATTTAAATTTGATGTGCATGAAAATGTTTCTATCTTACAAAAAGCTGGTATATGTTCGGGAACCACCTAGCGACTTGCTAAAAAAATCAAAACAATCCAGAAGATGGTCACTAAGCCATTCTAAATATCGGCTGAAACTAACTAGCTCCAATTGTGAAATAAGCTTTTCTCTCTCTCTCAATTGAATATTTCAAAATTTTATTTTGAAAATGTGTTGTTTTAAAGAAACAGTTTGTTTACATGGCCAAGTATATCTACTGCTAGGGAACCATATATTTCTATAGTTGCCTTTAAGGGATGTTTGAAAAACGTTTTCTACTGAGAAATAAATGGTCCTCCTCTGTCTCTATGCGGAACCAAAATTTGGTATCGCGGCTTTAAGAATTCTGGAACACAGAGAAAGTCCTCCATCCAATTGGATGCGGCGCCGCGATACCAGGAGTCACGCACCTGTCGTGTCATCATCCATTACTCGTTGATTGGCGGATTTGGTGTCTGGGTAATTGATTGCTCCGGGCCACGTGTCTTCTTGGCCCTCCATTCACGTGTTTTCTTGGCCCTTCATTCATGTGTTATCTGGTCCATTGGCCCTCCATTCACGTGTCTTCTTGGACCTCCATTCACCTATTTTCTTGGCCCTTAATTCACGTGTTCTCTGGTCCATTGGCCCTCCATTCACGTATTTTCTTGGCCCTTCATTCACGTGTTCTATGGTCCATTGGTCCTCCATTCACGTACTTTCTTGGCCCTTCATTCACGTATTTTCTTGGCCCTTCATTCACGTGTTGTCTGGTTCATTGGCCCTCCATTCATGTGTCTTCTTGGCTCTCCATTCACATGTTTTCTTGGACCTCCATTCACGTGATGTCTGGTCCATTGGCCCTCCATTCACATGTTTTCTTGGACCTCCATTCTTGTGTTGTCTGGTCCATTGGCCCTTCATTGACGTAATGTCTGGTCCATTGGCCCTGCATTCACGTGTTTTTGGCCCTCCATTAACATGCTGTCTAATCCATTGGCCCTCCATTCACGCATTTTCTTGGACCTTATTCACGTATAGTCTGGCCCATTGGCTTTCAATTCTCGTGTCTTATTTGCCATCATTCGCGTGCTATCTGGCCCATTGGACCTTCATTAACGTGCTGTCTGGCGCATTGGCCCCCCATTCATGTGTTTTCTTGGCCTTCGATTCACGTGTTTTCTTATCCCTCAATTCACGTGCTTTTGTGGCCCTTCATTCACGTGCTTTCTGGAATTTTATTCATTATAAATATATTTCCCAGTGTTCTGAGTGTATTAAGGTAAAGCTTCTATGGTATTGATGGGGTATTTTATCACCGTGCATGAAGATCACGGATGATATATTGAATGGTATTTCTGCATAGACAATATAGTTTGGAGTTTATACCTACCGATTTACATTTCATTGAATTTAAAATAAAAAGGTTTCAAGTTTGTGCACCAAAATTTCACGATGATTCCGAGCTACAGATCGTATGGTTGCAAGGCAAGTATTAAAAAGAGAAACTTTTTAGGAAGGCAGAGATAGGTCGTCCAATAAAGATTAAATGATATTTTAAAATGCAGCGTGTCTAATGCGAGCAGATACAGAAAGGTCTAATACGGCATAGTTTTCGACGTTGTTTTCAGAATTATGGAATCAAGTTAAATGCTATTCAGAGACATGTGAGTGGACATCAAAGAACATATATAAAAATTACCTATCAATCCTTGAAGACATCACAATACTTCAGGATATTGAAGACAGTTGAGTGGACATCAAAGGGCTGACATTTACATTACTGCAAACAGTTGAGTGCACAGCAAATATCTGACATAATACAATATAATGCGGCTTATGATTGTAGAACGACGTTTGATAATTTTACCGCAAATGTTTCTTTTGAATGAAAAATCGCAATTTATTTTAAGGAGAAATAACAATCCTTAAAATAAATTACGATTTTTCATCCAAAAGAAACATTTGCGGTAAAATTGTCAAACATCTGACATATTCAAAGCAGTTGATAGACATCAAAGGGCTTACATATAAACTACTGCAAACAGTTGAGAGGACAGAAAACATCTGACATATTCAAAGCAGTTTATAGACATCAAAGGGCTTACATATAAACTACTGCAAACAGTTGAGAGGACAGAAAACATCTGACATATTCAAAGCAGTTGATAGACATCAAAGGGCTTACATATAAACTACTGCAAACAGTTGAGAGGACAGAAAACATCTGACATATTCAAAGCAGTTGATAGACATCAAAGGGCTTACATATAAACTACTGCAAACAGTTGAGGGGACAGAAAACATCTGACATATTTGAAACAGTTGAGTGGACATCAAAGGGCTTACATATAAAATAGTACAAACAGTTGAGTGGACAGAAAACATCTGACATATTGAAAGCAGTTGAGTGGACATCAAAGGGCTGACATATAAAATAGTACAAACAGTTGAGTGGACAGAAAACATCTGACATATTGGAAACAGTTGAGTGGACATCAAAGGGCTGACATATAAAATAGTACAAACAGTTGAGTGGACAGAAAACATCTGACATATTGGAAACAGTTGAGTGGACATCAAAGGGCTGACATATTGTGTAAAATTAGTATTTGAAGTTGATTCTCTGACTTTCAATAAGAACTCTCGGAAGACGACCTATGTATATAACTTGGAGCCATCAAGCTACAATCAAAGACTTGGCATATAAACTGTAAATCCCTGCTTCAAGACATCAACCAAACCGACTGACAGCGAACTACCAACGTTTGTCCTACCATCCAGCGGACTTCCAGTGTTTGACCCCAGCAACCAGCGGACCACCAGTTTAGAGACCAGCGGACCAGCAGTGTTTGACCCTAGCGACCAGTGGATCACCAGTTTAGAGACCAACGGACCACCAGTTGAGTGATCACCTGTGTTTGACCCTAGCGACCTACGGACCACCAGTCTAGCGACCACCAGTGTTTGACCCTAGCAACCAGCGGACCACCAGTGTTTGACCATAGCGACCAGCGGACCACCAGTGTTTGTCCATAGCGACCAGCGGACTACCAGTCAAGCGACCACCTGTGTTTGACCATAGCGACCAGCGGACCACCAGTGTTTGACCATAGCGACCAGCGGACTACCAGTCTAGCGACCAGCAGACCACCAGTGTTTGACCCTAGCGACCAGCGGACCACCAGTGTTTGTCCATAGCGACCAGCGGACTACCAGTCAAGCGACCACCTGTGTTTGACCATAGCGACCAGCGGACCACCAGTGTTTGACCATAGCGACCAGCGGACTACCAGTCTAGCGACCAACGGACCACCATTCTAGCGACCACCAGTGTTTGTCTCGACTGGCCAAGGACGACTTGGATGTAGATGGCGGCACCAAACTGACGCAACCTCCAGTGTTGCCAGATCCATTCCTCTGCTAAACTTTTCTCTGTGACAAACTTAAACGTGTAGATCTGGCTGGCAACGCTGCCTACTATATAGATGGTAAACAAAGCGCCATCACACAAACATATTAACCAAGCATTTATTCATACTTTATATGATTTTAAACATATATTCCTGCATTTTATTCGCAGTATTTATTTGATGTTTTATTTTGAAATATCATATCGTCTCTACCATTTTGTTATTATTTGTGACCAGGTGATTTAGGTTTCAAACAAGTTTATTATCGAGATATTTGCTTGAATTCATCCCGTAGCACGGGTTACTGTACTCTAAAATTACAATACTTTGTAAAGAGGGATGTTGGCAAGAACAGGTTAAAATGCCCGGCTCATAGAAACAACACATTCAATACCTATTTTTGAAAATTTATCTAAAGATATTTAGTGTGTTAATTTGGCAACTTTTTAGGATGCTCTTCAACAATTAAAACGTGTTTTCACATGTTAGCCCATTTCCCCACCATTTCCCGCTACAGCCTTATAGATTGTAAATGGTGCTCGATTCTTTTGGAATTCCCATCGACCTGTCGACCTTTGTCCTTGCAATTATAAGATCAATGTCAATATTTATCACAAATGTGTTATTGATATGCTAGATATGAAAATTCTAAACTATTATAGACGCGTATGATTCTTTTTTTTTTTAAATTAAACAATTTCTACTGCCCTTACTGCAATGGAAAAATTAATGGGAGGGCCTATAATAGTTTCGAATTTTCATAACAGCTGGCGCGCTAATGCATCATAATATGCTAAATATAGTATTTAATTGTTGTAAATTAGTAAAATGACTTGAAATCAACTAGGGACGAGTCACAATTATTGATAAGACTGTACGAGAACATATTTGGTATGCATTATACTATATACAGGCCATTACTAGATCTCCTCTAGTTCTTAGATTCGATTCACTAACTTGCTACCAACAACACTTGTCATGGTTTGTAACGTGATGCAGGGGAGGCTTGAGAAAGGATGTGCCTTAGCTTTGCCTCTGGTGATGAGACAGGATGCGGAGCAAGAAACTTCTATCGCGTCTTTTTAACCATTAAACTACGACTACCTTAAATTAACCAAAATATTTTAATTAAAAAACGTTTCTTACAAATCGTTTCGAAAGGCGATTACAGCTACCGAACTTAACCACAGGACATTCTGGCTGTGAATGTATGTTGAAACTGTGGTAGCTGAGAACCATCCACCACAGCCTTGAATCTCTCTAATCAACTTTATCCGTCACTAAGGTGGATAAAAACCGAATCACTCTTAGTATTAAACAAATATAAAAACAATAAATAACTATTAAAGATGCCATAAATACTGATTTCTCTCATAAATATGAATGACTTCATTTTCTTTGCCATCTAAATGGCATTAAGTAGTCTACAACTTGCGGATAATTGAAAAATTGTAAAAATATTTTATAAAGAAATAATTATAGAAGATATAATAAATATATGCTTGATGATATTTGAATAAGATCAATCATAACAAACTATAATATTTATCTTGATTTTAGCCAGTTTTTTGGCGAAGGAATGCGTGAAGACAAAGGAATTATCCTACCGGTTACAAAACACTGATATACAATTATTTGCCGTTTGAACTTTAAACTTGAAGGCTGTCATAGAGTAGCCAATATATTGAGAATTCAAATCACAAGTTTCGGTAAGTGCGAGTTTATAATTATAAAGTGAATCTTCGTTATATAACTAGCTATAGCAATCAGATGGTTGGGACGGTATCAAATTGGAGGTAGAACAGGAAATATTTGAGGGAAAAGTGATTTAAATGATAAATATATTTTGATAAATATCTAGTTAGCCTATACGTGACTGCCACATCAGCCTCACAGAGGTCGCCTGCAGAGGAAGCAAGAAGAGGCAGCAGTCAGCGATACATATTCTCTAGTGGAAATAAGCATTGTTAGTGTAAAGCTTTCGCAACATTAATGACGTAAATACAGGTGTCTTCTCAGTAAACACTGGGTCCAAGTGGGTAAATTAGAACAGTTTTATATAAATGAACAAAGAAAACTGACGTTTACTGGACATGTGATGCGCGGATCAGCAGTGGAGATATTGCTGACAGTGTTGGAGGGAAAACTCCAGGGGAAGAGATCTAGGGAAAGGAGACGACGGGGATACACAGACGATCTGAATGGACTGGACGACACACCACGAGGAGATGAATAGGATGGCGGAGGAAGTATGGATAGACCATGTGGCTCACCCTCAGTAGAAGAAGGCATTGAAGGAGGAGGAATAAAATAAACCCATTTTCACGAATTTGGCTTTATATTTTAAACATCTACAACCACAATGAGAAAGCGTAGCTCACCAGTGGTTAGACTTCTTATCTGTGTAGTCAGTTGGAAATCTACCATTTGCGCGCCATATATCTGTGATTTAAAGATATTTTTAATATATTTAATATATTTAGAGATATTTTTCAATTCAAAGTAGTTTCTTACTCTATATGAGCAGACCTGCCTAATACAATAGTTTAGCAGTCTAGTAGGTTAAATCTCTGGGAGGTTCAACTACTAATGAGCTAGGTCATTCCAATTTTGCAGGAGGGTTACGAAATTGTTTGATTTTTAAAAATCAAAATAGTACTAGATTTTAACTATTGTTTTGTTCGCTATGTGCTTAAATAGTGTCTCTATAGCACACATTTGAATATTTGTTCTTGCTGAGATTGGACAAACGATAATTAGGGGTTCGGTGGAAGGATGGTCTAAACTGTTGGTTTTCAACCGCTACGACCCGGGATCGAATCTTGCATTGGGCACTCTTTTTCTAATAAAATGTTCCAATGGCCGCCGATTCTTGAAAAAGTCCAACCCCACTAGCGAGTGTAAGTAACCAAACGGGGCTCTGGCACATTTGTAAGTGCAAAAGTCGAACTGCTTTTCACCGTGTAGACATGTGGTGCACTTACAGTAAAAGCAGTCGCCACTATGATTACCCACTATGATTATCATGGCCACGTGTACTAGGGATAATTTGAAAAACATACGATAATGTAGCTATAAAACACTAGATTAAGCCCAGATCTTCTCGGAATGGAGAAAGGGAGAGAGATCTGTTTTAAAATGGCGGTCTTCCTCGTGAACCTACCTTGGCTAGATAGGTACCATTCTATGGTAGTTAAATGTCTCGTTGATTCCATGACGTGGTATTGTAATGAATGGAGATACATAACGAGGCGAAGACCCAATTGAAAGAATAGATTTCCGCGTGGTATGACAGGTGTCCGGCACTTGTCGCCATCCTGGGGGGAAGAGTGATAATCGAGGAAACGATTTTAAAAAGCCATTTCAATATTTAAAAAAATTATTTCATTCAAATTTACCTTAACATATGATTTCTAGAACAATAAAAATATATCGACATTTGTGTTTCCATAAAATTATTTTTTTTTATCCAGTTATTTATATTTTTTATTTCTTACCAAGCCTTTAAACTATGGTTCTAGAGAGGCTTCCGATATAATACGTTTTTCCTTAGACTTTTTGGGTAGTCCAAATGAACAAAAATTCAAAGTGATTCTGCAGTGATCATAGAATATGCACTTGCAGAAATTCTGTTTCCATTTATTAATGAGCCATGTAATTCAGGGATGACCTCGAAAGGCTCAGAGTCTTGATATAACCATAATTCTCTGGTCTCTAGTATTTCTCTCTGATAATATTCTAAATTTTAATTTTCACTTTATTTCTTTTTTTTTTTTTGTTGCAAATTTGAAGCTTTTCTTATGAGTCAAAACTAACGACAAACACATGAAAACATTCCAAAATCATATCTATTATTTCTCTCTGATAATATTATAAATTTCAATTTTAACTTTATTCTTTTTTTTTTTTTTGCGAATTTGAAGCTTCACTTTTGAGCCAAAACTAACGACAACCATACGAAACCTCTCCTAGCCTTGGAGGCTCCAGTCTTCCACGTCGTTAAAGTCGTTTTTAACCTAATATATCACACATGAGCGCTTAAATCCACACTCACATATTTAAATAAATCAAAGCCCATCAAATGAAACAATGTGCTGCTAATTTTTCCTGGCCTAACGATTCTCATGGAGCTTTCAACAGTTTGTTTCCCTTTCATTAATCTTTTTGCGATAAAAAAAAAAAAAAACGTGATTTTGTGAATTTTTATCTTATTTTTTAGAGGGTCGAATATCTTTTAATAATTTCACTAACAGTAGATTGTAAAATATAATTAATAATTCTGTGGCATTTATTTACAATAAAATGTCTTCTTTGGTGACGTATCGACGCATTTGCTGGACCGTAGTTGTCAAATATTTCACAAGTTTCTTCCTTTTTTTCTTATTTAAGAACGATTCTGCTGAACCATTGAAAACTTATTTATTTTCCTTATTATATGAATTTTTGAGAGTTTGATAATATTAGTATCTTTAAAGTATATTTTAATTATCTGAGAATAAGGGAATTCTTTTTCAGAAAGATTAAAATTGTAACCTTTGACAGATTTGGATATTTTTTCGCAATGATATATTTTTAAAAATATATATTTATATGCTAAAAATGAGAGATTCAAAATGGCCTTTAAATATATATTTAAAGTATTGTCACCTCGACGCGCACTGTTCATGTTCTATAACGTTTCAAAATCGTATTTTAAAAAGTAATTCAAACTTTGTAGTTGTAGAGAATAATTTTCTATGTGTAAATATAGGATACTATATTTGTTATTTTCCCTATTTATATCTTTAAACTATATATTTGATGTATGTATTTTGATTTTTAATGATTAGTGAGAGGACAAAATAAATGCTGTAACGTCGAGCAAAACAATTCTGGTATGAAATCTTTATTAATTAAATATTTTCGAATATATTTCCGAATTCGAGTCAAGAGAGATGACACTAAAGGTCTTGAAGATCAATAACTTCAAGGTCTCTAGTATCATTCTGGGCTCGAAAATCATACACTTTGGTTAGTATCCCGTAAAACCATAATTTCTCTCTATCTAGTATCATCTCTTCACTCGTATCTTGACCAGTGTCCCACTAAATGTGTTTTAAAACCAACCCATCGCGGTAGCTGAAGCAACAAAGCTGCAACTTCCTTCCACCAAGTCACTGAGTTTCATTTCACCAACTTTTCTGACACCGTGGTGTCCATTGGCACTTACCTCAGTCATTACTCATTGCTATAACGCAGTAATATACACACATAATCCTCTACAATTTTAATATTAATACCGCATCAACTAATTATATACTTTAACTCCCGACCTTTCCTATCACTCTCTTCTTTCCCCTGAAGAGAATCACTGAAACGCCGGGAGTTTAAATAAACTATTGGTTGATGTGGCTGTGTTTTTCTCCTAAATCAACTTCCAACAGGCAAATGATCTTCAAATCTAATTATATAGTCTTTTTATTTTTCCCTACATGTACATAGCTCGGCCAGCTCGGACTTTGTGTACATTGGAAACAATGAGCGGGAGATTGCTGTTGCTTGTGTAACATAGATGGATAGAGTGATGTTTAAAACTAGTGAAAATATCGAGAAGGCGAATGTAGTTCGATTAGATACGAAAATAAATTTAAACAAAGCAATCAGCTCTAAGAAGACATTCACTCAAAAAGGGTTTATATCTGTCCAATTACCAGCTTACATATTTGCATATGTAGCCAGGATATAAAAAGGTAAAACATCAAATAAATTGAAACCTTGTGTTATTTCTAGAGAAACGTTACGCTATACTCCTAAATGATAGCTGGGTTTGTTGCGTTTTGATTTCCATTTACAGATCAAATTGTCCTGTTGTTGTTGCTTATTCCTTCAATATGATCTTGCATATCGCTGTAATGATCTGACGGCATATTAAACCATAAATTGGCGATATCGAGGAGACTTGAGTTCTTCCCATTGTTGACGATGCAACCACGTAGCGACCAAAATACGAAATAAAAAGTAATTTGATGAAATACCTAAGAACCGACTGTGAGAATCCTGACAACCAAGCGCCAATAAAACTCACACCAATTACTAATAAATCACACTAAATTCTATCTCCAAAGAGGTGACCGAAAATAAGAGTTGGGGGCAGAGTTAGTTGAATGTAGTTTTGTAGACTCTGTGGCGCCATCTGTAGTCGTTCCTCTGGTTTCTCGCTATCAAGCTAAATACGACGGTCAAACAAATCTGATAGATTCGATGTGTGTGTAGATAGATAATAATGTACCTCAGTAGATACCCTACTGAAGTGAATGTAGTTAAACCAGAATTAATAGATGTCAAGTAGGAATTGACGGTTGAGAGATCCCCCTCCGGGAGTGTTGTGGACGAGAGGTGGCGTTGGGTCCGAGGCGGGAAAAAAATTGAGCAGAAGACAGCGAGCAGAGAGAGAACGAGCAGCAGACGATGGAGGGCAGGTGAACGCCAGGCCGCCTCCTATTGGTTAGATAGTTGGCTGACGTCACGAGCCGAGCAAGCGCCACCACTAGCTCAGCTGTCGATGGAATGGGAGTGTGTCTTGCAGAGCGCCTCTTTGCCATTTTTCTAAAGGTGAGTTTTTGTTGTTATTCCTTGCTTTTTTATTGATGAATTGAACAATCACGTGTCTGGTCGATGCATGCTGGTCTTGTCTTCTACCTTTTTTACAATATTTCTTCGATAGACTGCAGGCATTTCAACTTTTGGTTCTCCAGCCTCACGAGCTCTGTCTTGACACTGTAAAGAGGTTCCACAGACCTTTCGAACACCCGACTCACACCTCACAGCATGTCGAATTTTCAAAATTTATAGCATGGCTGGTATAATGTCCAAGTTGATGTTTCCAATTGTTCACCAAATTCTATGCATATACTCAACTTCCATCTTAAACACCATTATTTTTTTCCCCTCTGATTTTTCAATACAATATATTTTTATCATGACAAAGTGACAGTTCAGGAAATTTTGTTCCAAATTGACAGACAAACTCACTTTCTGACAAGTTCCTCACAAATATGTCATAGAATGCTCCAATCGAGCGAATTTTTGTATTTTTATAAATTGCATTATTTAAAAAAAAAAAAAAGGTATCATTGCATGGTGCCAATAACGACCATTTTCCTCTGTAGTTTCTCTCTCTCTCATTACATTAAAAAAAAAAAAAACATTATATCCTGCGTATCAAATACCAATAGCAAATTCAACTTTTTAAATTTTGGCTTTTAAAAACCATTTGTATATTGACCACCACAGGCAGCGTCCACATCGTACACTGTGTCTTAATGTCGAGCAAATATCTCCACAACGTCAGTTGAAGCTAAGCGACAGAATGCATAAGTGGTTTTGTGTTCAAAAAGCAGCATGTGCCAGAAATTAGCGTATGCTTTATATTTTTGAAACAAGATTGGGCTCCCCGGTGACTGCTGCCATCTCGCGGCGGTGGCGGGAACTAGAGGCCTATTGCCCAACCAAACAGGCTCTAGAGGCCAGGTATAGGTGGCGTAGGTTTTCCTTGTACCTGCCTGCCTCCCATCCACTTCTATTCCCTCTTCGCCTTTTTCCCCCTTTGATAAAAAAAAAAAAGGATATTCGCACCCAAAAACGTTCTTATTTCAAATTATTCATTGGAAAATATATTTTAAAATCGAGTAATATCTATAATGATAAACTATAAATTTTATATTTAATTTTGGAATTTAGTTCTTTTGACTGGTGGACTGACCTATTGGATAAAGATCACCAAGAGTATTCCCGTTCTAGTGTGATGGCATTACAGTGTCTTCTGCATACATCACATTATTCTAACAGCGCAGTATTCTTTCTAACATAGCTGTATTCTCACACCGCAGTGTTCTTTCTAACATCGCAGGATTCTAACATTGCAGTATAGTTGCCATTGCAGTATTTGCAACATTTAAAATGGTTCGGTCATTTACAATATTCTAATTACGTACTAATCACCTAGGGTAGAAATTTATCAATATTTTAAATTTCTTTCTGTGTTCACTCTTTCTCTTTGAGATTGATATTGGAACACTTTCATTGACATCTAGTTAATAATACATTTTAAATAAAAATAATGGGAATTTACAATGATTTGTGAGTGAGGAAGGCTCCACCATCTTGATAGGGTTCTCCTCCAGACCACCAGAAGGTCTTCTTGGACACTCCGCATCTCCAGGGCCAGGAAATGCTTATATATATATCTCTCTCTCTCTTTGAGTTTTTGAGATTATTTTTTATCACGTCGAGGCAAATATAATGTTTACAATAATTATTGTCACCATGTATTGACATGCTCACATCACATTTCAATCGTTTACTTGTATCCTGTTTGGAAACCGGTAGAAGAAAAGTAAATCTAAACAAGAAACCAAGAGTATTATGGTGTTACAAGCACGCTGTGAGTGACAACCTTTCTAAACGTGAGGAACAAATCTTGAGAGGAGGCAGCATCCTGGAAGCCAATGTTGGCAGTATTGGGACGTGCGAGCTTCTTCAATATTTCTTCGGGGGCTAGAGGAATCGAATGGCCTGTCTGTTAGAATTGTCGCCCACCTTATATGCCCACTTTATAACGCTTCGAAAAAATGTACCCTGGTTAGAAAGTCTAATCCCACCAGTGTAAGTAACGGGGCTCTGACACAATATAAGTGGAAAACCCAAACTGCTCAACTACATGTGTAGACACGCACTTACAGCAAGCTGTCAATGTGATTCTCCTATCCCGTACCGCGTGTACTTGGGCTAAGTAGTAGCAAGCACCATTCTTTGTCTGCATTATCGGGAAGCACTACATCAAATCACGAATAATAATCTTGAAAAACGCTTATATACAACTTTATTTTACTGTTTTAGAGAGATTTTATGTTCCTTTAGAACAGAAGTGTTCTGATAACAGGCCTTGTATCAAGGCGTGCCTCTAGATGAAGATTTTACGCAATAAGTTTGTTAGATATAAAACTTGCACTCACGATAGAATTGGGGTAAATGACTTATGATTTTGAGCCAGTCGACAGCTTTCTCTAAATCTAATTGGTGGTGGAAAACAGAGCTTCTCTTGCACGATGATTGTACCATATCGCATGTGTCGTGTCGGAATCCTCTGATGGCGTACTTCCCCAGGATAGTGTGTCTGTTTGCTTCCATTCCAGTCAGTACTCACCTTCCATCCATACTTGCCCGCCATGGTCGTACTTTCCCCGCCGCCCGGGGCAATGGGAATTCTACATCCATCCAGCCACTACTTGCCGTCCATTCACGCGACAAGATCGCCGCCGACCAATTAAATCCAATTATGACATCGGAGATCGTCCAGTGGTGCTTGCGGCTTCTTTATCGCTCCATTTACTGGTCGTAAACTACGCGGGCAGATTGCTCTTAAATACCTCCCATGTCTTCTGCCGTCACTTCACTTACGGATCGCTTTAACCACTTTATACACCTCCACACTTAACTCCAATAGACATATACCCAATCTCTTAATTAACTCCTGTAGAGCTGGCAGATCGCTCTTGAATATCTACCAAGCTTTCACTTAACTCCTACCGACTTTATAGGTTTTATCCAACATTCACCACACGCATCAAGCTACAAATATTTTTAACAAAATAACAATTTCAAGACATTTTTATTTGTAGGGTCTTCCTAATTGCCTTCAAACATTTGATTAATAAGAAGTTTCAAACAATCATAAGACGCTTGAATTCAAATAACAAAACATTAAAAAAGTGTTAACCATTTATTCAGCATTTATTTGATATGTGATTTGAAAATTAAAATCAGAATAATAATAAGCACTTGTCTCTCTCTCTTCACCTGCGCAATATCAGGACATCAATATCACATCGATAGTAAAAACTCTTATATAACACTTATATATTATAACGTTATTTCCCTGTTTTAGTGAGATTTTATGGTCTCTTAGAGCAGCCATGTTCTGATAACAGGCCTTGTATCAAGGCATGCCTCTAGATAAAGATTTTGCATAATGATTTTACTTACTTTTCGTGAATTAAACAAAGTGGGAAAAACAATATTTCAAAAATGAAATGTTTGGCGCATCTAGAAAGTCCTCCAATGATCAATCAGACATACATTTGCACTCACTTCAAAAAGCTAATGGAGTTATTCTACGACAAGACGGTTACTATTACCAATCTTGTGGTTTCGAACTTTAATACATCTAACAACATGTCGCTCATTGCCCTTTACAATTAGCATGGACCTCTAGGAATTAGCACCTTTCATGTTAGGCATAAACACGCGTTCTTAAAGAAGTCGTTCCATTCTCCCCATAGGAAAGTCTTAATATATAGTTCCCGGTCAGTTCCATGTAACATGGGGTTATCGGCTTCTTTCCTTTGAGGATTATTTTTCCTTTAGGATCCTCCGAATGGAAGTGGTAGATGCTGTAGGGAACTGATAATTTTTCACTGTAGATATATCTGTAAACACCTGTTGGTCATCAAGAACAATGCGACAACCTGACGACGGTACATCAGAAATGATACGGCTACCTAACTGTACATCAGGGACGATACGGCTACCTGACAGTACATCAGGGATGATGAAACCACCTGACTTTACATCAAGGACGATGAAAGCATCTGATGGTACATCAGGGACGATGAAACTACCTGATGGTACATCAGGGATAATGAAACCACCTGACTGTACATCAGGGATGATGAAACCACCTGACTGTACATCAGGGATGATAGGCTACCTGACTGTACATCAGGGATGATACGGATACCTGACGGTACATCAGGGATGATGAAACCACCTGACGGTACATCAGGGTTGATACGACTACCTGACGGTACATTAGGGATTATGAAACGGCTACCTGCAGGTACATCAGGGATAATGAAACCACCTAACGGTACATCAGGGATGATAAACTACCTGACTGTACATCAGGGATGATACGGCTACCTGACGGTACATTAGGGATTATGAAACGGCTACCTGCAGGTACATCAGGGATAATGAAACTACCTGACTGTACATCATGGATGATACGGCTACCTGACGGTACATCAGGGATTATGAAACCACCTGACTGTACATCAGGGATTATGAAACCACCTGACGGTACATTAGGGATTATGAAACGGCTACCTGACGGTACATCAGGGATTATGAAACCACCTGACTGTACATCAGGGATTATGAAACCACCTGACGGTACATCAGGGATTATGAAACCACCTGACTGTACATCAGGGATGATACGGCTACCTGACGGTACATCAGGGATTATGAAACCACCTGACTGTACATCAGGGATGATACGGCTACCTGACGGTACATCAGGGATTATGAAACCACCTGACTGTACATCAGGGATGATACGGCTACCTGACGGTACATCAGGGATTATGAAACCACCTGACTGTACATCAGGGATGATACGGCTACCTGACGGTACATCAGGGATGATACGGCTACCTGACGGTACATCAGGGATTATGAAACCACCTGACTGTACATCAGGGATGATACGGCTACCTGACGGTCCACCAAGAATGATGAAGCCATCCAAAGGTACATCAGGAACGAGATCTGTTCGCTAAAGAAGTATCTGAGAGTTGCTGGCATTCCGCCCCGGGTCGCGACCTAGATGGAGGCAGGCAGAGTTGTTCGCCACCAAGTGGAGTGACGCTGCCCGTACATACAGAGAATACACGTTTGGTAGACTACTCGAGTGGCTCTGGATGAACGAGGAATTCCAGCACCTGCCATGTTACTAAGGCCATGTAATGTACTGTTTAGTTATGCAGAATGTAAATAGTGCTTTACCGATTCATTTACACAGATACCGTCGCTGCGATCGTCCTGTGGAAGACAGAACTCTCGTTGAAGAGATTTACCACTCAGAAAATGTCGAATTGGTGTGAAGCCAGTGAGTCGCATCTATGAAGGACAAGTCTGCTGCTGCAGCGGGTTCTTTCAGTCTGATATGTACATCTCTCATGTTCCCCGCCCCCGCAATCACTGAGATAATCTCGCGTGTGTTAGGCTCGTTTGAAGATGTTGAACCAACCTTTTATTATTTCATTTAGAGTCTATATTCGTCCAAAGTAAAAATAAACAGGAAACCAATATATCAAATATTATATAATTGTGTTCACAGGCGTATACGATATATAAATGTATATAATGTACATGTATGAAATATATATAAATACCTTTATACACGTATTTGCATATTAGTATTATTGTTACATGTATTTATATATCTTCCTTTTTACCCACTTTTCTTTCCTCCCCATTCTCACGGAGAGATAGAAATTGTTTTAAAATATGGGTGTTCATCTTAAAGTACCAGGGGACCTGGAAACGTTGACGTTTTAAAAGAATCCAATCTAAGGGAAGTAATGCGTAATTCGTAAAACAAGTTGGTAGATTAAAAAGATTTGAATTCACGAATTCGATGCCATACAGGATAGTCTTTTATATAGATATAGAAATTGGAATGGCAAGAGGAGAGGCGTGTTTCACATTTTCAGAGGCGGAAGTATACAGTACCACTTCTAACTTAACTAGTGACGATAAGATAGGTCCGAGGCTTGCACCTGGCAGTCTAATGTTGAAAGACATGCAGAATATGGCCGCAGATCAGCATCATTAGTATTGTATACTTTTATTGTGAAATATCTACGTAGTCAGAACGTGTTTTAGTAAAGCAGAGAATATATTTTATCAGGATATGGGGGACTCGAAGTTTCCTTAAACCAAAGGATATATTTCCCATTATTTGTGCTTTGAAATATTTTGAAGGAAGAGTTACTGGGTTGAAAGCAGCGGCTGGGCCACCTGTTGTCGGATGTAAACAGAGCTGACCTTGGAGACAGTCGGAAGTCAGGGAGGAAGACAGAACGCCGGTCTGTGTGAACTTAGGGAATCAATATGTCTGGCGCCGACACGATCAATCTCCGGCCGGGTTCAGGTAGCGCCTCCGCCGTGGTCACAGCAGCACATGCTTGTTCTATGTCGGCCTCTGTGACCTTACAGCAACACATACTTGTTCTATGTTGGGCTCTGGAATGTCACAGGGCAACACATACTTGTTCTATGTGGGCTCTGGAATGTCACAGCAACATATGATTGGTATATGTTGGCCTTTGGAATGTCACAGGACAACACATACTTGTTCGATATCGGCCCCTGGGATGTCAAAGCAGCATATGCTTGTTAAATGTTTGGTTCTGGAATGTCCCAGCAACACATACTTGTTCTATGTTGGGCTCTGGAATGTCCCAGGGCATTACATACTTGTTCGATGTTGGGCTCTGGGATGTCACAGCAACATATGATCGTTATATGTTGGGCTATGGGATGTCACAGCAGCACATGCTTGTTCGATATCGGCCCCTGGGATGTCACAGCAACACATGCTTGTTCGATATCGGCCCCTGGGATGTCACAGCAACATATGCTTGTTCTATGTTGGGCTCTGGAATGTCCCAGGGCATTACATACTTGTTTGATGTTCAGCTCTGGGATGTCACAGCAACATATGATTGTTATATGTTGGGCTCTGTGACCTTACAGTAACGCATACTTGTTCTATCTTGGGCTCTGGAATGTCACAGGGCAACATATGCTTGTTCTATGTTGGGCTCTGGTATGTGAGAGCAACACATACCTTTTCTATGTCGGCCTTGGGGATATAAAAGTATCACATGCTTGATCTATGTAGTCATCTAGGATATCACAGCAGCAAGGTCGCTTGTTCTTGGGCAGTCAATGTTCTTGAAAAGAAATCCCTGACTGCATTTGACAAAGCTTATAATCCCGGAATTGTAGCAAAAAAAGAATGTTTTCAGACAGTGCACACTAGTTGATGATACTAGCGACAAGATACTATCATCATACGAGATCACATCACCCTTTAACATTTGTGATAATAGATTAGGTTTATATTTCGGTTCGAAGCTATATCATTCTACTATTTGAGCATACATCCTGAAATACTACACTGTGCTCTGGCCGGTGCTA